>CP092873.1:2003856-2087735 GCA_030710605.1 Cordylochernes scorpioides
TATCCCAGGACTTTGCTTCCAAGAAAGGTAGGTCGATCTGGACTCTGCCGGTCTATTTTGTCGAATTATGGGTTTACTTGGTTCTGTCTGGAGAGAACATTCTGTCAGCAATATTTCCTTGTTTGATGTGTTGTCTTGTTGTGCCCTTGCAACACAAGCACAAACGTCATTTTGTTAATTTTCTATCTGGTATGACCACCACTTACAACAATGTCGTCTGTAGTTCTTGCAAGACAACAACAGTCATTTGTCAATGTGTCATCCGTTTTACCTCCTAAGTGTTGTCTGCAGTTCCTGCAACAACACCAAATGTCAATTCCTTAATTTGCAATCCGTTTTTACCATCACTTACAACAATGTTGTCTGAAATTCTTGCAACACAACACAACAAACGTCAATTGCTTAATTTGTCATCCCGTATTACTACCACCTACAACAATGTTGTCTCGAGTTCTTTCAACACAACACCAAGCGTCATTTTGTTAATTTGTCATCCCGTATTACTACCACTCACAACAATGTTGTCTCGAGTTCTTTGAACACAACACCAAGCGTCATTTTGTTAATTTGTCATCCCGTATTACTACCACTCACAACAATGTTGTCTCGAGTTCTTTCAACACAACACCAAGCGTCATTTCGTTAATTTGTCATCTAGTATTACCACCACTTACAACTTGGGGTTTGGCTTGTAATTGCTTTATAACTCCGTGTATCTTTAATTCAGGGCAACAGACTGTTGGTACCAAGGAAGAATGAAATCTCTACTTCCCTCTCTCTTCCAGAAACTGTTTTTAACGCGACAATATTTACAATTATTTTATTTCCAAAGCGCTATATCCCGCAAGGGATAACTTGCGCCAAACAAGGAGAAAAGTTTATTTACATAAGTTATTTACATTATTCAACGCATGAAAACATTAGAGATCCAGATTTTGTAGAAAGTTTAGAATGTATTTACATATGATTTTTATCGGAAATCAAATCGTTAAGTTCACAAACAACTAGTTCATTCTTCATTCAATAATCTTGAAATGCTGGGCAATTCATTTTTAATTATTCCAGAATTGGCCAAATATCCATTCTGGATTAATCAAGAAAAGCTAACCACGGACGCGTTTCGGGCTGTTGGCTCTCATCAGCGTGGTGCAAGCTGTACCTCAACGACCAAAACAAATGGTCTTTCAGGCATCCTGAAATATCATGAATATCCAACCAGTAGATTTCACTTTTGTTCTGTTTTTCACATGGAAATGTTTGTAAGTAATTAATTATAGGGCAAAAACACGCCATATATATAATAGAATGAAACATTTAAGCAGGAAAACTTATTTTATACACAAAACAAACTTCTACTGTCTTTACTGCGATGAAAAAATATTGGGAGGGTTTGACTCCCATTATTGGTGAACCCTCCCAGCGGTTTTGCCAATTTAATCTACCATACCGCTTCTTAGAGTGTCTAATGTATGTTTTGTAAGTGTACGCTAGCAGGATATTCACAACCTGAAGTTGGAAATTTTTTATTCAAGTCTGTCTAGGCAAACTACGCTCGAGTCATGTATGGAAGGTGACATTCGACAATTGATTGGTGCACTCTCGAATAAAATGGATAACTGGGGAGATAAATTAGAGACATTACTTTCTATAGAGCAAGGAGTTGAGAAATTAAATCGACGCATACAACAACTGGAGAATACTATGGAAAACACGGTAAAATCTGTCTCGAGGAATTCTGAAAGGATCCAAGAAATTGAGAAAAGAATAGAATTCACGGAGATGAAAATGAGAGAAAGTAATTTAATTTTTTACGGAGTCGGAAAGAAAGAAAATGAAACACAAGCGATGAATCTCTCGCAAAAATAAAACAGATAATTACGGATAATATGCAAATCTCCGAGAATATTAACATCCTTAAATGTCATCGATTGTCTAAAAGGCCGAGCGCACCCCTACTGGTGGAAATATCCAAATATGAAGACAGAATAAAATTATTCAGGAATGCATTCAAGCTTAAGGAATCAAGGATTTACATAAATAAGGATTGCACCTTAAAAGTTAGACAACAGCGTCGTTTGTTGAATAATGAGAGAAAAGAACTCTTAGTTAAAGGAATCTCATCTAAACTTCGAGATAGCAAGTTGATTGTTGGAAGTATTGTTTACCGAGTGATAAATGATAAGATCATCAGTTCAGAAGGAACTGAGATATAGCAAACACACAGAAATGAACTGGAAGGATCACATCATATCTCTTTTTACAGGCAAGAAAATATCATCATCAACCACATATAGCTAATAGGAATGGAAAACTAAACTACTTAATCGAACAACTATTAAAACTTGGTCACAATTATGTACAAATTATTTATTGGTATACCAAAGGCTTCTTTAGAATAAATTCCGTTTTCCCTTTCATTGATTATTCAAATCAGTTTGAAATATTTGCTATAACGGAAACTTAGTGCCAATTTTTTCTAAAACTCGAGATTGAGGATTTTCAGGTTTAACAATCACTTGCTAGAAAAACCTTGGGTCAGGGAAGAAGCTCTGAAGGCATCATTGTAGGAATTTATAACAAAAATAACCAAACTTAGATTCATTGCTGACTTGTATAACTTTTACGTATCTACCTCCTAACGACCTCCAACTAGAGAATATATATATTACGATCAAGATACACAATGGACTGGAGATAATTTTATATGGTGAACTAAACATTCGCACCAACCACCTTGGGAACTTTCTTAACCTGCTGGATATCCCAACTTCATTGTCGCGTAATCTTTTCTCAAGAGATATAATAACATCTACCCATGATAATACTCTAGTTCCCCAGCGGCCCCTTTCCTGCTACTATCTCCCTTGACACATTGTAAATAGCATTGCTAATTATTGTAACTATTGTATATACCCTCTTCTACGTGGAGAAGTTGTATAAGAACAAAAGGTCATAACAGGGACTTTTGTTGTTATTACTACTGTTATTCTTGTATGTACCCTACATTTCTGTGCTTGAAGAATCCGTATAAGACTAAATTGTCTTAATAAAGCTTTTTGTTGTTTGTTGTATTCAAGTCTGTCTAGGAGCGATTGTGGCTTGGAAGTTGGTATTTCTAATTACAAAGAAATTCCTTCTCCGGAACATATCATGCTCCAAACTGATAATAGAGGACCAGGCCTATAACTGCCGTCGCAAAATTGGAGTGGAGTGGACTTCAGGAATTGGTTTAACCATGGAGACCACCACAAAGAAATTACTTATGACAAACACACATATATTTATAATTGTAATCCCTCTTCTGAGAATTGTCGCCTTTTTCTGGCTTCACGTCAATGAATATCCAATCATGTTTTTTACTTTCATTATTCTACAGCTCGGTAAAATGGTTTGGAAGGATTTCTTTAAAGGAGAAGATAACGAACATATCGTCCGATAGAGGGCGCCAGTACGGACGTCTAAGTGGGGCGAGTGTTTGGGTGATAGAAGGATAGATCACCTACCAATTGGCTTATTTGAACGTTTCAACGCCAGAGTTTAGCAATAGTAATCTAAACTCATGGATGAAACTTAAGGAAGTTGTATCTTTCAGCATGTATATCGGGATTGAGACAATAACACTGAAAGATATTACAGTGACCTTTATTGAAGACACACGAGATAACCAATATACACTCATGGAGACAAAACTTAAGGAAGTTGTACCTTTTACCATGTATATCGGGATTCAGACAATAACACTGAAAGATATTACAGTGACCTTTATTGAAGACACACGAGATAACCAATATACACTCATGGACAAAACTTAAGGAAGTTGTATCTTTTACCATGTATATCGGGATTCAGACAATAACACTGAAAGATATTACAGTGACCTTTATTGAAGACACATGAGATAACCAATATACACTCATGGAGACAAAACTTAAGGAAGTTGTATCTTTCAGCATGTATATCGGGATTCAGACAATAACACTGAAAGATATTACAGTGACCTTTATTGAAGTCACATGAGATAACCAAATGTGAACAACATCTGTCTTCTCTTCTTCTTCATCTTAAAAAAAAAAAAAAACACGGACGATGGGCGATTTTTAAAGGATAACTACCTTCTTAAGTTTTGTGTGTCCATGAGTTTACTTTAAAATAATTTAATGTTATTTTTATCAAGATTTGCATTACGTTCATGAAAAAAAGGTTGGTGACATACATGGTAAACCAACCTTCCCAGCGCTTTCACCAGTTTCAAGCTCCAGATATTGGCGAGGATGCGCAGTAGAATTCTAGTTAAAGGTATTTGGTGAAGATAAAGCCAGCTTTTGGTATTGGAGATGTAAATATGTAAATGTAGATTGGTTCGCGCTGTGAGGGATTATTTATAAATCTGTGGAAGATGTCAAGCTGAAGCCCGTCCTGTCCGGCCATGATAGACGTTATCGATGATTTACTCCACAACATTGACCAGCCCGTTTTCTCTTTATAAATCTTGTTGGCGTTTTGCCTTTCTGTATGCTGGGTCAGGATATTCCTGTTTTATTCATCTGACCATCTTCCTATTATCTTTCTCTTCAATTTCTCACACTACAACCTATTTATCTCACCGACATCAGCTGTAAAGTGGACCGTAATGTGAGAAAGGTTTGTGTAAAGAGTTTGTCTTGATTCCTCTCACCCAAGTTCTCAGGGTAGGAGCAAGTGTCTCCAGCAACTGTCGCCGCGGGTGCAACGGTCTTGAGAGCTGGTGATCCATCACGGCTCAAGTGGATTGGCTTCATTAACACTCGGAGGGGTCAAGATAGTGGTACTGTAGGTGACAGTGGTACTGTATATTTGTGTCTAAACATGATAACTCTTGTTCCTGACAATACTATGGACTTTGAGCAAAGTATAACTGACGAATCCACCAAGCAACAAACTGGTGCAACAATCTTGTAGTGGATTCATTTTAAACAATAAATTATAATTTAGATGGAAATTTTGCCGGGAGGAAATAAATCTATAAAAGCAAAGCTCGCTTCTCCCGTCAAAACAGACGTCAAAACTAGACAACATCTATTGAACGTCTCCCCAAACTTAGCGGCCTCAGGTCGGTGACAAAGCCACAACACCAACTTTGGCAAACTGAGAAGCGTCCACCTAGAGACCGTGGTTTCAGGCTAATGGCCCTCTTCAGTCTAGGACGGACTTTATTCCATGAGATCCACAAAGGATCAAATGGAATCCTCACAATCTACCAAAGAGGTGTTTAGCTGGACGAGTGGCTAGACTATGGCCAAAATAAAGATGGAATTTTTTTTCCAGGAGGATATTGATCAATAAGAGTAAATGTAAAGTCGCGACCTTCGATTTCATAGAACAGATTTTAATTTCTGATATTTTGTTTTTCATCTTATTTCTTTCCTTGTCTAACTATTACTGGGTGGGTGGTCCTTATCCCAAGTATAGACCACTAGCCGAATGACCCGGGCAACGCCCGTGTTTTACCCGATTGAATGTTTTGATTCAAATACTATTTGTTGCAATTCTAAATTGGCGCCTTAATTAATTGCATATGTTAGTTAATAACTATAGCCTACTGCCCGCCATGCGCGCGCACAGGGAAGTCACGTGCTCGCCGGCAGCCAACGGGCGCGCGCCGCCGGCAGGGGGGGGGGGCAAAGGTGGCGTGACCGTAGCCCACCAATAAAAGCAAACGGTGACAGAGAGAGAGAGAGATGACTGATTATTAGGAGATGAGGAAAGACGCTCGTAACTGTATATAGAATGATAATCATGGTGGGTAGCTAGCGACTGCTCTTACTGTAAGTTACATTTCTACACATGTAGAAAGATAATTTTGATTATTTTTAATAACAAAAATATGTAATTTTTATTGTGTGATAGACATACTGCTAAGTTAAAGATGATATTTTAAGTAGTTTAAATTGTGAATTCAAAAATATTTTATTGACTCTTAGTCAAATGATACAAAAATTAATTATTTATTTACAATTTAGTGATTAAATATAAACAGTTGTTCTCAGGAAGGTAGGCTCCTCCATCTTGTCCTTCTCCAGACAGGATCTCTCAGTTCAATGTTGAGATAATACTTATAGAGAAACACGCCTATAATATAGCGAGTAAAATGGAAACTTGAAACAAAGAAACTATGTACACAATTACATACAGTCGAGGAGACTTCCCCAACACTGAATAGTCCTCCTCCAGACAGGACGTTTCAGTGACTCACTCACCTCAGAGGATAACATTCCCCCGTGCAATTCTCAACCTGCAACCCCAAACCACATCATTGACTGTATTGGCCTATCCATTGACGTGCTCTACTCATCCCCAGCAGACACCATCAACAAGCTCTACAAGCTTGATACCCTGATATGATTGAGTGGAGATAAGAAAGAAGAAGACACATCCCCAACAGACACCATCAACAAGCTCTACAGGCTTGACACCCTGATATGAATGAGTGGAGATAAGAAAGAAGACACATCCCCAGCAGACACCATCAAAAAGCTCTACAGGCTTGATACCCTGATATGATTGAGTGGAAATAAGAAAGACGAAGACACATCCCCAGCAGACACCATCAACAAACTCTACAAGCTTGACACCCTGATATGAATGAGTGGAGATAAGAAAGAAGACACATCCCCAGCAGACACCATCAAAAAGCTCTACAAGCTTGATACCCTGATATGATTGAGTGGAGATAAGAAAGAAGAAAACACATCCCCAACAGACACCATTAACAAGCTTGACACCCTGATATGAATGAGTGGAGATAAGAAAGAAGAAGACACATCCCCAGGAGACACCATCAACAAACTATACAAGTTTGATACCCTGATATGATTGTTGAGTGGAGATAAGAAAGAAGAAGACACATCCCCAGCAGACACTATCAACAAACTCTACAAGCTTAATACCCTGATATGATTGAGTGAAGATAAGAAAGAAGAAGACACATCCCCGACAGACACCATCAACAAGCTCTACAGGCTTGATACCCTGATATGATTGAGTGAAGATAAGAAAGAAGAAGACACATCCCCGACAGACACCATCAACAAGCTCTACAGGCTTGATACCCTGATATGATTGAGTGAAGATAAGAAAGAAGAAGACACATCCCCAGCAGACACCATCAACAAGCTCTACAGGCTTGACACCCTGATATGAATGAGTGGAGATAAGAAAGAAGAAGACACATCCCCAGCAGACACCATTAAAAAGCTCTACAGGCTTGATACCCTGATATGATTGAGTGGAGATAAGAAAGAAGAAAACACATCCCCAACAGACACCATCAACAAGCTCTACAGGCTTGATACCTTAATATGATTGAGTGGAGATAAGAAAGAAGAAGACACATCCCCAGCAGACACCATCAACAAGCTATACAAGCTTGATACCCTGATATGATTGATGAGTGGAGATAAGAAAGAAGAAGACACATCCCCAGCAGACACCATCAACAAGCTCTACAGGCTTGATACCTTAATATGATTGAGTGGAGATAAGAAAGAAGAAGACACATCCCCAACAGACACCATCAACAAGCTCTACAAGCTTGATACCCTGATATGATTGAGTAGAGATAAGAAAGAAGAAGACACATCCCCAGCAGACACCATCAACAAGCTCTACAAGTTTGATACCCTGATATGATTGAGTGGAGATGAGAAAGAAAAAGACACATCCCCAGCAGACACCATCAACAAGCTCTACAAGCTAGACACCCTGATATTAATGAGTGGAGATAAGAAAGAAGAAGACACATCCCCAGCAGACACCATCAACAAACTACAAGATTGACACCCTGATATGATTGAGTCGAGATAAGAAAGAAGAAAACACATCCCCAGCAGACACCATCAACAAGCTCTACAGGCTTGATACCCTGATATGATTGTTGAGTGGAGATAATAAAGAAGAAGACACATCCCCAGCAGACACCATCAACAAGCTCTACAATCCTGATACCCTAATATGATTGAGTGGAGATAAGAAAGAAGAAGACACATCCCCAGCAGACACCATCAACAAACTCTACAAGCTTGACACCCTGATATGAATGAGTGGAGATAAGAAAGAAGAAGACACATCCCCAGCAGACACCATCAACAAACTCTACAAGCTTGATACCCCGATATGATTGAATGAAGATAAGAAAGAAGAAGACACATCCCCAGCAGACACCATCAACAAGCTCTACAAGCTTGATACCCTGATATGATTGAGTGGAGATAAGAAAGAAGAAGAGACTTATCCCCAGCAGACACCATCAACAAGCTCTACAAGCTTGATACCCTGATATGATTGAGTGGAAATAAGAAAGAAGAAGACACATCCCCAGCAGACACCATCAACAAACTCTACAAGCTTGATACCCTGGTATGATTGTTGAGTGGAGATAAGAAAGAAGAAGACACATCCCCAACAGACACCATCAACAAACTCTACAAGCTAGACACCCTGATATTAATGAGTGGAGATAAGAAAGAAGAAGACACATCCCCAACAGACACCATCAACAAACTCTACAAGCTTGATACCCTTATATGATTGTTGAGTGGAGATAAGAAAGAAGAAGACACATCCCCAGTAGACACCATCAACAAACTCTACAAGCTTGATACCCTAATATGATTGAGTGGAGATAAGAAAGAAGAAGACACATCCCCAGCAGACACTATCAACAAGCTCTACAAGCTTGATACCCTGATATGATTGTTGAGTGTAGATAAGAAAGAAGAAGACACATCCCCAACAGACACCATCAACAAGCTCTACAAGCTTGATACCCTGATATGATTGAGTGGAGACAAGAAAGAAGAAGAGACTCATCCCCAGCAGACTCCATCAACAAACTCTACAAGCTTGATACCCTGATATGATTGAGTGAAGATAAGAAAGAAGAAGACACATTCCCGACAGACACCATCAACAAGCTCTACAGGCTTGATACCCTGATATGATTGATGAGTGGAGATAAGAAAGAAGAAGACACATCCCCAACAGACACTATCAACAAACTCTACAAGCTTGACACCCTGATATGAATGAGTGGAGATAAAAAAAGAAGAAGACACATCCTCGACAGACACCATCAACAAGCTCTACAAGCTTGATACCCTGATATGATTGTTGAGTGGAGATAAGAAATAAGAAGACACATCCCCAGCAGACACCATCAACAAACTCTACAAGCTTGACACCCTGATATGAATGAGTGGAGATAAGAAAGAAGAAGACACATCCCCGACAGACACCATCAACAAGCTCTACAAGCTTGACACCCTGATATGATTGAGTTGAGATAAGAAAGAAGAAGACACATCCCCAGCAGACACCATCTACAAGCTTGATACCCTGATATTATTGAGTGGAGATAAGAAAGAAGAAGACACATCCCCAGCAGACACCATCTACAAGCTTGATACCCTGATATTATTGAGTGGAGATAAGAAAGAAGAAGACACATCCCCAGCAGACACCATCTACAAGCTTGATACCCTGATATTATTGAGTGGAGATAAGAAAGAAGAAGACACATCCCCAGCAGACACCATCTACAAGCTTGATACCCTGATATTATTGAGTGGAGATAAGAAAGAAGAAGACACATCCCCAGCAGACACCATCAACAAGCTCTACAAGCTTGATACCCCGATATGATTGAGTGAAGATAAGAAAGAAGAAGACACATCCCCAGCAGACACCATCTACAATCTTGATACCCTGATATGATTGAGTGAAGATAAGAAAGAAGAAGAAGACCATTCCCCTGATGACAGCGAGTGATTGAAAAGTCGGGAACTGAAGAGAACATTGGTTGACATATATTTTAAATACGTAAGTCTGTGTAGCCTCGTTCGTGGCAATAGGAAGGAAGGAAGGGAGGTGTTCGAAGCTATGTGTCTGTCAGCCACAGCGGAGGTACCGGGAAGGGATGTTTGGAAACTGCGGGACCATCAATGTGTCAGCGGGACCGGGCCAATTAATTGCTCGGCGGTGTGAAATCTCGGTAAACTTCCTTCACATTCCTTCGTGACTCACCCCTGCGCACACCAGTTACAATAGACTCTGGTAGATTAAACTGGCGAAACCGCTGGGAGGGTTCACCACTGATGAGCCAAGCCATCCCAATATTTTTTTCATCGCAGTAAGGACAGTAGAAGTTTGATTTATTTGTGAAAAGAAACGTCTTAATGTTTTCATTGTTTTATATCCTCTACAATAGAATCATGTTCTAGGAGAATACAGAGAAATAGCGTCTGATAACATGATGCATTAGCGCGCCATATCTGTTGTGAGAAAATTTACCTATTTTTTATTTACCAGTTGCGACACGCTATATCCGATCTGGATAATTGCTCGTGAAACTATTTACAATAATTGTAGTAGAGTAAATAACAAAATTATCAAAAAGAAAATAAACAATTAAGAAAAAGAGCATTAAATAAACATATACATTAAACAAATAAGCAACAACATAAGTAGATAGAAGAAACCACAAGGTAGTTATTTACAGTATGTTAAGCAATGATGGAAGTTGATGAAGTTATCTGTAATAATTAGTATCGTGGAAAGAGAAAGTTGATCAAGTTGAGCTATTTACAATGAGTTATATTCTAAAGTAACTTATTAATTATTTACAAATGACATTTTTGACACATATGTTTCTTATTCAAATAAAACAATTTCCAACTGTCCTTACAATTATTTCTCAAAATATTTCATGGGATTTCTCTCCCTCTTTATTAATTTTTTCAATTATTTTTCTCTTCACACATCCAGTTATAACGCCTTTGTATATAAATATATTTCAATGGTTTGCCCGTGCGGAGAAATCGAACTTATTTTTGAAGCTTATCATTCTTTTTGAAATAAAACAATGTTCTACTGTCCTTACTGTAATCATAAAATAATGGGAGGGCCTGGCTCATCAACCCTCCCAGCGGTTTCGCCAGTTTAATCTACCATACCGCTGTAATATTCCATTGGGCGGTTTTGCTTTTACACCGAAGATGACTTCGTATAAACGGAATGCTCGAAGAATATTACATATTTACATATAGATAGAAAAATTGCCGGGAGGAAATTGATCCATAGAAGCATAGGGCGCTTCTCCCGTCAAAATAAACGTCAAAAACTGACGCCATCTATTGACCGTCGCCGCAAACTAGCGGCCTCGGGTCGGTGACAAAGCCACAACACCAGCTTTGGCAAATTGAAAAGCGTCCACCTACATATGTACACATTTTGTCGACTCGAAGCTTATGTGTCGTCCATACATCAGTGTAGTGTAGTTGTAGCCAGCGTGATGCACACGGGACGTGACAACACCAGACTTGGTAATTACAGAACGCCACCTGAAGGTTTCGGGCTAATGTTCCTCGTCAGTCCAGACCTGGCTGTGATTTCATAGATCCACACTGTGTTCACAGAATGTGTCAAAGATATGTGTTATCTGTCAGTGTAACGCGGGTGTTCCAGAGTCCGTGGTCCCTCACCTCCAATATTCCACTGTCCCCAGGGTGCCCACGTTCTACATCCGGGACACCTGCTGGGAGCCCCCGTGCCCCTGCTGCCCCCAGGGCCCCTTCACCTACACCCAGTCAGGTAGGCAGTCCCTGCAGTGTCCCCCGGTATAGAAGTGCCTCAATAGTGAGATACACTTTAACGTTACTGGCTTAACAGTCCCTGAGATGGTACATCGAGACAGAGATGGCTGGTGTCGTGTTTGGGATGTAATATGTACAGTACAACGTTCGATCACGAATAAAATAATGACCAATTAAAGGAACTCACAGGTCGCCGAGATGGTACATCAAGCTCAAGACATCGTGTTTGGGATGTAATATGTACAGTACAACGTTCGATCACGAATAAAATGATGACCAATTAAAGGAACTCACAGGTCGCCGAGATGGTACATCAAGCTCAAGACATCGTGTTTGGGATGTAATATGTACAGTACAACGTTCGATCACGAATAAAATGATGACCAATTAAAGGAACTCACTGGTCGCCGAGATAGTACATCGAGCTCAAGACATGGTGTTTGGGATGTAAAACGTACAGTACAACGTTCGACCACGAATAAAATGGTGACCAATTAAAGGAACTCAATGGTCGCCGAGATGGTACATCGAGCTCAAGATATCGTGTTTGGGATGTAATACGTACAGTGCAACGTTCGATCACGAATAAAATGATGACCAATTAAAGGAACTCACTGGTCGCCGAGATGGTACATCGAGCTCAAGACATCGTGTTTGGGATGTAATATGTACAGTACAGCGTTCGACCACGAATAAAATGGTGACCAATTAAAGGAACTCACTGGTCGCCGAGATGGTACATCGAGCTCAAGACATCGTGTTTGGGATGTAATAGGTACATTACAACGTTCGATCACGAATAAAATGATGACCAATTAAAGGAACTCACTGGTCGCCGAGATGGTAGATCGAGCTCAAGACATCGTGTTTGGGATGTAATACGTACAGTACAACGTTCGATCACGAATTTAATGATTTATTTGGCGTTACATGTTTACCAATATTATTGGTGATTTATTGTAGCGTGTCCTGTAGAAGATATTCCGAGAGCTGGAGATTTGGGAATTAAGATGTTTTAACAGAAACACAACTTTTACACAACAAAGAGTTGCGGGAGGATGGCATTAATGTAAATAAAGAGGCACCACTCCCTTTAAATATGTATCAGAACGATCCATTACCCTAGTAAAAACTTAATTAGGGATTATAATGAATTCATTATAATATCAAAGGTAAAGTTTTTTTTAACTCGGGTGATGGGCAGTGTATCGTCGTTGTTGTTGTTGTCCAATGAAGAGTCTCAGATGTCTCCATACATCTCTATCACAGCAATGTTCTCTATCTTGGGTGTGTAAAGCTGCTGCTCTGGGTCCATGTCAATTTTCTGTTGTTGTTGCCGTGTCCAATGAAGAGCCTCAGATGTCTCCATACATCTCTATCACAGCAATGTTCTCTATCTTGGGTGTGTAAAGCTGCTGTTCTGGGTCCATGTCAATTTTCTGTTGTTGTCGTGTCCAATGAAGAGCCTCAGATATCTCCATACATCTCTATCACAGCAATGTTCTCTATCTTGGGTGTGTAAAGCTGCTGTTCTGGGTCCATGTCAATTTTCTGTTGTTGTTGTGTCCAATGAAGAGTCTCAGATGTCTCCATACATCTCTATCACAGCAATGTTCTCTATCTTGGGTGTGTAAATCTGCTGTTCTGGGTCCATGTCAATTTTCTGTTGTTGTCGTGTCCAATGAAGAGTCTCAGATGTCTCCATACATCTCTATCACAGCAATGTCCTCTATCTTTGGTGTGTAAAGCTACTGTTCTGGGTCAATTTCTGCAAGTCTGCGGACACTGCTGGACAAGAGAATATGTAGATAGGTGTTAATGCATCGTTCTGTGCACAATTAAAGGGAGAGATGCCTGGTTTGCTACATGTTTATCAATAAATATGTGGAAGGAAAAGAAAGTAAGAAACACAGGTCAGGTAGTGGAATGTCTACTTTTTCACATCACTATCTGACCTTCTTCTCTTATTCTTATTTTTTTCACTTTTTATGTTTACCGTTTTCAATAAACGCTAACAATGGTAGATGGAACCGAAACTTTATATTTAATATAAATACAACAACAACAACAAAAAGCCTTTATTTAGGGTCACTGACCCTATACAGGATTCACCAGAGGTATGCATAAGAACAAAGCAGTGAGACAAAGGAAACAACGATATAGACAGAAGAAAAAAAAAACAAGAAAGAGAAAGAGGGAAGTAAGAAAAACAACACAAAAAGAGTAGCAGTAAGAAAGTGAGGAGTGAGTGTCATTTGGCCTTCTTCTGAGATATTTAATATAAATACAGAAACGTTCGAAGTCTCCCACTCCCCGAACACAAGCTTGAACAACACTCCTGGCCAAGTATCGCTCCGACTCCAATGAAGCAACTTGTCCCCCGAGGCCCCCCCAGCTATCGGACCGCCCCAGCCGTCCTGCCGAACCCCGATACCGCCATATTTGCATATCCCCCCATCTATCAGGGATCAGCGCCACCCGCTGGTGTTTGAATGATATAAAACGGTAACGTTCAACCTGACTCTGTGTTGTTTATATACGGGGTGTTGTTGTAAACTTTAATAATCTAAGGCACTACAGCGCCATATTTGCATATCCCCCCATCTATCAAGGATCAGCGCCACCCATCCCCCGCTGGTGTTTGAATGATATAAAACGGTAATCTAAGGCACTACAGCGCCATCTACAGGACAGAATTTAAACTATTCAGAGAGCAATAGTTTTCCTTCAAACAACTCCAGAGTGCCCTTGTTTACCCTGCTATGCAAAATGTATCTTTTTTATATAAAATGGTTTCATTAAACTAACAATGGACAATTTTATTTACTCTCCTAACCAATTGTTACAGAAAAGAATTATGATCAAATAAAGAGGCAATAGACAATAAATACAATATGTATAAACGTTCTTCCCTGATTTATAATACAGTCGAACTTGGATAATTCGAACCCCAAGGGACCATTAAAAAATTCGAATTATCCAAAAATTTGAATTAAAGATGTTAATTCGAATAGGAACCAAGTTCTAGGGACCAAGATAAATGTTCGAATTAAAGAGGTTTTCGAATTAAAGAAGTTCGAATTATCCAAGTTCTACTGTATTATAAAATAAATAAAGCTTCCAGGGTTAAGTTTCTTGTTCAACTTTTTATTTTCAAGCTTTCGGACTTGTCAGTCCTTTAACAGGATTATCACGTTAACTACTTAATAATAAATACATTTTAAAATTATACACGTTATTATATACTTATTTTAAATACCTACTATATACTGAAAGAAAAATATATTACATTATATAGTAGGTATTTAAAATATGTATATAATAACGTGTATAATTTTAAAATGTATTTATTATTCAATTGTTAAAGTGATACTCCTATTGAAGGACTGACAAGTCCGAAAGCTTGAAAATAAAAGGTTGAACAAGAAACTTAACCCTGGAAGCTTTATTTATTTTATAAAACACAATATGTATATAAAATGTAGGTGGAAATTAGGAACGGTACAGAGAAGATGTTTGACGGACTTGTACCAGCTTGTAGCGCGGTACATACATTAACATAGGAAGGATACATGTCTGGCGGTGAGCAGGTCCTTCCTCCCAGCGCCGCAAGCGGTCCTGGTCTCGCGCCGTGTTCTCCAATCTCCAGAGGAAGGGTCTGGAGAAACGGTTCTCGCTGCAGAAGTACATCACCAAGCCTGACCGCAGACAGCTGGCGGCCACTCTGGGGCTCACGGACGCCCAGGTCGGTGCGCACTCTCCTCTATGGACCTTGATTGGAAAACAAAACGTTATAAACCTTTGGTAGCGCTATGAAGAACTCTCTAACAAATATCACTCATATCATTAGCTTATTCCCTTCACAGTGCAGAACCAAAATTTATTTTATTCAAAAACAATATTGCTTCATACACACATTCCTCACAACAATTATATTGATTTTTTTAAAGCAATAACCACGTTTATTTCTTTGCGTAACAATTCCATTTCATTTACCTACAATTAAATTTCACATACCAACAATAGCACCTTTGATTCATCAATAATTATACTGAATTAACCAACAATAAAACATTTAATTTACCAATAATGGTAATGAATTCACCAATAATGATAATGAATCACCAATAATGGTGATGAATCCAACAATAATGTCTCTAAATTCACCAACACACATTTCATTCACCAATAATGGTAATGAATACACCAATAATGGTAATGAATTCACCAATAATGGTACTAAATTCACCAAAACACACATTTCATTCACCAATAATGGTAATGAATTCACCAATAATGGTACTAAATTCACCAAAACACACATTTCATTCACCAATAATGGCAATGAATTCACCAATAATGGTACTAAATTCACCAAAACACACATTTCATTCACCAATAATGGTAATGAATTCACCAATAATGGTACTAAATTCACCAAAACACACATTTCATTCACCAATAATGGTGATGAATTCAACAACAATTTAATTAAATTCACCAACAATCACATTTCATTCACCAATTTTGTTACTGAATTCACCAACAACTGTATCGAATTTATCAATAATGTTACTGATATTTCATCAACAATCACAATGTTCATTCACAAACACACACACACACAGATGTAACATTAACCACCTACAATAACATAGCTTACAACAGCCTCCAGCTAAACACCTCACTGACCATTGTCCAAAGAAAGGATATTCTGCTATAGATAATATTTCGGTGCGATTCCAGAATTTAGAGAATTTAACCTGAAATAAGGTAAAAATTCTAAAAATTAAATCTTCATTAAAAAATATATATATATCTCAACAATTCAATTTTTAACTAACCTAGAAGAGAGACGGGTGTTCTCCGTGACATCGGGAAGTCTGCAGACGATAAATAAATCCGGGCAGGCGCTGACGGAGGAAGCTAATTGACAGACGGAGCATCTGCCAACTTGTCTGTCCCGCTAGATAACATTATCCACTTCCCCACCCGCTCATTAAACCGCCCCCAAGCTGGCTCACGGTCAAATATAATATTTCCCCTTTTTTTGACTCATAGATTTCCTCATATATATTTTTTTTCAGTCTCTTTCAGTAAAAGAAAACAAAAGCGCTACCCTATCCTGATCTTTATTTGACACATTGCAGCTTGGCTTGCTGACAAATTGTGACGAGGGCAGTGTTCTGTCAATTTATTCGCCACAAACTTCAGGCCGGAGTTGTACATGTTTCCTAGCCTGGAATATAAGATATGGGAAGTGCGCCATCTGTCTTCATTAATAGAAACTATTTAGCGCTTATTTTGCAACTAAACGACTCTCTACAGCAATGATAAAATGATAGAAGAGTTGATAAAACAGACAAGATGGTTCACAGTTGAAAAGTCTGATTCCTCCCAATATTTCCTCAATGCAGTAATTTCAGTATGTATTAATTAAACAAAGAGAAAAGATGTGGTTAAATATATATTCTCTCTCTTTTTTTTTTTTTGCTTATCCCTAGTACACGTGGTACAGGCCATGATAATCATGGTGGGTAGTTAGCGACTGCTTTTACTGTAAGTGCACCACATGTCTACACATGTGAAAAGCAGTTCGACTTTGCACTTACAAATGTGCCAGAGCCCCGTTTAGTTACTTGAACTCGCTGGTGGGGTTGGACTTTTGCAAGAATCGGGGGCCATTGGAGCATTTTTTTTTAACAGAAAAAAAGTGTCCAATGCGGGAATCGAACCCGGGTCGTAGCGGTCGAAAACCAAACGGTTTAACCAGCCTTCCACCGACTCTCTCTCTTGGTTTGTTTTGGTCAATCGGCATCGTTACTCTGATTGTCCATGTGTTCACTGAAAGAAAACTTCCTTTAGCCGAGCTATCAAATAGAAGTTTGTTTTATATTTAAAATAAACATTCATGCTTGAAGTTTTCCATTTCTTATATTCTAAACAACATTGAATGGTGTGGTCCACCCAGACTGTAGCGAGGTGATGTGCGCAGGTGAAGGTGTGGTTCCAGAACAGAAGGATGAAGTGGCGACACTCCAAGGAAGCCAAGAAGGACTCGACCACCGCCGCCACTGTGGTCGCCGACACGCCGTCCTCCTGAACGACCACAGATGTAATATAGCTGTGCCAGGTACTGGCTCAACTAACTGTACATAGGTTTATACAACGTGCTACTCTCTGCCAGTTGTATTGTATGGAACCTTTCCTATTGTGAATATTTTTGTTATTATCAAAACCTGAAGTTTATAAACAACATAAAATATCGCTATATGGAAATAATCTATTTACATGGAAAATAATATCAAGCGCAGGATGACCACTTTCAACAAATGTGTATTTCTGCTAGTGGATCTATCGTCTCTCAGTGTGATGGAGGAACTATTTCTTACAAATTCTAACATTTGTATCTTCATATTTCTGTTTTTCAATTTTGAATTTTCGAATTTTCTTTATTTGATTTGAAACAATTTTTACTTATCATAATGTTATGTGTATTTTGAATGAATCATCTGTTCTGTGGATCACCCGTATATATTTAATATATTAATGTTTGTACTTGAAATATTGATGCAGATAATATTATAATTGAGTTAAATAACGAAACAACGAAAAAAAAAACGACCACGTGAAAGCTTGCCTCCCGATACCTTAATAAAGAAACTCTGCAAATATTTTAAATTTATTTAACTCAGTTATATTGATGTAAGTGTGTGTGTGTTAAACCGTGAGGTGAAGAGTTTCTGTTTTTTTTTTTTTTATTTAGCCGAGCCTTCGGGCTTTTACCCTTCTACAGAAGATTGAAATGTTTACTCCTGTAGAAGTTGAGAAATACTCGAAAGCTCGGCTAAACAGAAACCTTACCAGAAACTCTTCACCTCGCGGTTTTGTTCTTCTGATAATCCACTGCTCCAGGTGGTTTTATAAATGTATGGAATTTATGATTACTTTGTGTCAGTTTCTAAGTCACGGTCCAGTGACATCATACTTCTCTATCTAGGGACTTTATTTCTTCATAGCTTCTCATACAGTTCATCAGTCCGATACTTCAGTTTCTCTATTCTTGTCTCCAGTGACTTCTCTATCTTGAGTTCTTTATTTCTTCATAACTTCCCATCCAGTCCATCAGTCCAATTCTTCAGTTTCCCTGCTCTTGCCCAGGTCTCCAGTGACGTCATACTTCTTTATCTTGAGTTTTTCTCTTTATTTCTTCATAACTTCCCATCCAGTCCATCAGTCCGATACTCCTTTTGT
Organism: Cordylochernes scorpioides; assembly: GCA_030710605.1. Taxonomy (NCBI): domain Eukaryota; kingdom Metazoa; phylum Arthropoda; class Arachnida; order Pseudoscorpiones; family Chernetidae; genus Cordylochernes; species Cordylochernes scorpioides. The sequence goes on from CP092873.1 coordinate 2,022,738, forward strand.
TTCTCTGTTCTTGTCCAGGTCTTAATTGCTTCCCATCCACTCCATCAGTCCAATTATTCGTCTTTCTACCATTCTCTGTTCCCTCCAGTACTTTGTTCATCAATCAATTTCCTCTCACTATATACAATATGTCCATTATATGTACTTAATTATCTAACAGAAATTTACTTAAACATTATTACTATGATGCCAAAGATATCTGTGTTGTGATTGTTTTAAAATACTTATTTACATATATGTATATAACATAAAGATCCTCTGAACTTTGTGAATATAACACAAAAATAGGTTTTCTATCATTAATCTCTCTCAATGCTTCCCATTTATATAAGCACAAGATACACTCATGGACAAAACTTAAGGAAGTTGTACCTTTCAGCATGTATATCGGGATTCAGACAATAACTCTGAAAGATATTACAGTGACCTTTATTGAAGACACACGAGATAACCAATATACACTCATGGACAAAACTTAAAGAAGTTGTACCTTTTACCATGTATATCGGGATTGAGACAATAACTCTGAAAGATATTACAGTGACCTTTATTGTGAAGATACACGAGATAACCAAGTGTGAACAACCTCTGTCTCCTTCAAAAAACAGATGACCATTGACATCAAAGATTTTCCACTTCCTTAAGTTTTTTTCCATGAGTACAATACATATTTTATAATTGTGTGTTTTAAATTCTTCCTTACCTATTTACACATGTCATATATTACGTGCCAAATATACGCCATGTGTGCCATATTTACACAACTCCCTTATTGGAATTTACCAAAGTATTTTATATCATGATGCATTTAGCGCGCCATCTGTTATGAAAATTCGAAACTATCATAGACGCGTATGATTCTTTTTAAAAATAAAACAATTTCTACTGTCCTTACTGCATTGGAAAAATTAATGGGAGGGTTCACCACTGATGAGCCAGGCCCTCCCATTAATTTTTCCATTGCAGTAAGGACAGTAGAAATTGTTTTATTTTGTGAAAAGAATAATACGCGTCTATAATAGTTTCGAATTTTCAGAATATTTTTAAATAATAATTTTAAACGTCAACTGGAGAAACACACGCAAACATAAAGCAGAAATACGCACATAAACCTAAATAATACATAACACATATATATAACACATATATATATAATACATCTGTCAGAATAAATATCCACTTATCTTTTATTATTGCAGAATTGGACAAATACCATTTCTTGTTTGTTCAAGAAAAGCTAACCACGTATCAGTGGCTACAAGATCAGGAGATGTCTTTTTATTAATTTATCCCCCTGATCCCCGTACAATTTCACTTTTGTAACATTATTCACAGTATGTAAATAAACACATCTCGGGAATTTACATAACTGAATATTGGTGTATTTACATATTACATCAGTCTAGTTATCACGTGGGAGGATGTTCACATGTGGCAGGTTGGGTGACATACAGCTCCAGAACTGCCCTCTCCTCCTCTATGCAAATCCCCAATGCCATATTTACATACCCCTGTAACATACAAGCCTCTATATATTTTGCTAAAGCTTTTGAAAATAAAATACTTTTTTATATGTTTATTGTGTCAATTACTACAATACGTTTTTCTAATAGTTGCCCACATGGCTAAAAAGTAATATACACTCATGGGAAAAACTCAAGGAAGTTTTAGCATGTATATTGTGACAATAACTCTGAAAGATATTACAGTGACCTTTATTGAAGACATACGAGGTAACCAATATACACTCATGGACAATACTTAAGGAAGTTTTAGCATGCATATCGGGATTCAGACAATAACCCTGAAAGATATTACAGTGACCTTTATTGAAGACACACGAAATAACCAATATACACTCATGGACAACACTTAAGGAAGTTTTAGCATTTATATTGGGATTAAGACAATAACTCTGAAAGATATTACAGTGACCTTTATTGAAGACATACGAGGTAACCAATATACACTCATGGACAATACTTAAGGAAGTTTTAGCATGCATATCGGGATTCAGACAATAACTCTGAAAGATATTACAGTGACCTTTATTGAAGACATACGAGGTAACCAATATACACTCATGGACAATACTTAAGGAAGTTTTAGCATGCATATCGGGATTCAGACAATAACTCTGAAAGATATTACAGTGACCTTTATTGAAGACACACAAGATAACCAAGTGTGAAAATAATTGACTCTGTTTCCTTCAAAAAATAATAATAATAAACAGATGACCGGCAGAGACTTTCCATTTACATTTTTTACATGAGTGTATAATATGATGCCATATAAACATGGATTTTAAAAATTGAAAAGAGGAATCTTTTCCGTTTAAAAAAAATGCAGCAAATATGTATTTTAAAGGGAGAGGTGTCCTCTTTGCACAGGAATACCTTTTTCCCGCAAAGCTACAACGTACTCAAGCCTGAATATCAGCCCTTGTCACTTCACTAAATCAAACATTCTTTTGGTGATTTCGACAGATTTCATACCCCTCTCGTATGTGGTTGATTTAAAAACGGGTTAAAACCCTTAGCGACCGCCGTGTACATGTGGGAGACACAGTTCAGGCGACCGTGCTGGCCACGGAAGAGTTCGGCAAGATTGAAGACAATCCATAGTAACACGTGCCGTGTGTGGCCGGGAATTAACTTGTTGAGAAGTAAGCCCAGGGTGATGTGAGAGGAACGGCAAAAAAAAACCGTTGTGCTGTCAGGGTGCCAGGAATGACTGACAATGGAGTCCTGCTATCAAATGAAAAGACATCCCAGATCATAACGTCCTGTTGTGGACCTGTGTGGTGTTGGAAAGTAAGGCCAGAATCCACACGCTGCCCAGGACGTCTCCAGACACATTTGCGACGGTTGTCAGGACACAGTAAGAAAGGGACTCGTCACAAGAGACTATATGTCCTCAGTCAGCGCTGTTCCACCCCCGACACCACTGTATTTTGACACGTCGGTGGGAGGCATCGTAACGGTCAGCAAGCTTTTGCATTCGGTCGTCTGTTGATGGTCATTTTGGACATGTTGGATGGTAGATAACGTCGGTGCTGCGACAGCCGTTCTAGACGACGGGGATAAACAGACGATCTAAAACAATGGACTGGACGACACACCCACGAGGATATGAAGAGGATGGCGGAGGAAGTATGGAGAGACCATGTGGCCCACCCTCAGTAGAGGAAGGCACCGAAGGAGGGAGATATGGAGAGACCATGTGGCCCACCCTCAGTAGAGGAAGACACTGAAGGAGGGAGATATGGAGAGACCATGTGGCCCACCCTCAGTAGAGGAAGACACTGAAGGAGGGAGATATGGAGATACTAGCCACGCCTGTCGAAGAACCGAAAGGTTCGAAAGCTAGCTCAAGTATAAATAAAGAAGCTCCTTCGTAAAACTTGTGATTCGTTGTACAATTGTATCAATTATACGGAGTTTACCTGTAGAAATGGAGAGACCATGTGGCCCACCCTCAGTAGAGGAAGGCACTGAAGGAGGGAGATATGGAGAGACCATGTGGCCCACCCTCAGTAGAGGAAGGCACTGAAGGAGGGAGATATGGAGAGACCATGTGGCCCACCCTCAGTAGAGGAAGGCATTGAAGGAGGGATATATGGAGAGACCATGTGGCCCACCCTCAGTAGAGGAAGGCACTGAAGGAGGGAGATATGGAGAGACCATGTGTCCCACCCTCAGTAGAGAAAGGCACTGAAGGAGGGAGATATGGAGAGACCATGTGGCCCACCCTCAGTAGAGGAAGGCATTGAAGGAGGGATATATGGAGAGACCATGTGGCCCACCCTCAGTAGAGGAAGGCACTGAAGGAGGGAGATATGGAGAGACCATGTGTCCCACCCTCAGTAGAGAAAGGCACTGAAGGAGGGAGATATGGAGAGACCATGTGGCCCACCCTCAGTAGAGGAAGGCACTGAAGGAGGGAGATATGGAGAGACCATGTGTCCCACCCTCAGTAGAGAAAGGCACTGAAGGAGGGAGATATGGAGAGACCATGTGGCCCACCCTCAGTAGAGGAAGACACTGAAGGAGGGAGATATGGAGAGACCATGTGGCCCACCCTCAGTAGAGGAAGACACTGAAGGAGGGAGATATGGAGAGACCATGTGGCCCACCCTCAGTAGAGGAAGGCACTGAAGGAGGGAGATATGGAGAGACCATGTGGCCCACCCTCAGTAGAGGAAGGCACTGAAGGAGGGAGATATGGAGAGACTATGTGGCCCACCCTCAGTATAGGAAGGCACTGAAGGAGGGAGATATGGAGAGACCATGTGGCCCACCCTCAGTAGAGGAAGGCACTGAAGGAGGGAGATATGGAGAGACCATGTGGCCCACCCTCAGTAGAGGAAGGCACTGAAGGAGGGAGATATGGAGAGACCATGTGGCCCACCCTCAGTAGAGGAAGACACTGAAGGAGGGAGATATGGAGAGACCATGTGGCCCACCCTCAGTAGAGGAAGACACTGAAGGAGGGAGATATGGAGAGACCATGTGGCCCACCCTCAGTAGAGGAAGGCACTGAAGGAGGGAGATATGGAGAGACCATGTTGCCCACCCTCAGTAGAGGAAGGCACTGAAGGAGGGAGATATGGAGAGACCATGTGGCCCACCCTCAGTAGAGGAAGGCACTGAAGGAGGGAGATATGGAGAGACCATGTGGCCCACCCGCAGTAGAGGAAGGCACTAAAGGAGGGAGATATGGAGAGACCATGTGGCCCACCTTCAGTAGAGGAAGGCACTGAAGGAGGGAGATATGGAGAGACCATGTGGCCCACCCGCAGTAGAGGAAGGCACTGAAGGAGGGAGATATGGAGAGACCATGTGGCCCACCCTCAGTAGAGGAAGACACTCGCCGAGGAGGATGAATGTTTCTTTTAAAATTAAACAATCCTGTGTGTGTCTACTGCTCTTACTACAATGAAAAACTAATAGCTGGGCCTGGCTCATCAGAGTGGTGAACCCTCCATCGTAATGAGCAAGCATCGTCAGAGAGGTATTGATTCAGTAGAAATAGCCTTGCCTTAAAAAATGAAATTTTTGTAAAATCAGCCGTGCCGAATATTGATTCTAGAGTGCTGGATGAACAGTTCAGACACTGGAGCTTGTGCTTTGCATAAATCGGCCACCAAGTTTCAACCAGTTGCAAGTTTGGTGGAAACGTCTTTGTAACGTTTTTACATATAAATCGTACAACTCCTTGGTTAATCGATTTGTTGTTGTTGTTATATAAACAAGGGTCGGTGGAAGGCTGGTTAAACCGTTGGTTTTCGACCGTTACGACCCGGGTTCGATTCCCGCCTTGGACACTTTTTTCTGTTTAAAAAAGAAAATGCTCCAATGGCCCCCGATTCTTGCAAAAGTCCAACCCCACCAGCGAGTGCAAGTAACCAAACGGGGTTCTGGCACATTTGTAAGTGCAAAGTCGAACTACTTTTCACATGTGTAGACATGTGGTGCGCTTACAGTAAAAGCAGTCGCTAGCTACCCACCATGATTATCATGGCCTGTACCACGTGTACTAGGGATAAGCAAAAAAAAAAAATAAATAAAAATAAAAACAAAATAATTACAAATTATCTGTATCAGACAAATCCCACTGGGTGTCGTTTTGTTCAATGTCGCATTCTGCCCTGATGTCGGACAGGCCTAGGTCGTAGTCCCCGACTATTGCCATGTCAAGGAATTCCTTCAGAGCTCTGCTCGGGCGAGAGGAACGCGAGGACGTCCTCCCTCTTAGTTAGGCCTACAACAGCCAACTCTATTTTGTTGTTGTGGTTATAGAGTGTATCTCGAAGATATGTATATAAAGTTGTTTGACCACCTTTGTACGTAAATATCTTAATAAATTCCAGGACTAAGTTTGTTGTACAACTTTTTATTTTCTCAAGTTTTCGGAGACTTATCAGCCGTTCAACAGGGGTATCACACTGACTGGACTCCGGAGTGAAGGTCTACACAGCGTGTATTTTGTAATAAATATAAACCGATTTCCCGCAGTATTCCTAAATACCTTCATCCACAATTCCACTAAGGTGTCGGTTATAGAGGCAGAATAGCCCAGTAACAATATAAGATGTATTGTTGTTGTTGTTGTCGTGTCCAATGAAAAACCTCAGATGTCTCCATACATCTCTATCACAGCAATGTCCTCTATCTTGGGTGTGTAAAACTGCTGTTCTGGATTCATGTCAATTTTCTGTTGTTGTTGTCGTGTCCAATGAAGAGCCTCAGATGTCTCCATACATCTCTATCACAGCAATGTCCTCTATCTTGGGTGTGTAAAACTGCTGTTCTGGATTCATGTCAATTTTCTGTTGTTGTTGTCGTGTCCAATGAAGAGCCTCAGATGTCTCCATACATCTCTATCACAGCAATGTTCTCTATCTTGGGTGTGTAAAGCTGCTGTTCAGGGTCCATGTCAATTTTCTGTTGTTGTTGTCGTGTCCAATGAAGAGCCTCAGATGTCTCCATACATCTCTATCACAGCAATGTTCTCTATCTTGGGTGTGTAAAGCTGCTGTTCTGGGTCCATGTCAATTTTCTGCTAAGGCTGCGGCCATTGCTGGGCATGAGAATATATGTGTAGGTGTTAGTTCCACACCAGGACAGATAAGATGCATTACATACAATATTAGAGCGGGTTTGTTAATTAAACTGGCGAAACCGCTGAGAGAGTTCACCACTGATGAGCCAGGCCCCCTCAATATTTTTCTATCGCAGTAAGGATAGTAGAAAGTATTTTATTTGTAATAGGGGAAAACATATCGTGTGTTAAATTGTTACAATTCTTGTAAATACACTCATGGACAAAACTTAAGGAAGTTGTACCTTTCAGCATGTATATCGCGATTCAGACAATAACTCTGAAAGATATTACAGTGACCTTTATTGAAGACACACGAGATAACCAATATACACTTATGGACAAAACTTAAGGAAGTTGTACCTTTCAGCATGTATATCGGGATTGAGACAATAACTCTGAAAGATATTACAGTGACCTTTATTGAAGACACACGAGATAACCAATATACACTTATGGACAAAACTTAAGGAAGTTGTACCTTTCAGCATGTATATCGGGATTGAGACAATAACTCTGAAAGATATTACAGTGACCTTTATTGAAGACACACGAGATAATCAATATACACTCATGGACATGACTTAAGGAAGTTGTACCTTTCAGCATGTATATCAGGATTCAGACAATAACTCTGAAAGATATTACAGTGACCTTTATTGAGGACACGAGATAACCAATATACACTCATGGACAAAACTTAAGGAAGTTGTACTTTTCAGCATGTATATCGGGATTCATACAATAACTCTGAAAGATATTACAGTGACCTTTATTGAAGACACACGAGATAACCAATATACACTCATGGAGACAAAAACTTAAGGAAGTTGTACCTTTCAGCATGTATATCGGGATTGAGACAATAACTCTGAAAGATATTACAATGACCTTTATTGAAGACACACGAGATAACCAATATACACTCATGGACAAAACTTAAGGAAGTTGTACCTTTCAGCATGTATATCGGGATTGAGACAATAACTCAGAAAGATATTACAGTGACCTTTATTGAAGACACACGAGATAACCAATATACACTCATGGACAAAACTTAAGGAAGTTGTACCTTTCAGCATGTATATCGGGATTGAGACAATAACTCAGAAAGATATTACAGTGACCTTTATTGAAGACACACGAGATAACCAATATACACTCATGGACAAAACTTAAGGAAGTTGTACCTTTCAGCATGTATATCGGGATTGAGACAATAACTATGAAAGATATTACAGTGACCTTTATTGAAGACACACGAGATAACTAATATACACTCATGAACAAAACTTAAGGAAGTTGTACCTTTCAGCATGTATATCGGGATTGAGACAATAACTCTGAAAGATATTACAGTGACCTTTATTGAAGGCACACGAGATAACCAATATATACTCATGGAGACAAAACTTAAGGAAGTTGTACCTTTTAGCATGTATATCGGGATTGAGACAATAACTCTGAAAGATATTACAGTGACCTTTATTGAAGACACACGAGATAACCAATATACACTCATGGACAAAACTTAAGGAAGTTGTACCTTTTAGCATGTATATCGGGATTCAGACAATAACTCTGAAAGATATTACAGTGACCTTTATTGAAGACACACGAGATAACCAATATACACTCATGGACAAAACTTAAGGAAGTTATACCTTTTACCATGTATTTTGGGATTCAGACAATAACTCTGAAAGATATTACAGTGACCTTTATTGAAGACACACGAGATAACCAATATACACTCATGGACAAAACTTAAGGAAGTTGTACCTTTCAGCATGTATATCGGGATTCAGACAATAACTCTGAAAGATATTACAGTGACCTTTATTGAAGACACACGAGATAACCAATATACACTCATGGACAAAACTTGAGGAAGTTGTACCTTTCAGCATGTATATCGGGATTCAGACAATAACTCTGAAAGATATTACAGTGACCTTTATTGAAGACACACGAGATAACCAATATACACTCATGGACAAAACTTAAGGAAGTTGTACCTTTCAGCATGTATATCGGGATTCAGACAATAACTCTGAAAGATATTACAGTGACCTTTATTGAAGACACGAGATAACCAATATACACTCATGGACAAAACTTAAGGAAGTTGTACCTTTCAGCATGTAAATCAGGATTCAGACAATAACTCTGAAAGATATTACAGTGACCTTTATTGAAGACACACGAGATAACCAATATACACTCATGGACAAAACTTAAGGAAGTTATACCTTTTACCATGCATTTTGTGATTCAGACAATAACTCTGAAAGATATTACAGTGACCTTTATTGAAGACACACGAGATAACCAATATACACTCATAGACAAAACTTAAGGAAGTTGTACCTTTTACCATGTATATCGGGATTCAGACAATAACTCTGAAAGATATTACAGTGACCTTTATTGAAGACACACGAGATAACCAATATACACTCATGGACAAAACTTAAGGAAGTTGTACCTTTCAGCATGTATATCGGGATTCAGACAATAACTCTGAAAGATATTACAGTGACCTTTATTGAAGACACACGAGATAACCAATATACACTCATGGACAAAACTTGAGGAAGTTGTACCTTTCAGCATGTATATCGGGATTCAGACAATAACTCTGAAAGATATTACAGTGACCTTTATTGAAGACACACGAGATAACCAATATACAATCATGGACTAAACTTAAGGAAGTTGTACCTTTCAGCATGTATATCGGGATTCAGACAATAACTCTGAAAGGAATTACAGTGACCTTTATTGAAGACACACGAGATAACCAATATACACTCATGGACAAAACTTAAGGAAGTAGTACCTTTTAGCATGTATATCGGGATTCAGACAATAACTCTGAAAGATATTACAGTGACCTTTATTGAAGACACACGAGATAACCAATATACACTCATGGACAAAACTTAAGGAAGTTGTACCTTTCAGCATGTATATCGGGATTCAGACAATAACTCTGAAAGATATTACAGTGACCTTTATTGAAGACACACGTGATAACCAATATACACTCATGGACAAAACTTGAGGAAGTTGTACCTTTCAGCATGTATATCGGGATTCAGACAATAACTCTGAAAGATATTACAGTGACCTTTATTGAAGACACACGAGATAACCAATATACACTCATGGACAAAACTTAAGGAAGTTGTACCTTTCAGCATGTATATCGGGATTCAGACAATAACTCTGAAAGATATTACAGTGACCTTTATTGAAGACACGAGATAACCAATATACACTCATGGACAAAACTTAAGGAAGTTGTACCTTTCAGCATGTAAATCGGGATTCAGACAATAACTCTGAAAGATATTACAGTGACCTTTATTGAAGACACACGAGATAACCAATATACACTCATGGACAAAACTTGAGGAAGTTGTACCTTTCAGCATGTATATCGGGATTCAGACAATAACTCTGAAAGATATTACAGTGACCTTTATTGAAGACACACGAGATAACCAATATACACTCATGGACAAAACTTAAGGAAGTTGTACCTTTCAGCATGTATATCAGGATTCAGACAATAACTCTGAAAGATATTACAGTGACCTTTATTGAGGACACACGAGATAACCAATATACACTCATGGACAAAACTTAAGGAAGTTGTACCTTTCAGCATGTATATCAGGATTCAGACAATAACTCTGAAAGATATTACAGTGACCTTTATTGAAGACACGAGATAACCAATATACACTCATGGACTTAAGGAAGTTGTACCTTTCAGCATGTATATCGGGATTCAGACAATAACTCTGAAAGATATTACAGTGACCTTTATTGAAGACACGAGATAACCAATATACACTCATGGACTTAAGGAAGTTGTACCTTTCAGCATGTATATCGGGATTCAGACAATAACTCTGAAAGATATTACAGTGACCTTTATTGAAGACACACGAGATAACCAATATACACTCATGAACAAAACTTAAGGAAGTTGTACCTTTCAGCATGTATATCGGGATTGAGACAATAACTCTGAAAGATATTACAGTGACCTTTATTGAAGACACACGAGATAACCAAGTGTGAACAAATTGTCTCTATCTCCTTTAAAAAAAATAGACCTCCGGCAATATCAAAGACTTTCCACCTTCTTAAGTCCATGAGTATAGAGGGGGAACAGTCTTATGTGTATTTATAAATTACATAAAACTGCTGAGATAATAACATCCACAGCTATGATTGGTTTTCATAGAACTTCGGAATATTTTATCACAAAAATTGAAATATTTGTAAGGATTTGCTTGGGATATTTTCTATAAGTTTGTCTTTGAATATTTGTTTTTACCATCTCTAGCCTTCTTGTCTTCTTTGAGTTCTAAACCTGGATATTAATGAAGACTTTTCAACAGGTAGCACGCACGGGTTTAGTTAGTTTTTCAAACCTTTAAATAAAAAACTTGGAAAACTATCCACCATCATTGTTGATTAGCCACAGAGTAGTACTCCCAGTCTTAATGACAAAGCCAGACACATTCTACTTCACCCAGTCATGATGGTTGTCAAACAGACACCATCAAGGGTCACAACTTGATACCCTAATATGATTGAGTGGAGATAAGGAAGAAGAAGAAGATTGTTGATTAGCATTGATTAGGCAGGGTGGCTCATAGTAGCGAACCCTTTTTTTTTTTATTAAAAATTAAAATGCAAACTATAATAAAATATGAAAAAAGTAGTACAAATGTGATATTGTACTTGGATAAGGTGCATAAATTAATAAAAAGGCATCTCCTTATCGTGCAACTGAAACGTTTTAATAATTTATGTACCTTATCCCAGTACAATATCACATTTGTACTATTTCTTAACATTGTGTCGCGGTCTCACGCAATTCTGGCCTTAACTACCCGTTTCATGATTTTTCAGGATGTCTGAATGACCAGTTTTTTGGTCGTTGAGGTACAGCTTGCACCACGCTGATGAGGGCCAACAGCCCGAAAAGCGTCCGTGGTTAGCTTTTCTTGATTAATCAAGAATGGGTATTTGGCCAATTCTGGAATAATTAGAAATCAACGAGAATAGTTGATATTTATCCCGATGGCGCAAGTCATTAGCAACTTTCAGTTGCACGATAAGGAGATGCCTTTTTCTTAATAGAATAAAATAGTTATAGTTTTTATTCTATCATAATCGTTTGCTTTTTTAATATTTATATGAGCAATAGTTACACAGAAATTATTTGAAAAAGGAAAAATAAAAATCAGGTAAAAAGTTACTTTTAATTTTGAATTTGCAAGCGTTCGAGCAAATATACTGTTCTTCAACGGGCTGATACTCTATGTACAATCTCTAAACTAAAATTGTGAACTTAACGATTTGATTTCCGATAAAAAAATCATATTTAAAGTTCAATTCATTTTGTAAATACATTCTAAACTTTCTACAAAATCTGGATCTCTAATGTTTTCATGCGTTGAATAATGTAAATAACTTATGTAAATAAACTTTTCTCCTTGTTTGGTGCAAGTATCCCTTGCGGGATATAGCGCTTTGGAAATAAAATAATTGTAATCTTTAAACAAAATAATTGGAAAACTTTTGTTATTGACATGTGTGGGCGTGCATCAGACTGTTTACAGATAAAAAAATAATAGTTTAATAAAAATAAAAAGTTTCGGGACCTATGGCCCACCCTGTATTTGGAAAAGATCCAGCTGTATCAACCGATCTTTCTTTATTTTATCCCCCACGTTTCAGTGATTCTGTCCTCAGGGGAATGGATATTTATGGATATAGAATTCAGAAATCAACATTCCCCTGAGTAAGAGTAACAAATAGTTACTGAAACTTTGGAAATAAAATAAATATTAAGAAAAAGGCATCTCCTTATCGTGCAACTGAATGGGTATTTGGCCAATTCTGGAATAATTAAAAATAAACGAGAATAGTTGATATTTATTCCGATAGATGGCGCCAGCCATCAACAACTTTCAGTTACACGATAAGTAGATGCCTTTTTCTTAATTTATGCACCTTATCCCAGTACAATATTACATTTGTACTATTTTTTCAAAATAAATATTGTTTGATGTATTTGTGACAAACAAACTTCCAGTATCTACTCCCCAGTACTGTGGGTGCACAAAGGGAACCAAAGGTTACTCCAATCGTTTCCAAATGTATCTTACAGTAGAATCAACCGTGTGTAAACTCCGAGATGGCCAATCTTACAGTAGAACCACCGTGAGTAAACCCCAAGATGGCCAATCTTACAGTAGAATCAACCGTGTGTAAACTCCGAGATGGCCAATCTCACAGTAGAACCAATCGTGTGTAAACTCCGAGATGGCCAATCTCACAGTAGAACCAACCGGGTGTAAACCCCGAGATGGCCAATCTTACAGTAGAACCACCGTGTGTAAACTCCGAGATGGCCAATCTTACAGTAGAACCACCGTGTGTAAACCCCGAGATGGCCAATCTTACAGTAGAATCAACCGTGTGTAAACTCCGAGATGGCCAATCTCACAGTAGAACCAATCGTGTGTAAACTCCGAGATGGCCAATCTCACAGTAGAACCAACCGGGTGTAAACCCCGAGATGGCCAATCTTACAGTAGAACCACCGTGTGTAAACTCCGAGATGGCCAATCTTACAGTAGAACCACCGTGTGTAAACCCCGAGATGGCCAATCTTACAGTAGAACCACCGTGTGTAAACTCCGAGATGGCCAATCTCGCAGTAGAACCACCGTGTGTAAACCCCGAGATGGCCAATCTGACAGTAGAACCACCGTGTGTATACTCCGAGATGGCCAATCTTACAGTAGAACCACCGTGTGTAAACTCCGAGATGGCCAATCTTACAGTAGAACCACCGTGTGTAAACCCCGAGATGGCCAATCTTACAGTAGAACCACCGTGTGTAAACTCCGAGATGGCCAATCTTACAGTAGAACCACCGTGTGTAAACTCCGAGATGGCCAATCTTACAGTAGAACCACCGTGTGTAAACTCCGAGATGGCCAATCTTACAGTAGAACCACCGTGTGTAAACTCCGAGATGGCCAATCTTACAGTAGAACCAATCGTGTGTATACTCCGAGATGGCCAATCTTACAGTAGAACCACCGGGTGTAAACTCCGAGATGGCCAATCTCACAGTAGAACCACCGTGTGTAAACTCCGAGATGGCCAATCTTACAGTAGAATCAACCGTGTGTAAACTCCGAGATGGCCAATCTTACAGTAGAACCACCGGGTGTAAACTCCGAGATGGCCAATCTCACAGTAGAACCACCGTGTGTAAACTCCGAGATGGCCAATCTTACAGTAGAACCACCGTGTGTAAACTCCGAGATGGCCAATCTTACAGTAGAACCACCGTGTGTAAACTCCGAGATGGCCAATCTCACAGTAGAACCAACCGGGTGTAAACCCCGAGATGGCCAATCTTACAGTAGAACCACCGTGTGTAAACTCCGAGATGGCCAATCTTACAGTAGAACCACCGTGTGTAAACCCCGAGATGGCCAATCTTACAGTAGAACCACCGTGTGTAAACTCCGAGATGGCCAATCTCACAGTAGAACCAATCGTGTGTAAACTCCGAGATGGCCAATCTCACAGTAGAACCAATCGTGTGTAAACTCCGAGATGGCCAATCTCACAGTAGAACCAACCGGGTGTAAACCCCGAGATGGCCAATCTTACAGTCGAACCAACCGGGTGTAAACCCCGAGATGGCCAATCTTACAGTAGAACCACCGTGTGTAAACCCCGAGATGGCCAATCTTACAGTAGAACCACCGTGTGTAAACCCCGAGATGGCCAATCTTACAGTAGAACCACCGTGTGTAAACCCCGAGATGGCCAATCTTACAGTAGAACCACCGTGTGTAAACTCCGAGATGGCCAATCTTACAGTAGAACCACCGTGTGTAAACCCCGAGATGGCCAATCTTACAGTAGAACCACCGTGTGTAAACCCCGAGATGGCCAATCTTACAGTAGAACCACCGTGTGTAAACTCCGAGATGGCCAATCTTACAGTAGAACCACCGTGTGTAAACTCCGAGATGGCCAATCTTACAGTAGAACCACCGTGTGTAAACTCCGAGATGGCCAATCTTACAGTAGAACCACCGTGTGTAAACTCCGAGATGGCCAATCTTACAGTAGAACCACCGTGTGTAAACTCCGAGATGGCCAATCTTACAGTAGAACCACCGTGTGTAAACTCCGAGATGGCCAATCTTACAGTAGAACCACCGGGTGTAAACTCCGAGATGGCCAATCTTACAGTAGAACCACCGGGTGTAAACTCCGAGATGGCCAATCTCACAGTAGAACCACCGTGTGTAAACTCCGAGATGGCCAATCTTACAGTAGAACCACCGTGTGTAAACTCCGAGATGGCCAATCTTACAGTAGAACCACCGTGTGTAAACTCCGAGATGGCCAATCTTACAGTAGAACCACCGTGTGTAAACTCCGAGATGGCCAATCTTACAGTAGAACCACCGGGTGTAAACTCCGAGATGGCCAATCTTACAGTAGAACCACCGGGTGTAAACTCCGAGATGGCCAATCTCACAGTAGAACCACCGTGTGTAAACCCCGAGATGGCCAATCTTACAGTAGAACCACCGTGTGTAAACCCCGAGATGGCCAATCTTACAGTAGAACCAATCGTGTGTAAACTCCGAGATGGCCAATCTTACAGTAGAACCAATCGTGTGTAAACTCCGAGATGGCCAATCTGACAGTAGAACCAACCGGGTGTAAACCCCGAGATGGCCAATCTGACAGTAGAATCAACCGTGTGTAAACCCCGAGATGGCCAATCTTACAGTAGAACCAATCGTGTGTAAACTCCGAGATGGCCAATCTTACAGTAGAACCACCGTGTGTAAACCCCGAGATGGCCAATCTTACAGTAGAATCAACCGTGTGTAAACCCCGAGATGGCCAATCTTACAGTAGAATCGACCGTGTGTAAACTCCGAGATGGCCAGGGATGGAAACCACAGACAGCTGGGTTCCAAACAACCCGAGTGAGATCAATGGGGAGGTAGGGACGGAGGAATTCCAGGCGCCGTCATCGCCGCCTCAAGTGACTTGTCATCGGCGACCCTAACGAACCTTTAATTGCCGAGCTACAAACAGACGTCGGCCACGTGGCACTTGGTGATCTTTACTTGGTTACACCAGGCCCTTGGTGCACCTGGCTACACGCCTGGCTATAAGTCTCCCAGGGGGTACATTTCTGTTATGTATGTGAAAGACTTGATATAAGTCTCCCAGGGGGTACATTTCTGTTATGTATGTGAAAGACTTGATATAAGTCTCCCAGGGGGTACATTTCTGTTATGTAGGTGAAAGACTTGATATAAGTCTCCCAAGGGGTACATTTCTGTTATGTATGTGAAAGACTTGATATAAGACTCCCAGGGGGTACATTTCTGTTATGTAGGTGAAAGACTTGATATAAGACTCCCAGGGGGTACATTTCTGTTATGTATGTGAAAGACTTGATATAAGTCTCCCAGGGGGTACATTTCTGTTATGTATGTGAAAGACTTGATATAAGTCTCCCAGGGGGTACATTTCTGTTATGTAGGTGAAAGACTTGATATAAGTCTCCCAAGGGGTACATTTCTGTTATGTATGTGAAAGACTTGATATAAGACTCCCAGGGGGTACATTTCTGTTATGTAGGTGAAAGACTTGATATAAGTCTCCCAGGGGGTACATTTCTGTTATGTAGGTGAAAGACTTGATATAAGTCTCCCAAGGGGTACATTTCTGTTATGTAGGTGAAAGACTTGATATAAGACTCCCAGGGGGTACATTTCTGTTATGTAGGTGAAAGACTTGATATAAGTCTCCCAGGGGGTACATTTCTGTTATGTATGTGAAAGACTTGATATAAGTCTCCCAGGGGGTACATTTCTGTTATGTATGTGAAAGACTTGATATAAGTCTCCCAGGGGGTACATTTCTGTTATGTAGGTGAAAGACTTGATATAAGTCTCCCAAGGGGTACATTTCTGTTATGTATGTGAAAGACTTGATATAAGACTCCCAGGGGGTACATTTCTGTTATGTAGGTGAAAGACTTGATATAAGACTCCCAGGGGTACATTTCTGTTATGTATGTGAAAGACTTGATATAAGTCTCCCAGGGGGTACATTTCTGTTATGTATGTGAAAGACTTGATATAAGTCTCCCAGGGGGTACATTTCTGTTATGTAGGTGAAAGACTTGATATAAGTCTCCCAAGGGGTACATTTCTGTTATGTATGTGAAAGACTTGATATAAGACTCCCAGGGGGTACATTTCTGTTATGTAGGTGAAAGACTTGATATAAGTCTCCCAGGGGGTACATTTCTGTTATGTAGGTGAAAGACTTGATATAAGTCTCCCAAGGGGTACATTTCTGTTATGTAGGTGAAAGACTTGATATAAGACTCCCAGGGGGTACATTTCTGTTATGTAGGTGAAAGACTTGATATAAGTCTCCCAGGGGGTACATTTCTGTTATGTATGTGAAAGACTTGATATAAGACTCCCAGGGGGTACATTTCTGTTATGTATGTGAAAGACTTGATATAAGACTCCCAGGGGGTACATTTCTGTTATGTATGTGAAAGACTTGATATAAGTCTCCCAGGTGGTACATTTCTGTTATGTATGTGAAAGACTTGATATAAGACTCCCAGGGGGTACATTTCTGTTATGTAGGTGAAAGACTTGATATAAGGCTCCCAAGGGGTACATTTCTGTTATGTATGTGAAAGACTTGATATAAGTCTCCCAGGTGGTACATTTCTGTTATGTATGTGAAAGACTTGATATAAGACTCCCAGGGGGTACATTTCTGTTATGTATGTGAAAGACTTGATATAAGACTCCCAGGGGGTACATTTCTGTTATGTATGTGAAAGACTTGATATAAGACTCCCAGGGGGTACATTTCTGTTATGTATGTGAAAGACTTGATATAAGTCTCCCAGGTGGTACATTTCTGTTATGTATGTGAAAGACTTGATATAAGACTCCCAGGGGGTACATTTCTGTTATGTAGGTGAAAGACTTGATGTAAGACTCCCAGGGGGTACATTTCTGTTATGTATGTGAAAGACTTGATATAAGACTCCCAGGTGGTACATTTCTGTTATGTATGTGAAAGACTTGATATAAGTCTCCCAGGTGGTACATTTCTGTTATGTATGTGAAAGACTTGATATAAGTCTCCCAGGGGGTACATTTCTGCTATGTAGGTGAAAGACTTGATATAAGGCTCCCAGGGGGTACATTTCTGTTATGTATGTGAAAGACTTGATATAAGGCTCCCAGGGGGTACATTTCTGCTATGTAGGTGAAAGACTTGATATAAGGCTCCCAGGGGGTACATTTCTGTTATGTATGTGAAAGACTTGATATAAGGCTCCCAGGGGGTACATTTCTGTTATGTAGGTGAAAGACTTGATATAAGGCTCCCAGGGGGTACATTTCTGTTATGTATGCGAAAGACTTGATATAAGGCTCCCAGGGGGTACATTTCTGTTATGTAGGTGAAAGACTTGATATAAGTCTCCCAGGGGGTACATTTCTGTTATGTAGGTGAAAGACTTGGTATAAGACTCCCAGGGGGTACATTTCTGTTACGTATGTGAAAGACTTGATATAAGTCTCCCAGGGGGTACATTTCTGTTATGTATGTGAAAGACTTGATATAAGTCTCCCAGGGAGTACATTTCTGTTACGTATGTGAAAGACTTGATATAAGTCTCCCAGGGGGTACATTTCTGTTATGTAGGTGAAAGACTTGATGTAAGACTCCCAGGGGGTACATTTCTGTTATGTATGTGAAAGACTTGATATAAGTCTCCCAGGGGGTACATTTCTGTTATGTATGTGGAAGACTTGATATAAGACTCCCAGGGGGTACATTTCTGTTATGTATGTGGAAGACTTGATATAAGACTCCCAGGGGGTACATTTCTGTTATGTATGTGAAAGACTTGATATAAGTCTCCCAAGGGGTACATTTCTGTTATGTATGTGAAAGACTTGATATAAGTCTCCCAAGGGGTACATTTCTGTTATGTATGTGAAAGACTTGATATAAGACTCCCAGGGGGTACATTTCTGTTATGTAGGTGAAAGACTTGATATAAGTCTCCCAGGGGGTACATTTCTGTTATGTAGGTGAAAGACTTGATATAAGGCTCCCAGGGGGTACATTTCTGTTATGTAGGTGAAAGACTTGATATAAGGCTCCCAGGGGGTACATTTCTGTTATGTAGGTGAAAGACTTGGTATAAGACTCCCAGGGGGTACATTTCTGTTATGTAGGTGAAAGACTTGGTATAAGACTCCCAGGGGGTACATTTCTGTTATGTAGGTGAAAGACTTGGTATAAGACTCCCAGGGGGTACATTTCTGTTATGTAGGTGAAAGACTTGGTATAAGACTCCCAGGGGGTACATTTCTGTTATGTATGTGAAAGACTTGATATAAGACTCCCAGGGGGTACATTTCTGTTATGTAGGTGAAAGACTTGGTATAAGACTCCCAGGGGGTACATTTCTGTTATGTAGGTGAAAGACTTGATATAAGACTCCCAGGGGGTACATTTCTGTTATGTAGGTGAAAGACTTGGTATAAGACTCCCAGGGGGTACATTTCTGTTATGTATGTGAAAGACTTGATATAAGACTCCCAGGGGGTACATTTCTGTTATGTATGTGAAAGACTTGATATAAGACTCCCAGGGGGTACATTTCTGTTATGTATGTGAAAGACTTGATATAAGACTCCCAGGGGGTACATTTCTGTTATGTATGTGAAAGACTTGATATAAGACTCCCAGGGGGTACATTTCTGTTATGTATGCGAAAGACTTGATATAAGACTCCCAGGGGGTACATTTCTGTTATGTATGTGAAAGACTTGATATAAGTCTCCCAGGGGGTACATTTCTGTTATGTATGCGAAAGACTTGATATAAGACTCCCAGGGGGTACATTTCTGTTATGTATGTGAAAGACTTGATATAAGTCTCCCAGGGGGTACATTTCTGTTATGTATGCGAAAGACTTGATATAAGTCTCCCAGGGGGTACCTTTCTGTTATGTATGCGAAAGACTTGATATAAGTCTCCCAGGGGGTACATTTCTGTTATGTATGCGAAAGACTTGATATAAGTCTCCCAGGGGGTACATTTCTGTTATGTATGCGAAAGACTTGATATAAGTCTCCCAGGGGGTACATTTATGTTATGTATGTGAAAGACTTGATATAAGTCTCCCAGGGGGTACATTTCTGTTATGTATGTGAAAGACTTGATATAAGTCTCCCAGGGGGTACATTTCTGTTATGTATGTGAAAGACTTGATATAAGTCTCCCCGGGGGGTACATTTCTGTTATGTATGTGAAAGACTTGATATAAGTTTATTTGTTACACTGTAGGATGGAATCTTGGTTATGGTGTTCAATAGAACTACGGACACAAGGTTGTAAGACAGTAGATTACATTTAAAAGTCCTGATGTGTTACACTACTTACATATTGGCTCTATTTCACCCCATAGGTCTGTCTGCCTCGTGCATCCAGCCGAGTCACCGGGCTGCCGATACTCTAGAGCAGCTGCTGGCGTCCAGGCTCGAGAGAAAGATGACGTCTCAAGGCCTCTATGGTCCAGCTCAAAAGTAGGAGCGGTACATTCGTCGTCTCCAAGAGGTAGACTGGCAGATCCTATTGCAACTCAGACGGCGTGTATACACCAATGTAACATCACTAGACTGACCATCCAGTAGACACCACTATTTGCTAGGAATCCCGCAGTAATTGTTGTAGTTACCAATCCTCTCTTACAATTTCTTCAATTTGAGAGGAATTCTCGATCTGTCCTGACCTTAGGTAACATCGGCTGTGAGACTGATGTAAGAGATCCGAAGAGAGAGAGAGAGAGTAGCTAAAATAATTTACAAAACTTTTATTTCATTGTTATAGCGGCAGGTTTTGCTGTGTTAGCACTCCATTAAATTGTGGGCCTTTACCAAACATTGACATGTTGAAGTATTAACACATGTAAACTTTGCCGCGCTATACCTAATAAAAGAAACTGTTTTGTAAATATTTTCATTTATTACTTGTTTCCTCTTTAACACAAGACTGTGGTGTTTATCAGTATTCAGACCAGTAGAAGGTTGAGGGAAGTGTTGGAAAAGTTCCAAGGTAATGTTTGACTGAGGTATAAATAACGTTATCATGGAAGATGAAGTGCGCACACATCTAGAATGAGGTAGAATTGGACGTAGGATGGTCCAAGTTGGCTGAGCCGATCCTGCTGCAATCGACAGCCAATCAGGAAGTTGTTGGATGAAGTTGGAGGCAAAACAATTCTGCACAAGAAGTCTATTTGCACATCCTCGCCGCACTGATGCCATTACAGGCGTGGTAATGGCGCCACTTTATTGGCCGTTAAGCCAAATCGGAGGCTGCGGGGGGTCCACATCTGTTGCGATGGTTTGTTTGACTTGCCCGCGGTTTTATTGTGGGGTATTTTTACCATCGCAGCCCGGGTGGAGCAACTCTGGATATCATAGACCTCGTCTAGCTTGGTTTTGCTGATGGCGACAGTAGGCGCCAGTCAAAAACACTTCCTCTAAGAAGTATCTGCGAAACCTAAGAAAGAATTATTGGCCAAAAATCGTTTAAGATACAACAATCTTCTTAAATGTGAGCTACCACTCATTTCCTTCCTACTTCTATTTGAAAGGACTTGGCAATTCTGAATAAAAAGGATGATAAACTGACAAAGGAATGCTAAATAAATAGGTTGAAGAAGGTCAGTGAGGGAAGCTCACACATTTTAGGAAGATTAAGTCTTCTCAGAATATTCTTCAGCCGCTGATGCTTCCTTGGGTTTCGCAGATTTTTCCTTGGGTTTGAGGAACTCTTTCCACTGGATCATTTTTTTCATCATTAGCGAGAAATATTATTATCTATTGGGTATAAAATTGTTTATTTCAAATGCCATCAATGCCATTTGAAATCAAATATAACCAAAGACTGATAGAAATTCTCTGAGCAAGCTCTCACGCTAAATGGTCCGTGCCGACTGTAAATTAGGCGAAGAGCGTTCCGCATCACTGACAGATTAGAGACATATGTAAATAATTGCTCCTATAAGTACTGAGATATGCAAATAAGTCATTCGGGTTTGGTCCACCGTGAGTCCATCGCCACAGAACCATTCATCTTCTGCGAGAAACTTGCTCTTTTAAATACTAAAGTCTTCATACAAGAAATGAAACCATTGAGGGGGATTTTTTATTAATTTTTAATAAAACAAATTTTCCTTTGTCCTTACTGAGATAAAATACGTTCCTTTCATTTCCTTATTGAAGAAATTGAAATATATAAAATGAAAGGATTTAAAAGCACGAATGTTTCTTTTATACACAATACAAACTTCTACTGTCCTTACTGCGATGAAAAAATATATTGGGAGGGCTTGGCTCATGAGTGGTGAACCCTCCCAGCGGTTTCGTCAATATAATCCACCAGACCGTTCTGCTAAGCAGAATGATCCAATACAGTATTAGAGCTCTGAGAAGCGGTCTGGTGGATTAAATGGCGAAACCGCTGGGAGGGTTCACCACTGATAAGCCAAGCCCTCCCAATATATTTTTTCATCGCAGTAAGGACAGTAGAAGTTTGTATTATATATAAAAGAAACATTCGTGCTTTTAAATCCTTTCATTTTATATGTATAGATGTCGCATTATTGCTTTGTGTTAATATAAAATTATCTAATGGATCCATAGGAACAACAATGGAAGAGTTTGAATCTTTTAAATGATCAAGATATTATCGTTTTACCAATTTTTCCAAAATAATACAAGCTGATTTATGGAATATAAGAAAGAAGAATCTTCCAAAGATCTAAAAGTTGCGGAATGGAGAAATTTATTTTATAAAAGAACTCAACTTTATTGTGACTGGAGCTAAATTAGAGCCAAGTTTGCTTACGCCCACCAGGTATTGCTTGTTTCGATGTTCTGACAAAACTTCTGTGCACTGCGGCCATCAATACAGAAACTGTGTTTCATCAAATCCTGTAATGTGATTGGGTCAAGGCTTGTAAAACACCCGATTTATAAAACAAACCAAAAATTGGCCGAGAAACGGATTGAAGAACAAATTTTGATTATACTCTCCAACTGGCAACATGGCTGTACAACCATCAGAATTGTGCGTTACCTTTGGAACGAAGTGAGATCAATTCCGCCAACACTGCAGCAAATAACATCGTTCTAAAAATCAAATACGAACTCTTTATTCAAAATATTTAATCCCGGGTGTTGGTTTATTTGAAAATGTTTAAATACATCCAGGGATTAAACTGATGAAACCGCTGGGAGGGTTCACCACTGATGAGCCAGGTCCTCCCATTGCAATAAGGGCAGTAGGAAATTGTTTCGTTAAAAAAAATCATATGCGTCTATAATAGTTTTAATTTCTTATATATCAAATATGTTTAATTGCCATAGCAAGATGTCGCGCACAAAGGATCAATGAGAAATGTATTTAATAGCAATTTGATCGTGTTAAATGGCCTCTCCAAGTTGATGGGGTTCGAAATGTAATCAAGAGCAGAACGTTACGTATTCAATGTGTGGGCAAGCTGTTGTTTAGAATGTGTTGTGTATTTGCATACTTGGGATATTTGCAGATATGCAAATATCCTCTTTGCATACTCATTTCTGACTTAATGTATAAATAGCGTTACAAGTTGTTAGCAGGCAGTCAGTCAATTTATGTAATAAAATAGATTACGGGAGTCCGCGTCTTTGCCTCAGCCTCGACACCTCACGCTTGGATACCTCCCACCTTCAAGGATAGAACAATTCTGGCGACGAGGATAGCGACGTGGAAGATTTGGATGGAAATCCGAAAGTTTGAAGAATATTTGGCAAATCTGGCGCTTGTTGTACCTCCTGATTGTGTCAGATGTAAAATATGGCCCTCGTCATATGCCACATGGAAGGTTAGCGGCCCCGGAGATACAAAATCTGGCTGACAGGATAGGCTTGCTTGGAAAGCTATATTGCTGCGTCCAGGCTACAAAATGTGGCTTCTTGGCTTATGTCGTATGGGAACCTTTTGGGCTGGTCTGTGAGCATCAAAATCTATCCTTTGGAACGATCTAATGGTGCAAGTTCTGTAATATCGGCCATTTAGAATCCTAATTCTGCAACAAAAGCTGCATGGAAGGATTTTAGTGGCTTCAATATCTTGCCATTTGGATAGGCTACATTACCTGAAGTTGGGAAACCACGGAGTAATTCAGTTCAAGGTAAGTCATCTTTATAACTGGGCTCAGCATATAACAGACTGTATAATCCAACCCGAGCTGTATTGACTCTCTGACTGCCGGAACTTGCAAGCTGCAACCTAACCTCAAATTTGCATATATGGATCCTACTCTCCAACTATATTCATATTGAGTTTTGTTTAATTTTTTTTTTTTTTCATACACAGTAGAACAGACTCTCTGTTAAGTACAACACTAAGTTTGAGAACCAAAGTGTCCTTTAGAGAGTGTCCTCTTACCAGAGAGTTGCTTATTAATAAAAATATTCATTTTGACAAAATGGGGGGTCGGTGGAAGGCTGGTTAAACCATTTTGTTTTCAACCAATACGACCCGGGTTCGATTCCCGCATTGGACACTTTTTTCCGATAAAAAAAAATGCTCCAATGGCCCCCGATTATTGCAAAAGTCCAACCCCACCAGCGAGTTCAAGTAACCAAACGGGGCTCTGGCACATTTGTAAGTGAAAGTCGAACTGCTTTTCACATATGTAGACGTGTGCTGTACTTACAGTAAAAGCAGTCGCTAACTACCCACCATGATTATCATGGCCTGTACCACGTGTACTTAGGGATAAGCAAAAAAAAATATAAAAAAATTGACAATGGAAACTATTCTTTGTAGAGAGGTGTCCTCTAGTGGAGTGTCCTCTCATGGAGGTTGTTCTACTGTATTGGTGATGTAAACTGTCCTTTGTACAGAGGTGTTCTCTAGCAGGAGTGTCCTCTCATGGAGGTTGTTCTACTGTATTGGTGATGTAAACTGTCCTTTGTACAGAGGTGTTCTCTAGCTGGAGTGTCCTCTCATGGAGGTTGTTCTACTGTATTGGCGATGGAAAATTTCCTTTGTATAGAGGTGTCCTCTAGCATGAGTGTCCTCTCATGGAGGTTGTTCTACTGTATTGGTGATGTAAACTGACCTTTGTACAGAGGTGTTCTCTAGCTGGAGTGTCCTCTCATGGAGGTTGTTCTACTGTATTGGCGATGAAAACTGTCTTTTATAGAGAGGTGTCCTCTAGCAGGAGTGTCCTCTCATGGAGGTTGTTCTACTGTATTGGTGATGTAAACTGTACTTTGTAGAGAGGTGTCCTCTAACGGGAGTGTCCTCTCATGGAGGTTGTTCTACTGTACAAAATATGTACACTCATTTGCTGGGTGGAGTGTGTATTTTATTGATGAAACATGTCTCCTATAGACACCATCTAGGTGTGACCTTCCTCACATCTTTGCTGTTGTTCCACAGCACCAACACAAGTTCAACAAGACATATCTTGTATTCCATCTACCTTAAATCTTTTAACAATACTTTCCTTTTATTATTATGAAAAGGGCATCTCCTGATTGTGCAACTTGAAGTTGCTGATTGTTTGCGCCATCTATTAGAATAATTATCAACATTATAAAGGAATTTTATATAGTTACGAGCGTCATGCGTTCTTAATTCTTCATCTCTGTCACCATTTGCTTTTTTTTTTTTTGGAATGGTGCTCTCCTATTGGTTGGCTACGATCACGCCACCTTTAATTACCATTCCATTCTGATTTTACCAACACAACAAGACAAAATACAAATAAATAGTGTGATATTTCAGTAACAGCGTTGTTACCTTGCTCTGTATATAAATGATGGGAACAACACTGTTACCAAAATATTACACCATTTATTTATTTGTAATTGGTCATATAACCTGTATTTATAATCCAAATTGTACCTTACCATCACACACTATTTATTTATATATTATAGATACAAGAAAATAAGACCTAATCCAAATAATTTAATAGTGTGTGACATTTCAGTAACAGCTTTGTTACCATCATCAGACAAAAGAATTGTGTCATTATTTTGTCTGATGATGGTAACAATGCTGTTACCGAAATGTCACACACTATTAAATTATTTGGATTAGGTCTTCTTCTTCTTTCTTATCTCCACTCAATCATACTAAGGTATCAAGCTTGTAAAGCTTGTTGATGGTGTCGGCCGGGGAAGAGTAGAGCTCATCAATGGATGAGTTAATACAGTCAATAATATGTCTTGGGGTTGCAGGTTGAGAATTGCACTTGCACTGATGGATTAGGTCTTATTTTCTATAATCTATAATCCAAATTGTGCTTTATCATATAGATTTGTATTTATAACTTTGTGTTTCCAATCTATAATCTAAATTGTACCTTATCATCACATACTATTTATTTATATAGATTAGGTCTTATAACCTTGTGTTCTATAATCTAAATTGTACCTTATCATGATTTTACCAACTCCGCCTTTGCCGGTCCCAAGCCCGGATGAAAAAGGAGGAGGGGGAACAGTAACAAGCTCACTAAAAAACCTGGGTTCAGCTGGCCCGGCTGATAGTACCTTGTAAGGGCTCCAGGGATACAGGATGAGCAGTGTATGTACTCCATGTTAGCGGCTGCACATGGCGTCTGTTCCTCATGTAAGGCGGCCATTTCTTTTGGAGCTAAGTTGGCCTGCCACTGAGTAGTGCTCCCAGTCTTAATGACAAAGGCAGACGCATTCTAATTCACCCAGTCATGATGGTTGTCAAATCTCAAGCTTTACAAGCTTGATACCTTAATATGATTAAGTGGAGATAAGAAAGAAGAAGATGATTTTACCAAGGTATGAGAAGTCAAAGCTATGTTTTGGAACAAGTTGAATCTATGTTTAGTCCATTTTGGTTCAACACTCAGCCATCTAAAATGTAAGCAGTTAGAATATGCCATTATCAATACCAACTCCTGACCCTTTTCCCTTTATTTTCTCATTTTTTTACAAACTGATATATGAGTGGTTTTGTTATTGTACATAGGTTCCTGTATTCATGATCAGGTACAATTTGGATTATAGATCACAAATACAAGACCAAAATGAAAAATAATGTGTGATGTTTTAGTGACAGTGTTGTTGTTGTTTCTTATCCCCTTGTATAAAGATTACACGAATTCCATGACTCATGGAATGGGGTGTGGGGTGCAGCTTTCGTTGATTATGGCACCATGATCCAGGCACACTTTGAGTGACAGTGTTGTTACCATCAACAAAAGTACTGAATGCTATCAGTTATGTAAACAAGATAAAGGAAAGGGGGATCGGTTCGTTCGTTTTCAACTGCTACGACCCAGGTTCGATTCCCGCATTGGGCACTTTTTTCTGATTAAAAAAAAAAAATGCTCCAATGGCCCCCGATTCTTGCAAAAGTCCAACCCCACCAGCGAGTGCAAGTGACCAAACAGGGCTCTGGCACATTTGTAAGTGCAAAGTCGAACTGCTTTTCACATGTCTAGACATGTGGTGCACTTACAGTAAAAGCAGTCGCCTACTTCTACCCACCATGATTATCATGGCCTGTACCATGTGTACTAGGGATAAGCCAAAAAAAAAAAGGCACAATTTGGATTATAGATTATAAACACAAGGTAATAAGACCAAATCCAAATAAATATATAAATAGTGTGTGACGTTTCGGTAACAGCATTGTTACCATCTTCAGACAAATGTACTGAATGGATTGAGGATAAGAACATGTTCTTAGAACTCTAAAAAACTATTTCTTAGAATATAGGTAAATAGTGAAGAACAAAATCAGTGACATCTCCACCATCAGACATGGAGACAACCCGTACATAGATCATTCAGTACTTTGGTCTGAAGCTGGTAACAACTCTGTTACACTGAAACTTCACACACTATTTATTTATTTGGTCACCTTATGTTGTTTCCTTTATTTCTATTTTGATAATAACTTGTGGTTTTGATACTGTTGTTGCTTATTTCTCAAGTCGTTTAAACAATCTCCATTAGGTTCCATTGTCTCAGCTTTTCTATTATAGTCCTGGGGTTTTCCCGGAGGTCATTTTTGGAGGATTTGATACAATTCAATAGATGTTCAGGACTGGCTGGTTGGGAATCACATTTGGAGCATTTCGGGAATGTTTTGATTTTTTCCATTAAATTTGAGCATTCTAAGATGTCCTGTTTGTAATCTTGAAATATCCATTTGTTCTTCCCTAGTAAGGGTGTGGAGATTTGTTAGGAATGGGGATGCACCGGAGGTGGTTTAGGGTGGATTTCTAGATAGAGGTTTGTTTGTGGATGGAAGAAATTTCAGAATAGGTGAGTTGGGAGTTTTCAGGCTGGCCCTTACAGCCTTCTTTAGCCAACTGGTTTTGATACTAAACAAACTTATTGTGATGGGATTTGATGAATATTCATAAAAGTATAAAAGCAAGTTTCTTATATTCAATGTTGTCCTATCTGGTAGCAGTTTGGATATTGTAATAGCTTTGACCACAGTGGAACCTCACTACATCTATAATATTTGGTTATAACATCCTCTTTTTCTTGTTTTATCCCAAGTACACATGGTACAGGCCATGATAATCATGGTGGGAAGAAGTAGGTGACAGCTTTTACTGTAACTGCACCACATGTCTACACATGTGAAAAGCAGTTTGACTTTACACTTACAAATGTGCCAGAGCCCTGTTTAGTTACTTGGATTGGTTGGTGGACTTTTGCAAGAAACAGGGGCCATTGGAGCATTTTTTTTTTCTTCATAACATTCTACACTAGAACATCAGAGGAAACTCCGCCTTTGCCGGTCCCAAGCCCGGATGAAAAAGGAGGAGGGGGAGCAATAACAAGCTCACTAAAAAACCTGGGCTCAGCTGGCCCGGCTGATAGTACTCTGTAAGGACTCCTAATCCAGGGATACAGGATGTACTCCATGTTAGGAGCAGCTGCACATGGTGTCTGTTCCTCATGTCAGAGGCGGCCATTTCTTTTGGAGCTAAGTCGGCCTGCCACTGAGTAGTGCTCCCAGTCTTAATGACAAAGGCATTCTACTTCAGCCAGTCATGATGGTTGTCAAATACCATCAAGGGTCACAACTTGATACCCTAATATGATTGAGTGAAGATAAGAAAGAAGAAGAAGACATCAGAGGACACTCCCGCTATAGTGAAAGGACTGTATGCTGGGTTCACTACTATTGGGTTTGTTATAAGGGAGGTTTGCTCTACAGTGACATGACACTCCTACTGTAGAGAGCAAACCCTCCTTATAAAGAACCTGAATAATCTCCAATATAGTGAACCAGTCCACCTGCAGCTCCAGAACACATTTTGGCTTGCTGCATTAGATGTGTTGTTGTTATTGTTTCTTATCCCCTTGTGTAAAGATTACACGAATTTCACGAGTTCATGCTCCTCGAGCTGTTTTATGATGAGCAGCGGCCTCTCCCAAAGGTCCTGTTTAGTGCATCTAATGCAAGCCAAAATGTGTTCTGGAGCTGCAGGTGCCAAGCTACATTTTGGGCAAGTGGGGTAGATTTTGTTATTATTTTCTATCTTCAATGGCTTGAGATGGCCTGTTCTAAATCTTGGATGCATTAGATGTACTAAACAAGACCTTTGGAAGAGGCTGCTGCTTATCATAAACAGCTCGAGGAGTATGGACTCATGGAACTTGTGTAATCTTTGCACAAGGAGATAAGAAACGACAACAAACCTTCAGTCCTTTTAGAGTTCACTATAGCCAAGTGTGTGTCAATAAACACAAGGATGGGTGTATAAATATTTTAATAGATCTCAATTACTAAAAAAAAATCTAATTCCAAGGATAAATTATGTACAGACAATTGTATTAACACAATAAAATCTTCTCACTAAACAAATTAATAGCTTTTTAAAAAAAAAAAAAATTAAAATTTTTTATGTACATTGCTTTTTTTGTCTGCAAAATAATATCAAAAAAGTATATATATATTATATATATAAATATGTAAAAAAATTATAAAAATCAAAGGTAAAAAAAAGAAGTAAATAAGAGGAGTAAGCAATGGAAGATGATATGTCCTAGGAATCGTAGCTGGAGGGGTCCTCCAACAACAGGCGGGGGCTAGGGGGCGAGCTGAGGGTGGAGCTGTTGTTGGAGGCAATGGAGTGACGTGGGGAGCTCTCCTCCTGCTGGAACCACACCTCAGCTATCTTCCTTTCTTTGTCATTGTGATTGTACAGTACAACCTCCATGAGAGGACACTCCCGCTAGAGGTCCCCTCTCTACAACTCCGCCTTTGCCGGTCCCAAGCCCGGATAAAAAGGAGGGGGGGGGGGAGCAGTAACAAGCTCACTAAACAACCTGGGTTCAGCTGGCCATGCTGATAGTACCCTGTAAGGGATCCTGATCGAGGGATACAAGATATCTGTACTCCATGTTAGGAGCGGCTACACATGGTGTCTGTTCCTCATGTCAGAGGTGGCCATTTCTTTTGGAGCTATGTCAGTGGCCTGCCACTGAGTAGTGCTCCCAGTCTTAATGACAAAGGCAGACACATTCTACTTTACCCAATCATGATGGTTGTCAAATCTCTGTGGAGATAAGAAAGAAGAAGAAGAAGAAGACCTCTTTACAAAGGACAGTTTACATCACCAATACAGTAGAACACCCTCCATGAGAGGACACTCCCGCTAGAGGACACCTCTCTACAAAGGTCAGTGTCCACCACCAAAACTGCCTTTTTTTTACTATTTATCAACTCTCTGGACACCTCTCTCACACTGTGAAATATAAAAGAAGAGAGATGCAAAAAAAAACACCCTGCAATAATGTATTCAGTAGAATATTATCCAACTTGGATCCAGTGCCATGGTAACTCATCACTGTGCCATGGTAACTCATCACTGTGCCATGGTAACTCATCATGGTGCCATGGTAACTCATCATGGTGCCATGGTAACTCATCATGGTGCCATGGTAACTCATCATGGTGCCATGGTAACTCATCATGGTGCTATGGTAACTCATTATGGTGCCATGGTAACTCATCATGGTGCCATGACAACTCATCACTGTCATGGTAACTCATCATGGTGTCATGGTAACTCATCACTGTGCCATGGTAACTCATCACTGTCATGGTAACTCATCATGGTGTCATGGTAACTCATCACTGTCATGGTAACTCATCACTGTCATGGTAACTCATCATGGTGCCATGGTAACTCATCATGGTGCCATGGTAACTCATCACTGTCATGGTAACTCATCACTGTCATGGTAACTCATCACTGTCATGGTAACTCATCATGGTGCCATGGTAACTCATCATGGTGCCATGGTAACTCATCATGGTGCCATGGTAACTCATCATGGTGCCATGGTAACTCATTATGGTGCCATGGTAACTCATCATGGTGCCATGGTAACTCATCATGGTGCTATGGTAACTCATCACTGTCATGGTAACTCATCATAGTGCTATGGTAACTCATCATGGTGCTATGGTAACTCATCATGGTGCCATGGTAACTCATCATGGTGCTATGGTAACTCATCACTGTCATGGTAACTCATCATGGTGCCATGGTAACTCATCATGGTGCCATGGTAACTCATCATGGTGCTATGGTAACTCATCACTGTCATGGTAACTCATCATGGTGCTATGGTAACTCATCATGGTGCCGTGGTAACTCATCATGGTGCCATGGTAACTCATCATGGTGCCATGGTAACTCATCATGGTGCCATGGTAACTCATCATGGTGCCATGGTAACTTATTATGGTGCCATGGTAACTTATTATGGTGCCATGGTAACTCATCACTGTCATGGTAACTCATCATGGTGTCATGGTAACTCATCACTGTGCCATGGTAACTCATCACTGTCATGGTAACTCATCATGGTGTCATGGTAACTCATCACTGTCATGGTAACTCATCACTGTCATGGTAACTCATCATGGTGCCATGGTAACTCATCATGGTGCCATGGTAACTCATCATGGTGCCATGGTAACTCATCACTGTGCCATGGTAACTCATCATGGTGTCATGGTAACTCATCATGGTGCCATGGTAACTCATCATGGTGCCATGGTAACTCATCATGGTGCCATGGTAACTCATCATGGTAAGGAGATTCGGAAAATGTATTTTATTTGAAGAAGACAGTTCCCAATTTGGGATTCCAGTCATGGCTGGAAAGTCACTATCCTATCTCTCCACCAAGCAGCCTCTAGCCATGTACAAAATGCTGAAAAAGACAGTAGGACTTGAGACTTCAATCCAGGATGTGTTTGCAGTGGAGCCCACCATTAATTCCCTCACACAGGTGAAAGCCTGTTTAATCCTGGACAACATCAATCTGACGGTATGCCTTGGTAAACTAGACCTACACCTAGCAAGTTGTCCTAAAGTACCAAGTTCTAGCACCCTCTGGTGTAGAGTGCCAGTTAGTCCCAGATGTGGGAAATCCTCCTGTGGAAGTTGTGTTGCTACATCCATTTTGACATGGTCAGCCTTCCTGTCCATTGCTTCCATTGTTGGGAGGAACAGCTATATAAAGTTGGTTTCCTATGACTTGTTGTTGTTGTTGTTTCTTATCCCCTTGTGTAAAGATTACACGAATTCCATGAGTCCATGCTCCTCGAGCTGTTTTATGATGAGCAGCAGCCTCTCCCAAAGGTCCCGTTTAGTGCATCTAATGCAAGCCAAAATGTGTTCTGGAGCTGCAGGTGCCAAGCTACATTTTGGGCAAGTGGGGTAGATTTTGTTATTATTTTCTATCTTCAATGGCTTGAGATGGCCTGTTCTAAATCTTGTTAGTGTTGTTTGATGCTGTCTATTTCTGATGTTCAGAGCTCCTCCTGGGTTCACTCCACTGTACCAACTGTGCTTAGGTGGGATCCTCCAGTTCTTGTTTATTTTTGTTTTGGCTACTGTCTCTATTTCTTTAAAAGTAAGTTTATTTTTCTGTGGCAAGGGTTCTTTTGTGCCTTTTTTCGCTAGCACATCAGCAGCTTCATTGCCTTCAATTCCAACATGTGAGGGTATCCATTGAAGGTGAATTTTTGAGGTAT
This sequence comes from Cordylochernes scorpioides, assembly GCA_030710605.1. Classification (NCBI taxonomy): domain Eukaryota; kingdom Metazoa; phylum Arthropoda; class Arachnida; order Pseudoscorpiones; family Chernetidae; genus Cordylochernes; species Cordylochernes scorpioides. The sequence goes on from CP092873.1 coordinate 2,055,618, forward strand.
TTGAGAGTTTTTGGAGATAGTCAATTATGTTCCTGCTTACTTTGTCTCTGAGTTCCCCTGTGTGACTCAAGTGTTGTATGGCACTTCTACTATCAGTAAGAATCCAGATATCTTGATAATTAGTATTTCTGATGGATTTTAAGGCTTCATAGATGGCTATAAGTTCTGATCTGAAGACTGAGCAAAAATCTGGGTATCCAGATCCATAATATCCATATCCGTATCCATAATCTGATTCCTATGACTTGGTAGCAGCAAGTGTAGCAGGGTCAACTAACAAAGAAGTTGTCTCACTGAACAACATGGGTATTTTTACATCATTTCAACCACGACTCACCTCTCGAGCAGTAGAGGAAGTGGAGTTAGGGGTGGGAGGGGCCAGGTGGGGTTTGGGAGGGGGGGGAGCACCGTTGAAGGCAGCACACTGCGGGGGCAGTGGGGCGGGGGGCCGTTGGCGGGTGGCGGAGGAGATGTCAATGAGCTTCTGGAGCTGGATGCCCTGGCCCGGCCCCATGTGGGAGATGTGGTTGAAGTTGGAAGGTCCTGAGATAAGTCTGGAGCGGCGGTCTGCCGGGGGCTCCGTGCCAGATCCTCGTACTGAGAACCTCCGCCGAGCACGGCCCACGATGGCCCTGGCCTTGTTGCCCGGCCCCGCGACCCCCCGGGCCAGCTGCTGCGAGGTGCCACTCGACGGAACCCTGATGAGATCCTCCCGTCTCTGGATGGAGTGGAGGTAGACCACGAGAGGCAGCTCTGTGGCCAGAGTGAGGGCCAGAGTGCCCTCCTTGCACAGAGGCTTGGTCTGGAACACCCGGATCAGCTAACAAGTACAACAAGTACAGGGGGAATCCTGACCTTCTTCAGGTTGAGGGTCTGAATCCACTCCCCGGAGGTGACTTCGAAGACATCGATGTGGGTCTCAGAGAAGAGGCAGAGGTGGCCCTCCCCGCTGTGGCCTGTCACCACCACATGTCACCAGTCCTGCCAGGGTCAGTGAGGCTGCTGCCACTTACTGGCTGCCAGAGGCACGGCCGGGAACATCAGCTCCCTGTCCCGGGACTTGCGACCCTGCGAGTCCACGTACACCCCGAGGTCTGCCACCACACAGCAGTGTCACCACCCCAGCACCAGTCAGAGTGGGGGGACCTACGGGAGAAGATGAGGAGGAACTCTGAGGAGGCAGGCAGGGCTACAGCCAGCAGGGGCTCCATGGGACAGGGGCCGCCCAGGTCGGGGGCCAGCTGAGCCAGGGGCTCGGAGGACAGGCCAGCCAGGTTGTAGAGGTTGAAGTGGGAGCCCAGACCCACCACCAGCTGGCCCTGCGGCCCCATGTCCAGGGTGGCGGCTGGGTGGGAGAGGGAGATCTCCCCGTGGCGCTGGTGCCTGCCCTTCACTCTCGTCACCTCGTACAACAACACCTGTACACACACCACCAGTGATGTAGCAGGCCAATATTGAATGGCCAATATGACAGATGCCAGCTAAACCGTTGGTTCTCGACCCCTACGTTCGATTCTCTTTTTTCTTATTAAAAAAAAAAAGGGTCCAATGGCCCCCGATTCTTGCAAAAGTTCAACCCCACCAGCGAGTCCAAGTAGCCAAACAGGGCTTTGAAACATATTTCATTAACTTGGTCTTAGCTTATGTTTCTATTATCTATCTATCTATTATGTATCTATTATCCGATCAGGTACAATTTGCGGATTATAAATTAGAAACACAAGGTAATAAGACCAAATACAAAAAAAAAAAAAATAGTGTGTGATGTTTCAGTAACGGTGTTGTTGCCAAAACATCAGACTATTTATTTATTTGTTATTTTATTCCCTTGTGTTTGTAATCTATAATCCCAGTGTATATACTAACTATACACAATGCTCAGGCCAATCCTGGTCCCCAACACACCTGTCTCTTGACTGCCACGGCCACCAGGTAGCCGGTGAAGGAGGGCAGTTGGACGTAGGCACAGGCAAACAGAGAGCAGTTCTTGGTCTCCGGTACTTTGATCCACTCCACGTCCTGGCCATCTAGGGCTCCCACTGGGATCAGCCTCAGGTGCTTCTGCTTGCCTGCACCACCACACATGTCAACATGCTCTAATGACCCAATCTCATAACTGGAGCCAACAAACATATTTACTCCCACTTGTGGTGATAGACTGATAGTATCAGTAAGTACTGTATGGAGGGAGTCTCAGCCAAGCTAGGGAATACATCCTCAGAATACAACTACAGTACAACAACCTCCATGAGAGGACGACATCTCAGTTGTCATCCCTAAAATACCCAATTTCTCCAATTAGCTGAGACTACACCTAAAGGATGTCTCTGTGCTAGGTGCTGTTAGTTCAACAATGGGGGGGGGGGCTCACCAGAAATAATGAGGATGAGCTGCTCCTCTGGGATGTACTCAATCTGGTAGACCTTCTTGCCGTCTCCGATGCGAGCAATCTCTGCGACCACAGAGTCAGATGACGGCAGCCATGGACAGACTGACCTCTCACCTTCCCTGTCCAGGTCCACACAGTAGAGACCCTCCTCTGTCCCCAGCAGCAGCCTGTCAGAGTCTGCCACCACAGTGGAGTCACAGTGCTGTCCACTGCCACAACTAACAACTCTACCTACCCACGATGAAGGCAGACAGGGTGTTCTTGACTATGCTGAGGCTGTTGTCCAGCAGCTCCTTGGCCTGGTACACCATCCTGTTGGGCAGCTTGTTCCTCCTCAGGATCCTGTACAGCTCTGTCAGGGCATCCACCCACTTCTTCTTCTCCGCCTCCTTGTCCACCAGCATCAGGGTGTGGTTCTTGATGTCCGGGGGGTTCAGCATGGATGTGGTGACCTGGAGAATCCAGTGTGGTCAGCAAAGCTCGGCTGCTACATGTCCACCTACCCTGAAGATACAAGGGATGTCCTTCTTGTTGGCATGGATGACGTCAGACTCCAGCACAGAGCTGACTGAGAACTCCTCGTCCCTGCAGCAGCACGTGGTCAGTGGCAGCCAGTCACTACAGCACACAGCACCTACCTCATGTCTAGCACCTGGGACACATAGGGCTGGGCATTCTTGTCCTGGGGCATGTCATAAAGGAACAGCTTGAAATCACACACCACCACAAACTGTCTCATCCAGCCCTTCTTGACTCCTCCCAGCTTGGGCACCTGCGTGCACACACACAGTCAGTACAGGGGTCAGGTACAGCACAGGGGACCTCCCACCTTGACATAGCCCTCGTAGGCCGTGCCGATGCCTCGGGTGGGGTCAATGCCTACTGGCCTCTTGGTCTGGTCAGGAGGAATGGGGCACACAGCAGGAACCCTCTCCTGGCACCCAATGTGGCAGGCAAAGCCGCACACCTCACACACAGCTCCCTGCCGGATGAGGCCTACCATCAGTGAGGTGCAGTGGTTGCACTTGATGGGGGCCACGAAGGTGCGCACCAGGAACTGGTGGGCCTTGGGCTGAAGAACACCACAGACTTGTGTTGTTGTGTGAGACTCCACCATCCAGCTTGTGGGCCATGGCTAACCCTTGGCCTTTTAAATTATTTAGTTTAGGATAATTAACTAAATGTTTGTGCATAACAGAAAGGCATGATTCCCTGGAATGTATCTCAGTCTAGTCCCCCCTGGCTGTCAACCAGCCAGATCTGAATTATTCTATGTGTGGGGATTTCCTAGAGTTTACAACTGGAGTGTGTGGGTTCTAACTTTAAAACATGCAATTTATAACCACCATTGTTGGTCCGGAATGTAATTTCAGCAATTGTCAGATCCTGGTTGAGTACAAACAACAAGAAGATCAGCAGGACTAGAGCAGTGTTAGAGCAGTAGAAGGTAGGAGAGAAGGAAAGACATACTTTGGGGCTGGGAGTGAGATCCAGAGGATCCTGCAAGAAGGGCCACAGCAGAGAGAGCTGAGTACAACACCGTACAATCCCCACTCACCGCGGTGGTGCTGCCGCTGCTGGCCACTGAGTCCTCGATGTCTGCCTCCACGGACTCTCCTCCGCTGTCGCTGAAGGTCAGCCGCGGCTGGGTGCCGGTCTCCTTCAGGAACTGGTCCAGGAAGGACATGCGGGAGGAAGGCCGGTCGAGGTCTGCACAGACAGCTGGTCTACGACACCTGCAGGGCGGCCATGTTGGGGACCTACATCCATCCACGGATTCCAGCTTCATCTGCAGGTCCCGGATGTGGGATTCCTTCTTGAAGTTGTCCTTCCTGGCAAACTCCAGCCTCTGCTGGAGCTCCCTGAAGTCCCTGCTCCCAGCAAGTCAGAGGCTGAAGGCTGAGAATGGTCCGGACTTACTTCTGCATGGCCACCATGTCAGCCCGCACCCGACTGAGCTCCTCACTCACGGCCTGCTTGGCCTGGATCTCTGACTGCAGGCTAGACTGGAGGTTCAGCAGCTCCATCTTGTCCAGCTTCTGGGACCTCCTGTTGCGCCAGTTCTTCTCCTGCACAGCCAGTTGGTACTCTGCCTCACGCACACAGAGAACACATACTGCAGTCGGGGTGGGCGGCACTCCGGTGGTCTTCAGGTTCTCCAGTTCCTCCGTCATCTTGGTGGCCAGGGCCTGCAGGTAGCCCCGGGCGTCCTTCTCGTCGCTCACCCACTGGATGATCTCAGAGATCTGGGCCTCCCACTGGCTGATGGACTCCTTCTTCTCCTGGACCTGCAGGAAGTCATCCTCCAGCCTGCGTCTGTCCTCCTGCAGCTTCAGGACCACTTCCCCCAGCTGGGCAGCCAGGTACGTGGTTGGATTGTATCCCAGGTTGGTTAGCCCCTAGTCTACACATGTCTACTCATGTCTAAGTGGGAAATTAAATGTGCCCGATTATTGCATGAAGATCTCTCCACAAACCTCTTAAACACTTTAGGTATTAGGTGAATACTAGAGTAAAAAAAGACTGCATGTACAGATTTCTCTCAAAATTAAAATTTAAAAAGATGTAGTATAACAATGGTGTACAGAGGTGACTGGGGAGAACTCACCCTTTCCAGCTCCCTGGACAGCTTGCGGTTCTCCTCTATGTACAGCTCCTTCTCCCGGTCCTGTTTCCTGCGGTACTCCTCCAGGACTTGTTGGCTGTGACAACACTTTATCAGAGGAACCATCATGGGACAGAGAATTCAATCTCCAATCAATAATTACTTTGTGATGCATCTGTTATAAGAAGTTGAAGCAATCTTTGACATGTTTCTTTTTTAATTAAAACAATTTCCTACTGTCCTTACTGCAATGAAAAATTATGTAAGGGCAGTAGAAAATTATTTTAATTCAAAAAGAATTATATGCATCAAAAATTTCAATCCAAAAAGTTTCAATTCCAAATAATTATTTGGTAGAAAAAATGCATTAGGAAGACAGCTATGGGGGGGGAGGGGAGCTCCTGTGGGACAATGTATACACTGATAGATACACCAGGTAATTCTACAGGAAGTCTTGCCAACATCTCTCCAAGATATCAAACCACACCAGAGGTTCTATAAACCTAGGCAACTGTTAGAAAGGAAGGTAGCTTTGGAAGTAAAACTTGCTGTACAAATATTTTTAGTAGCTGTTGGGCTAGAACAGGAGTGGTCTCCTTACACCACTCTTCTCTAGCTTTGTGGAATTCATACGGAGTAACTGGGCACTGTTGATGGAACATCTGAGGCATGCAAAGGTACAAATATGACTCAATGTCTGTATATATTCAGCTGGGCTTAGTAAGACAGCCTAGGAGTACTGTCCTGCTGAGGCAGGTAAATGGCCAACACCCGGATACCCTTCATCTACCTCTCTGGCTCCAATAGAGACAAGAACCCCAGGAATCCATCAGTCTTGAAGTAGGCAGCTTGTTTGGGATTATAATAGCAAGCAATGTTGTTGTTTCTTATCCCTTTGTGTACACAAATTCCATGACTTTGTTAGAGAAAGGAAGAGAGGGAAGAGCAAGTTTTCTAAAAATAAGATTCAGTGTGTCATATACAGTCAGAATTGTACAATACAATATTAGAGCTCTAGGAAGCGGTGGTAGATCAAATTGGCGAGACCACTGGGAGGGTTCACCACTGATGAGCCAAACCCTCCCAATATTTTTTCATTGCAGTAAGGACAGTAGAAGTTTGTTTTATGTGTAAAAAAAAAAACAATCATGCTTTAATGCTTTCACTTTTTGTGCTGTGTTACTGAGGAACCAAACATGACCTCCCCATTATCACAAAAGTGGAGCCTCCAATCTTTATGACACACAGCAGCTTGACTATAACATCATAATTCTGAATTAACTGGGGTTAGAGCTCACGGCTGGATGTCATCAGTGGGGGTAAGCCTGTTGTAAACTAAGAGAAGTGATGGGGGCCGCCCACGAGCAGCTTACAGTAAAATATTTGATTAAAAAAAAAGGCATCTCCTGATTGTGCAACTAAAAATTGCTGATGGCTTGTGCCATCTGTCGGAATAAATATAAAAACTATTTGCTGATTTATAATTATTCCAGAATTTTGACCAAATACCCATTCTTGATCAATCAAGAAATGCTAACCACGGACATGTTTCAGGCTGTTAGCCCTCATCAGCATGGTGCAAGCTGTACCTCAACGACCAAAAAAAGCTTATCTTTGAGGCTTCCTGAAAAATCTTTTTTTTTTTTGCCTATCCCTAGTACACGTGGTACAGGCCATGATAATCATGGTGGGTTGAAGTAGGTGACTGCTTTTACTGTAAGTGCACCACATGTCTACACATGTGAAAAGCAGTTTGACTTTGCACTTACAAATATGCCAGGGCCCCGTTTGGTTATTTGCACTCGCTGGTGGGGTTGGACTTTTGCAAGAATCGGGGGCCATTGAAGCATTTTTTTTTTAAACATAAAAAAGTGCCCAATGCGGGAATCGAACCAGGGTCGTAGCGGTCGAAAACCAATGGTTTAGACCATCTGTCCACCGACCCCCTGAAAAATCATGAAACAGGTAAACAGGCGCATGCCATCAGCAACTTTTAGTTGCACAATCAGCAGAAGCTTTTTTTCTTAATTTACACCTGATCCCAGTACAATTTCACTACTTTGTCACAACCTGGTACTGACCTCTCCACCTGGAGCTGATCCAGCCTCTCCTTCAGTGCGCTGTGCTGGGGGACACAGCAAAGTCAGCCAGGGCTGTGTGTGACAGACAGACAGACTCACCTCTTTCTCCAGCATCTCCTTGCTGGTCCTGGTGGCCTGGAGCTGTTCCAGCAGATGGTTCATGTCCATGGTGAACCTGGCTTGTTGCTGGATGAGCATCTCCTTGTGCTGCACCTCCACAGACTCCAGGTCTGCCTTCAACCTGACAACACACTCTGTGTAATCTCTGTAGGTGGGATAGAAACAAGGTAATAAGACCAAATAAATAAATAGTGTGTGACGTTTCAGCGTTGTTACCATCTTCAGACAAAAGTACAGTAGTACAAAAGAACACTTCTTCAGTACTTTTGTCTGAAGATGGTAACAACGCTGAAACGTCACACACTATTTATTTATTTGGATTTGGTCTTATTACCTTGTTTTATCCCAACAAAACAAGGTAATATGACCAAATCCTAATAAATAAATTCTTATCTGCTATCTTGTTTACACACTTGATAACAGTAACTATTTAAAACATGCTGTGGTAAAATTTCTCATTCAGTACTTTTGTCTGAAGATGGTAACAACGCTGAAACGTCACACACTATTTATTTATTTGGATTTGGTCTTATTACCTTGTTTTATCCCAACAAAACAAGGTAATATGACCAAATCCTAATAAATAAATTCTTATCTGCTATCTTGTTTACACACTTGATAACAGTAACTATTTAAAACATGCTGTGGTAAAATTCTCATTCAGTACACACACTTTTGTCTGAAGATGGTAACAACGCTGAAACGTCACACACTATTTATTTATTTGGATTTGATCTTAGTAGGTGGGATATAAACTCCCTCCATACAACCAAATGCTGCCTAGGTGCAGGAAAATTTCACTGGAGGCATGAGTTCAGAGAGGGTTGGCATGATCTTCAAATTAAACTTTGCCTTTGGTACAAGACACAATTTGGATTATAGATTATAAACACAGGGTAATAAGACCAATTCCAAATAAATAAATAGTGTGTGACGTTTCTGTAACTAAAAAAAAAAAAAAAAGGCATTTCCTGATCATGCAACTAAAAGTTGCTGATGGCTTGCGCCATCTATCGGAATAAATATCAATGATTAGTTGATATTTATTCCAATAGATGGCACAAGCCATCAGCAACTTTTAATTGCATGATCAGGTAATGACTTTTTTCTTAATTTATTCCCCTGATCAAATTCACTTATTGTTCACATGTCAGTAACTGTTGTATTGCTAGCAGGGGAGAGCACCTCTCAATACAAGTATTGGATGGCCACACACACTCTGCTTTATTCCACCAAGCAGAACATATCAGAATGGATCAAAAGTGCTGGAGATCATCACTGCTATGTACAGTAAAACCCTCTCTCTAGCAAACCCCAATGGACTGTGGTTCACTATAGCCATGGTTCATTATACAGACACTAGCCGAATGACCCGGGCAACGCCCGTGTTTTACCCGATTGAATGTTTTGATTCAAATACTATTTGTTACAATTATAAATTGTGGTCATGTGGCCTAGTGGTCATGGCATCTACCCGGTAAGCGGAAGGTCATGGGTTTGATCCCCATCCCTTGACACTTTTTTTATTTTATCCATTCTGACCAAAATCTATCCGTGAACTTCACACAGTGAACTTCACAGAGACAGAATAAGGCAATTATATAAGTAGATAGTTAACTGTTTAAAATTACAAAATATTTCCTAACAATGAGTTTCTTTTTATTTCAAATTGCTAGCTTCCAAGTGATAATTGCTCTTCAACGGTCTTTCTTTTTTCTTATCTCAAAGCCATGGTGGGTAGTTAGCAACTGCTTTTACTGTAAGTGCACCACATGTCTACACATGTGAAAAGCAGTTCGACTTTGCACTTACAAATGTGCCAGAGCCCCGTTTGGTTACTTGCACTCGCTAGTGGGGTTGGACTTTTGCAAGAATCAGGGGGCCATTGGAGCATTTTTTTTTTAAACAGAAAAAAGTGTCCAATGTGAGAATTGAACCCGGGTCATAGTGGTCGAAAACCAAACGGTTTAACCAGCCTTCCACCGAACCCCATGAGCGCAGCGTGGATAACTTTTAGAATCTCTCATTTCTAATAAAAAAAAAGAAACTCATTGTGAGGAAATATTTTGTCATTTTAGACGTTTTTCACAATTGCATCATGAATAGATAAGGTACAATTTGGATTATAAATTGTAAACACAAGGTAATAAGACCAAATAAATAAATAGTGTGTGATGTTTCGGTAACAGCGTTGCTACCATCTTCAGAAAAAAGTACTGAAGTACTTCATTCAGTACTTTTGTCTGAAGATGATAACAACACTGTTACAGAAACATTACACACTATTTATTTATTTATTTGGTCTTATTACCTTGTGTGTAATTGTAAAAAAAAAAGGGGGGGGGATTTATTTAAGGTTTGTTATAAGGTTATCCCAGGGGTGTAGTGAGTGTCACCTGTTCATCTCCTGGGTGGGGTCAGATCCCAAGGACATGGTGGGAGCTCCGCGCAGCCGTCCCTTAAGGCTCTCTAGCTCCTCCTTCAAGTGGTGGGCGTACTCACTGCTGTGTTCACGCAGCCTGCGCTCCTTCTGGGTCTCAGACATGGCTTCGTCCACTCTGGCCTCCAGCTGCCACACCACCAGATAGTTCTGTGTGATGGTCTCAAGTGGAGAGTCAAAATTGTGTGGGAGTATGCAGCTAAGATTATTCATCTTTGGTATGCAAATGGTTCAACTAATCAAACATTATAAACACAAGGTAATAAGACCAAATCCAAATAAATAAAGTGTGTGACATTTTGGTAACAGCATTGTTACCATCTTCAGACAAAAGTACTGAAACAGTAGATTCAGTACTTTTGTCTGAAGATGGTAACAATGTTGTTACTGAAATGTCACACACTATTTATTTATTTGTATTTGGTCTTATTACCTTGTGTTTATAATCTACTAGCGGATGTACCCGGCTTCGCCCGTGTTTAACCCGAGTAAAGGTTTGTCTAACGAATCTCTCGATAAAGTGAACATTTTTTCCCGGTCCCTTGAAAAATACTCGATAAGGTTGAATAAATTCATGGTCGTTTATGGAAGATGGACGAAGTTCCCGGAGGTCATCTTGGGCAAGCTCCCGCGAGGCTTTTTTTCTTGTCTACTTGGCATAGCTGTGTCACCAACTTTGCCCTGATTGGTCAGTGGGTACTTGGACTGTCGGCCGGCGGCCGGGCGAATCCATTCTCTCACGGGGTGGGGCAGACCCAAGGTCATCAGGAGCAGCAAACCTAAGCCTATCTCTGTCTCAATGGCGGCGCTGCTTGCGAGTTAAAGCTACAAATCTGCAAATAACTCTAAGGATATTAAAGATATTCAAGATATTATTTTTCGTAAACCTTTCCGGGGATATGCCTAATAATATCCCAAATTTTCACGGCGATTGGATGTATGGTTTTTGAATCCATAGAGGACACACACACACACACAGACAGACATTCAATTTTATATATATAGATAATCCAAATTGTGCCTTATAATCTAACATTAATTTACATTTGACAAATATTTTTTTATCCTTAGTACAGGCAATGATAATCATGGTGAGTAGAAGTTGGCTTTTACTGTAAGTGCACCACATGTCTACACATGTCTGCCAAACCCCATTTTGGTTACATGACTCGCTGGTGAAGTTGGACAATTGCAAGATTCGAGGGCCATTGGAGAATTTTGTTTTTAATTAGAAAAAAAGTGCCCAATGCAGAATTCAATTTTGGGTCGCAGCAGTTTATAACCAATGGTTTAGACTCCACCTTGACACAAAGTAACAACACTAAATTAAAATAACTAGAATTAAAAATAATTCATTAAATTTTGGCAAAAAACTTTTGAAGGTTGAAAATTATAAATACAGTTAAACCTGTCTATAGCGGCCCCTCTTGGGACTCACCAAAATAGGGTGCTATAGAGAGGAGGTGCTATAGACAGGTCACTTTTAATGTAAATCACATCATACTACGTATTTAAAATCGGGCGCTATAGAGAGGGAGGTGCTATTTAGAGGGGGCGCTATAGACAGGTTTAACTGTAAATACTTCACACAACCCTATTTATTTCCAGTGATCAGCCTTATGTTAGCTGATTTATGGAGATACAACGTGCATTCTATTACATTTAACTGGGAAAAGCTGTTGCAAAATATTTACAAAAAAAAAGATAAGAAAAAAGTGCAATTTTGTAAGCTCTTGGATATCCAGTTTCTCTCTTTATATTGTTGCCACTAAGAGTCATCTAAACATGATACATATTATCCCATGTGGCCATGATAATCATGGTGGGTTGATTTTACTTACTGTAAGTGAACTACATGGCTACACAGGTGGAAAGCAGTTTGCATTTAGAAGTGTGTCATAGTTTGGTTACTTGGAGACTTTTGCAAGAATCATGGGCCATTGGATCAATTTTTTTCTTAGAAAAAAAGTGTCCACAAAGCAGGATTGTGTTGCTGTTGTTGTTTCTTATCCCCTTGTGTAAAGATTACATGTTGTTGTTGTTTCTTATCCCCTTGTGTAAAGATTACACGAATCCCATGAGTTCATGATCTCATGGAATGGGGTGTAGGAGTGCAGCTTTCGTTGATCATGGCACCATGATCCAGGCACACTTTGGTGAAAGTCTGACTTTGCCTGTAGTTTGAGACTGTTCCTAACATAGAAGCCTTTGCTGCCAACTCTAACATGAGTGCGGACACAGCTCCTCCATATTCCTGGAGTGGGACCCTTGTTGAGGACCATCAACCGGGTCAGTTGAACTCAGGATTTTTAAAGATTACATAAATTCCATGAGTCCATGCTCCAACAGCTGCTTCATGATAAGCAGGATTGTGTTGAGAACCAACCGACCCTGGTTTGGAAGGTAAAGTTTCCCCAAGTGTCACCTCACCTCTCTCCGGAGCTTGTCAGCTTTCCTCATGTCCTGCCGGAACATGTCAATCTTCTGCATGGCCGTCTCCAGCTCCTCCTCCTTGTCCCGCACCTGCCGGGACAGCTTCTGCTTCTGAGCTCGCAGCTCTGACAACCTGGGACCCCCGTGCTTAGCTTCCTCCAGGGGAGGACCGCTGGACTCACTCACTTGTCACTGACTTCAGTGTACTCCGACATGGCCAGCTTGCGCTGCTGCAAGGCGTCCTTCAGTTCCTTGGACTGCATCTTGAGCTTCTCCTGTGCCTCAACAAGCTCCTGCAGCAGCAGGGACATTACAGCTGGCTGAGGGCGGGGGGCAGGGAACACATACCCGGTAGATGTCCTCCTTCTCTGCCTTCAGGAAGCGGATGGTCTTGTCCAGCTCCTTGGTCCTGTTGTCCCCGGCATCCAGGTCCTTGTTGCGCTGGAGCCTCACCAGCTCAGCCTCCAGCTCTGTACACAGCAGACCCTTAGATTGATGCATTAGTTATGTTACACAGAAAACATTAGAAATACAGTCAAATGTCCTGGGAGTTTTCCTGTCTTAGGAAGTCAATTTCTAGTGGGAGCTGTTCATTTTTGCATTAATTCATTTTTTTCTTGGGCATCTGGTCTTAACTCTTTCACTGCTATATTTTCTAAGCCCCTGAAGGCTAAATGTATTGAATACCTTATATTGCTGCATTGCCAATTTGCATAAGAAAGAATAGTTTTAGGTATACAAGGTAATAAGACCAAATAAATAAATAAAGTGTGACATTTCGGTAACAGTTTTTACCATCTGGTGATGGTTAACAAAAATACTGATGATGGTAACAATGCAGTTAATAAAATGTCACATATTAGATTTGGTCTTATTACCTTGTGGCTTTTGAGCAAAGAGTTATTTATTTTGAGTTGTTCCGAGCAAGTTCTGCTCTCCAACGCTCCAAGAGCAAAAGAACAGAGTAGAATTTGCTTGCTACACCTCAAACTAAATAACTTTGCCCAAAATCTAGTTTCCCTATTTAAATGCCAAAGTCTGGCTTGAGTGGCAGTGTAACTTGGCACACAATGAGAGACTCACCTGAACTCTTCTTCTTGTAAAAGGTGATCTCCTCCTGCAGCTTGAGTGTGGACTCAGTGTTGAGGATGTTGGAGTCTGTCTGGTCCACCATTAGATCCAGCTCTGGACCACCACCTCTCACAAGTTTATCCCTAGTGGCATTAACATGGCATTAAGCTGAAGGTACAATTAGGATTATTGAGATATTATAACCCACTAGACGAATGGCCCGGGCAACGCCCGGGTTTTACCCGAGTGCGTATATATTTTTAAAATGTTTTAATTAAAATACTATTCGTTACAATTATAAATTGGCGCCGTGGATGTCACTCTTGTGAAACGTCCCGTTCCAAACTGTGTGTTTTTAAAATGTTTTAATTAAAATACTATTCGTTACAATTATAAATTGGCGCCGTGGATGTCTCTCTTGTGAAACGTCCCGCCCCAAACTGTGTGTGTCTAGAAAATATTTTTAAAAAATGTGAATTTTCATAAAGATTTCATCATGTCAATTTTTTTTTTGCATTTCACCTACTAAATCGATAGAGATAATTACATTTGCAACATGAACTTAGGTATATTGACTAGATAGAAAACTGCATAGTAATAAATTAACTTTATATTAACTTTATGAACGGAAAAATATGTCCAGGGTAGCCTAGTGGTCATGGCATCTGCCCGGTAAGCGGAAGGTCGTGGGTTCGATTCCCATCCCTTGACACTTTTTTTATTTTATCCATTCTGACCAAAATCTATCCGTGAACTTCACACAGACAGAATAAGGCAATTATATAAGTAGATAATATAAGGTAATAAGACCAAATCCAAATAAAATTAATATGTGACGTTTCGGCAACAACATTGTCACCATCATCAGACAAAAGAATTTTTTTTTTTTAATGGAATTTTTTTAAAATTCTTTTGTCTGATGATGGTGACAATGTTGTTGCCGAAACGTCACACACTAATAAATTACTTGGATTAGGTTTTATTTTCTTTTATGAAACACACTTGATAACAATACTATTTTAAGAACATGCTGTGATATATTTTCTCATTCAATACTTTTGTCTGATGATGGTAACAACACAGTTACCAAAATGTCACACACTATATTTGGCCTTATGGCATCTGACAAGGTGTGCAGACTCACCTTGGCGGCCATTGTTGAGCACCACCACCTTGTTGTTGTCGTAGGTCTGTTCCCCATTAACCAGACAGTGGCCAGAGAGCTTGCTGGACAAACATACTCATCTAGTGGCAAGCTTCTCCAAGTGACCTTTCCCTCTTATTTCATATTTTAATAAGTTGGCCTCCAGGGAGGCTTGTGAGATGGGCTACAGCTACAGCTAAACAATAGATTAAAATTTTACGCAAATAAATGTACTGGCAATGTGTTTCTTTTAAATATCATCAAAAATTATCTCTACAGACCTTACTGCAATGATATGAGTTATTGAATGAGAGGGCTTGGCTCATCAGTAGTGAACCCTCTCAGCGGTTTTGCCAAATTAATCTCTAGACCGCTCTACTATTGTATTGGACTGGTTTTGTTATACATCAGTAGTGAACCCTCTCAGCGGTTTCGCCAAATTAGCCAAGCCCTCTCATTCAATAACTCATATCATTGCAGTAAGGTCTGTAGAGATCATTTTTGATGATATTTAAAAGAAACACATTGCCAGTAAATTTATTTGTGTAAAATTTTAACGATAGATGGCAATAAAATTTAATTTACTAAACAATAGATATGGCAGTGTGTAGTTGACACAAATGGAGAACACCCGGCTCTCCACTCTCTAGAAACGGAGAGGTTGATGTTCATATTTTAAAACTATAATATTTACACACCTGGCTATATTGTTGTGTGCAGTGAGTTGATGCTTGGGAGAGAATTATCCCAAGTTAGGTTGGTCTAGGTGGATTCAGACAACTCGACAGAGGTCTAAGGAGGGACAACTTGCTGTTTTAAAGCTTGGGAAGTTCAATAAAGACCTGTTTTATAGGCCTAACTGGCAGAAGCTTCTGCTTCAAATTAAAAAAGTAATAAAAGACCCAACACTTCACCCTAGGATCATCAGGCAACAAGATACATCCATATAAATAAATGGGGGGTCGGTGGAAGGCTGGTTAAACCGTTTGGTTTTCGACCACTAGGACCCGGGTTCGATTCCCGCATTGGACACTTTTTTCTGTTTGAAAAAAAAAATGCTCCAATGGCCCCCGATTCTTGCAAAAGTCCAACCCCCACCAGCGAGTGCAAGTAACCAAACGGGGCTCTGGCATTTGTAAGTGCAAAGTCGAACTGCTTTTCACATGTGTAGACATGTGGTGCGCTTACAGTAAAAAGCAGTCGCTAACTACCCACCATGATTATCATGGCCTGTACCACGTGTACTAGGGATAAGCAAAAAAATATACATCCATATAAATAAATAAGGACCCACCTGCCAAAGGTGTAGGTGAAGCCGACAAAGGGGAGATGCAGGCCTGAGAAGATGGGGTTGCAGCTGGGGGGAGTGGACTCCTGCACCAGCCGTGTCACAACCCTGGACTGGGGCAATGGACTCAACTCACCCGGACTTTGGTCTTTAGATCGTTCTCATCCACGTCAAAGTTGGAGGTGTCGGTGGGACTGCTCACCTCCGGTATGTAAGGGGCGGGACCTGGATACCCCCAGTTAGGACCCCCTCTGTCAGACAGTATTCCGGCCGGCGGCACTCACTGTTCCTGATGGTGTCCCAATCCACCCCGCGGAACCAAGGATGGTTCTTGAAGTCCTCAATGCCGTGTTGGCCCATGCGGCAGTCCGCACTGCAGATCAACCTCCGCATCAAATCCTTGGCATCATCGCTGATTTCCACCCCCTCCTCATCCGGGAAGATGAAGCAGTTCTGTACACAACTTCCCCTCTAGTACAGTACTGTAGAGTGTCCACTTATACAGAAGGGCAAAACTAATTGATACAAACAGTGATGAAACCTTTGTGTCGTCCTCTAGTCCAACCAGTGGAGACAATAAAGTATTTACATCATATCCCACCTTGGAAATCCACAAAACCATTTTTACAGGGGTTGAGCTCATTAATATTTTACAACGAGACGCACAACCTTTCTAATTAATATCAGCTAGCTCATAAATTGGAAACAAACATGAGCTTTCCTTGAGGAGGATAACAACAGTCATTGAAATAAATAATAGAAAGTTTGTGCCATTAAATAATACTATTGTTAACATCACCCATTGGGTTAAATCCTCTAGTGCTGCAATACTCCCACAAGATTCAACAACAGCTATCCAATCTAGAAGTACACAGGTATAGAGGCTCCCCCCACCTTTAGGAGCACCACTAGAAGGAGTACAAAAACAACCGTGCTGAAGGAGACAATACATTGTAGTGAAATCAGCTGTCACGGAGTGATCCCCCCACAGACAAGATTCAACAACAGCTATCCAATCTAGAAATACACAGGTATAGAGGCTCCCCCCACCTTTAGGAGCACCACTAGAAGGAGTACAAAAACAACCGTGCTGAAGGAGACAATACATTGTAGTGAAATCAGCTGTCAGGGAGTGCAAGATTCAACAACAGCTATCCAATCTAGAAATACACAGGTATAGAGGCTCCCCCCACCTTTAGGAGCACCACTAGAAGGAGTACAAAAACAACCGTGCTGAAGGAGACAATACATTGTAGTGAAATCAGCTGTCAGGGAGTGATCCCCCACAGACAAGATTCAACAACAGCTATCCAATCTAGAAATACACAGGTATAGAGGCCCCCACCACCTTTAGGAGCACCACTAGAAGGAGTACAAAAACAGCCGTGCTGAAGGAGACAATACATTGTAGTGAAATCAGCTGTCAGGGAGTGATCCCCCACAGACAAGATTCAACAACAGCTATCCAATCTAGAAATACACAGGTATAG
The DNA here is from genome assembly GCA_030710605.1 of Cordylochernes scorpioides. Taxonomy (NCBI): domain Eukaryota; kingdom Metazoa; phylum Arthropoda; class Arachnida; order Pseudoscorpiones; family Chernetidae; genus Cordylochernes; species Cordylochernes scorpioides. Next base: position 2,072,679 of record CP092873.1, read on the forward strand.
AGGCCCCCCCCACCTTTAGGAGCACCACTAGAAGGAGTACAAAAACAGCCGTGCTGAAGGAGACAATACATTGTAGTGAAATCAGCTGTCAGGGAGTGAGATCCCCCACAGACAAGATTCAACAACAGCTATCCAATCTAGAAATACACAGGTATAGAGGCCCCCCCCACCTTTAGGAGCACCACTAGAAGGAGTACAAAAACAGCCGTGCTGAAGGAGACAATACATTGTAGTGAAATCAGCTGTCAGGGAGTGAGATCCCCCACAGACAAGATTCAACAACAGCTATCCAATCTAGAAGTTAGCTTCCACAAGTATAGAGGCTTGACGCCAATGCTTAATCAACCACTAGAGATCCTGTAAGGATTACAAAACATCCGTGCATTGCTGTCAGGGATCCCACCTTGTGGTTCATGATCTTGCTGTAGGTCTCCACCAGGGACTCTGCGTAGAAGGGAGTTACCCCGTAGAGGATCTCGTACATGCACACTCCCAGGGACCACCAGTCACACTCCCGGCCGTACTTCCCATGGCCATCCTCCATGGCCTGCACACATTACCAATGTCAACTCACACAACCACAGCCACAACCAACAGCAACCTACCCGCAGGATCTCCGGTGAGATGTAGTCCGGAGTCCCCACGGTCACTTTGGACTGCACCTACACACAGTGGTTAACTCCCCAGAGGACAGCTAGGGTAGGAGGTGGGTCTCACTGTGCCATCCTGCAGGAGTCGGAGGCAGGAGCCAAAGTCAGCCAGGCGGATGTGACCAGATGCATCCAACAGGACATTGTCGAGCTTGATGTCCCTGTGGATGTAGCCCCCCTGGTGGATGGAGTGCACTGCCAGGATCATCTCACAGATGTAGAACCGGGCCATGTCCTCGGGCAGGTGGTCCTCAAACTTGGACAGCAGGGTGAGCAGGTCTCCTCCGCAGTAGTAGTCCATCAGTAGGTACTGCACACACACACCACACTGTTGTTGTTTCTTATCCCCTTGTGTAAATTCCATGACACCACACTGTTGTTGTTTCTTATCCCCTTGTGATTACACAAATTCCATGACACCACACTGTTGTTGTTTCTTATCCCCTTGTGTAAATTCCATGACACCACACTGTTGTTGTTTCTTATCCCCTTGTGATTACACAAATTCCATGACACCACACTGTGGTTGTTTCTTATCCCCTTGTGTAAATTCCATGACACCACACTGTTGTTGTTTCTTATCCCCTTGTGATTACACAAATTCCATGACACCACACTGTTGTTGTTTCTTATCCCCTTGTGATTACACAAATTCCATGACACCACACTGTGGTTGTTTCTTATCCCCTTGTGTAAATTCCATGACACCACACTGTTGTTGTTTCTTATCCCCTTGTGATTACACAAATTCCATGACACCACACTGTGGTTGTTTCTTATCCCCTTGTGATTACACAAATTCCATGACACCACACTGTGGTTGTTTCTTATCCCCTTGTGATTACACAAATTCCATGACACCACACTGTGGTTGTTTCTTATCCCCTTGTGATTACACAAATTCCATGACACCACACTGTGGTTGTTTCTTATCCCCTTGTGATTACACAAATTCCATGACACCACACTGTGGTTGTTTCTTATCCCCTTGTGATTACACAAATTCCATGACACCACACTGTGGTTGTTTCTTATCCCCTTGTGATTACACAAATTCCATGACACCACACTGTGGTTGTTTCTTATCCCCTTGTGATTACACAAATTCCATGACACCACACTGTGGTTGTTTCTTATCCCCTTGTGATTACACAAATTCCATGCCACCACACTGTGGTTGTTTCTTATCCCCTTGTGATTACACAAATTCCATGACACCACACTGCCATACATACACTCCCTCAACACCCCATCCATATTTTTGGTTCAAGTCTGGTGTGTTGAATTATAGTTGGTTAAGAGATTATTCCCAATTCTGCTAGTGGAAATATTTCCACTGTAAAATATGAACATCAACCTCGTTTCTAGAGAGTGGAGAGCCGGGTGTTCTCCATTTGTGATCAACACTTGAGGAGGTGTTGAATTATAGTAGGTTAAGAACACAAGGTAATAAGATCAAATCCAAATAAATAAATAGTGTGTGATGTTTCAGCGTTGTTACAGAAATGTCACACACTATTTATTTATTTGGTCTTATCACCTTGTGTTTATAATCTATAATCCAAATTGTGCCTTGTGTCAAGAAGGTTAAGATAAATAGGCTGATATGGTGGAATTGAAGCAAGAGTTGAAATCATTGCCAGGTAAATTGAAGAAGTTATGCTGTAAATATATTTGTGTGTCATCAAAGCTTATGTCCATTGTTTCCTTAAATATCTTAATGGAGGAATTCCTCTGGGTAGAATGACTCAATACTAGATGATTTTAATATTTCTCTCTTTTTTGTTCTTCCGCCCTGTAGGAAAGCAAATACTGTACACAAGTCCTGTTTCAATTTTCAAAGCCTCCCATCTTCAGTTCAAGAACTTGTGCATATGATAAAAGGGCTTATATCGTGTATGTATTTATCTGTGTTTTATTTAATTTTGGTTTTCTTATGTTTTCTTTGTATAAATTTCTTATTGTTTTCCATCATACAACTCTGTATTCAGCACATGTGTATTAATGTCATTAAATGTCACTCAATGTTTACACTCTTGCAGACTGTGGTGTGTATAAAAGTTAATGTTGGGTGACTTCCAATCAGGCAGTGAAGACTGGGTCAGTAGTGCGCAGCTATGACACATCCTTTCAGCACGCCGACTATCAGCACAGGAGAGATAAGCTACCGCAACAAAGTGATACCAAGGTGATTGAAGTCTGATAACAGCAGCAGACACTACCTCAACACTTACTACAGTTCTACCATTGTTCCAATCATCCTCTGAATTTAGCCCCTGCTGTAATTCAATACCCTCTTAAAGGTTATCGGAAAGATAGAAGCTGCCTACCATTTATATGAAAAATAGACACTTCGGGCAGTTAGAGTTTTTTTATTTTCTCAACGTTTCAACAAAAATATTTTGTCTTCGTCAGGAGAAGTAAATAAAAATATAGCATTTAGCAAGGCGTTAAAAATTAAAGGTTGACAACAAAATGTCTACAAGACAGTGAAAGTTGCAATAATCATCCCACTTGTGTTGTTGAAGACTGTATTGTAGAGAAGTGGATGAGATCTCACAGACACTGACTTCAGCACCTCCTGTGTCATATTGAGATATACCAGAGTTACCTAGCTTCTTATTTAGATTGGTTATTTGTTGTACAGTACAAATCCCTTATACATCATCTTTTTATTTGTTTTATATTCACATCATAAAACCTCCATGTTCTACAGATTAATGTTCATCATCAAAATTTACATCTTTGCTAATTAACAACTCTCCAGTCAGAGGACATCTTTGACTTTAGGTTCTACTGTATCTTTGGATAATCCACTAGCGGGCTACTATACAAATAGATGTACAATATGCTTAGAAAAAAAAATTGATTTTTCTTTTCACCAAACTCTCTAGCCCAACTTAAAAATTACAAATTTCAATAATGGTATAATCCAACTTACTGATGGTGCAATCTTGTAATTTAATCTTTTACCCAAGATACACAAGGTAACAAAACCAAATCTATATAAATAAATAGTGTGTGACGTTTTGGTAACTGCTGTTATCATCAGACAAAGGTAATGAATGGCAACAATGTTGGTAACAACGCCGTTACTGAAACGTCACACACTATTCATTTATTTGATCTTATTACCTTGTGTGTTCTAATCTATATAATCCAAATTGTAATTTTACCCAAGATGTCCTCATGCATACATTCTAGATAGTTTAGGTTTATTACAAGGTTCATCATGGGACCAAGATTCTAGGCTGCTGGATGTGTCACCCACAGTATGGGACAATGCTGGGAGAGAGTGGGGTGTGGAAAGTGGGTGAGGAAGTGTGGGGGGGGGGAGTAAGGAAGTTCTAATTGGCCAATCAGTGGGACCAGATTGTGGGGTCATCCTGGCTGCTGCTGCTGCAACAGCTTTACACCACCATTCTGCCAGAGTTCTGGGTGGTTTAATTGGAGGAAGTCTCCTCATTTACCAAGTACAAATGTTGAAAGTACAAGCTGAGTGTTGCAACACCCTTAAATCCTCAGACATTGGTTGCTCCAAGGAAAGAATATATTCCCAGGTGGAGAGAGGATACATTCACCTACAACTCTGTATACACACACTGGTGCTAGTTGATAAAACACAGGGATTAACAACTTGTTTCTACATCCCAATAAAACTGGGCTTCAGGACAGCTTATCTCCACGGCCCTAATATTTCTCATGTGTTAATCTCCACTCTATATATCAACACGTTTCCCTTGAATCAGCCTGGTTGTAAAAATAAATAGTTGTTTAATTTAGTTAGAATATTTATGTTTATATAAAGGTTTAATATAATTTTTCTATGATTGTGTAAATATTCATTGAATTTATCATCATCACTTTTTTTTATTACAAAAATGTTATATGAAAAATAAAGTAAGAATTTAAGCAAGTGGTTGCCCTCATGTTTACTGATCCAATGTTTTAATAATCTAAGGTTTATGTTGTAAGAAAAAGTTAAACAATAGTTATAAAAACATTTGATGGTTGGGATTTTTGTTTTTTAGGAAAATGAATATAATTTTCAATACACACAAGGTAATAAGACCAAATCCAAATAAATAAATGATTTGGTCTTATTACCTTGTGTTTCTAATCTATAATCCAAATTGTACCTTAACAATATTAAACAATTTGTATTTAAAAAATCTGATCTTAATGATTAGGTACAATTTGGATTGTTGATTAAAAAAAACACAAGGTATTAAGACCAAATCCAAATAAATAGGGTGTGATGTTTTAATAACAGCATTGTTACCATCAAAAGTACTGAATGTAATATTTCATTTGAACATTGAAGTATGTCATTCAGTACTTGATGATGGCAACAACAACTGAAACCACACACTATTTATGTATTTGGTATGAAGGAAACTCAAAGAAAGAACTGAGGTTAGACGAAAAACATGGTGAAGGAAGACGAGTTTCTTTTATTGATGCATAGGTGCAAGCTTTCGGGTAAAAACCCTTCAACAGGCGAGCAATGAAGCGTGACTTATAAGAACTATGGTACAAATGGTAGGAAGGAATATATATATATATATATAATAAAAAGAATTTTTAAAACTATTTATATATGTTAATCTTAACAGAAGACCGATTTTTGTACCATAGTTCTTATAAGTCGCGCTTCATTGCTCGCCTGTTGAAGGGTTTTTACCCGAAAGCTTGCACCTATGCATCAATAAAAGAAACTGGTCTTCCTTCACCATGTTTTTCGTCTAATTTCAATTCAGGAAGAATTCTTTAGCTAGCCCCCCACCAGGTTGGTGTCGTCCTGGAAGGCATAATGGAGGTTGGTGATCCAGCGCTTGTCTCCCCAGGCCAGGGCCTCCCTCTCCTCTTGGAAGCAGGCAGTCTGGACACACAGTCTACCTGAGCTGTGGAAATACCATGCTGTCTCTAGCTGACTCAAGAGTCAGGGACATCAGCTACCCTGAGATTGTGGTTTCAAGACCTCAGAGGATGGCTCAGACTTCAAGCAATCTACAAGATATTCCTAAATTGACTAGGTACAATTTGAGGTTTATAGATTAGAAACACAAGTTAACAAGATCAAACCCAAATAAACAAATAGTGTGTGACATTTCTGAAACAACACTGTTATCATCACATTGGACAAAAGTACTGAATCTATTTGATCTTATTACATTTATATATTTGGATTTGTGGTCTTGTTACATTCAGTACTTTTGTTTGATGATGGTAACAATGCTGTTAAGAAAGTGTCACTTACTATTTATTTATTTGGTCTTGTGTTTCTAATCCAAACTGTGCCACACATGTATTGACTTGTTCCCTTGGAGCTGAGTCAGTTGTACGGCTCAAATATGCAAATATGGATGGGACCGCTGGGAGGTAGATTACCATCAATATTTCAGCTGTGTACAGACCTGTCAGCAGACCTACTCTACTCCTGGATTGACTTGGTTAATAACTTAGGTAATAAGATCATTTACATAGACTTCAGCCAAAAGGGTTTTAATTTTCTCAGAATAGAAACCTTTTCTGGCCCAAGTTAATTTTAAGAGCCATGAATGGCACCCTCTATCTTAGATGCAATGTATACACATTGATTTGGTCTTATTACTTTGATAAAGCACAATTTAGATTATAGATTATAAACACAAGGTAATACGACCAAATCCAAATAAATAAATAGTGTGTGACATTTCTGTAACAGTGTTGTTACCATCATCAGACAAAAGTACTGAATTTGGATTATAGATTATAAACACAAGGTAATAAGACCAAATCCAAATAAATAAATAATGTGTGACATTTCGGTAACAGTGTTGTTACCATTTTCAGACAAAAATACTGAAAGTAGATATACATATTCAATACAGATTCAGTACTTTTGTCTGAAGATGGTAACACACTAGTTTATTTATTTGGATTTGGTCTTATTACCTTGTGTCTTATTACTTTGTGAGTCTCGACTCCTTCTAATTGTGATATTTGGGGAACAAGAGGTCCCAATATATAGAGCCACAATTATATATGGCATAAAGTTGTGGGGGGATGATATTTATGTACCAAAAGAGGCTCCTCTCTCTTTAATTGTGCATCATGTTTATCACTCCAGTAACAAAACTTAACTAGTAAAGATAAAGAATAAGCCACAACACCAGTTTTGGTAAATTCTGACAAAGAGCCAACAACCTATATACCATGGTTTGTGGCTATGGCCCTCATCAGTACAGAGGCGGCTTCTATTTCATAACATCCTATGAGAGGGGGGTTATTTTTTATTTATTTTTTTGCTTATCCCTAGTACACGTGGTACAGGCCATGATAATCATGGTGGGTAGTTAGCGACTGATTTTTTTACTGCTTTTGTAAGCGCACCACATGTCTACACATGTGAAAAGCAGTTCGACGTTTGCACTTACAAATGTGCCAGAGCCACGTTTGGTTACTTGCACTCGCTGGTGGGGTTGGACTTTTGCAAGAATCGGGGGCCATTGGAGCATTTTTTTTTTTTTCTAACATAAAAAGTGCCCAATGCGGGAATCGAACCCAGGTCATAGCGGTCGAAAACCAACGGTTTAGACCATCCTTCTACCGACCCCCCCGAGGGGGGTTATGAATCGGTTGAATTTACCAAAAAAGTGTTTAAGCTTAAACTAAACATAGACTGAAACCACAGGTTGTTGACTCTTTGTCAGAATTTACCAAAACTGGTGTTGTGGCTTATTCTTTATCTTTACTAGTTAAGTTTTTTACTGGAGTGATAAACATGATGCACAATTAAAGAGAGAGGAGCCTCTTTTGGTACATAAATAAATATATAAAAATCTCACCTATATGCATCTAAAAAAGACAATAATTGAGACTATTAAGAATTGGGACTGCATATAATTGAAACTGCTTTGAATTGGAACTGTTGTTGATAAAGCACAATTTGGATTATAGATTATAATAAAAGAAAATAAGACCTAATCCATATAATTTATTAGTGTGTGACGTTTCGGCAACAATGATGGTGACAATGTTGTTGCCGAAACGTCACACACTAATAAATTATGTGGATTAGGTCTTATTTTCTTTTAATGGAACTGTTGTTAATTGGGTGTGGTATGATAATTGGAACTAACGATAATTAGGACTGTTGATATTTGTAACTATTGTTAATTGGGACTAGTGATGTTAATTTGTAACTGTTGTTAATTGGTAGTTGTACTAATTGGCAGTACAGAGGATAATTTCTCAATCAGAGAGTGTTATATGGGGAACCAACCACTGCGTCGTCCAACAAACCAGGAATTTAGGGCAGCAATGATATAACTTACATACACTTTTATTTACACGCTGTTGCAACAGCATTGAGCAATATGATGAGGCCTACATGGGAAGGTTGGAAGCAAAATGGAGAGAAATGTGCATCCTCAAAATATCATTTTGGAAAAAAAAACTAAAAATATAAGGAAAAAAAAGTTAGCATCAAACATACATGACCCAATTGCTAAGTGACCATCTCCCTGTGAACAATGCAAATTATTGAGGTGGGTATATAAGGGATGTGAATACATATATTATGTATATAGATAGAAATTTTGCCGGGAGGAAATTGATCTAAAGAGACAAGGGTCGCCTCTCCCGTCAAAATAGACGTCTAAAACCAGACGCCATCTATTGACCGTCGCCGCAACTAGCGGCCAAGATTCCATTAGATCTCGTATGGATCTCATGGAATAAAGTCCGCCCTAGACTGACGAGGGCCATTAGCCCGAAACCATGGTCTCTAGGTGGACGTTTTTCAGTTTACCAAAGCTGGTGTTATGGCTTTGTCACCGACCCGAGGCCGCTAGTTGCGGCGACGGTCAATAGATGGTGTCTAGTTATAGACATCTATTTTGACGGGAGAGGCGACCTTTGTCTATTTATATATAATATTGTTGTGTGTCAACAAGCAACCGACCGGAAATACGCGTGACCGTTACAAAATTATCTTAAATTTTGTTTAGTTTATTTATTTATCAGAGAAACGGCACCACAGAGATAACAGGCACAAGTTGTATTTGACCACGGACCACCGTTTTCGCGGAATGCTTACAAATACAACGTGCCAGTTATCGTTGGACCTTCGTGCATTTTATTTATTTATTTTTTTTCTTTTTATCCTTGCCCGGCAAACGAAAGATGTCTTGTACCAGATCTAACCCTCCCAACGGCTATACCGCAGAGAATCGGACCTCAACAACCCTCCAGAACCGGACCACAAGCCCAGCCCTGGAACGGGCCATGGTGACCATAGCCCACCAGGACAATGTACTGCAACCTACCAATAAATTGAGTTTTATATCCCCACCTCAGCCTCATCACATGGTGGAGAGCAGTGTCGGCCCAGCACCTCAAGCAGCGAACATAAATATCGGCTACGGAGAGACGCCGTGTTTCAACCCGGAGGAGGAAGACATCGAGGACCACGTGGAGGAATTCAAGACGTGGCTGACGGCGAGCAAGGTACCGAAGGGAGACTGGACGAAGGCCCTAGTACGGCGGCTTCCACTTGACGGCCGCGAATTTATCAAGTGCAGGTTTGACCCTTCAGCCGCACTTGAAGACGTCTTGGAAGCACTGAAACTTTGCTACCCAAGGAACGACGGCCGGGCACGTAGTAGGGGTAACGAATTAAAGAAAACGAGACGGCCCCAGTCCACGGAAGATACGGGGAGATATTTGATGAACCTGATTACGGCCCACGCGACGGCAGGCGAGTTTTCGCCGTTTGATTCAAGCAAGGAGGCATTGTGGGCATTGGCTCCAAAAGACTGCCTACTACTGGCAGCCTCGTGGAGCACCACGCGGAACCCAGAAGAGGCCGACTTCCTACAGGCGGCGAAATTCCTCGACGAAGCGGATAAATGGAACAAGGAACGGACGGAGGCAGGTACAACGACGAGTTGGGAAACAACTACGAGGACGGCGGAAGAGTGGGAACAAAAACAAGGACGAAATCCAAGGACCGAAACGCCCATGGAAAAAGCAAGAAGATTTATGCTACCGGACGGGACGCCAAGATGCTTCACTTGTTACCAGACGGGGCACAAACACTGGGATTGCCCGAAAAGGAGGCCACGTGGTAAGTACAATTTTGCCTCTAATCCTGTGGTGGAAGTTTCAAACAGTGTAGAGAGCGTACCACGTGTATTTTCCGAGGTTACTGGTAACACCAATCGCATAATCTTCAGGGTAAAAGGACAACCGGGGGTTAACGAGAAACAGACATTAAATAAGGTACCAATAGAAAAATCCACTTTAGAAATAGGGGGTACAGCAATGGAAAAATTCCGTTGGACAGGTATGACAAATTTCTGTTTAATCACGCATATCAATGAGACACATGTAGGCAAACTGATTTTCGATTCAGGGGCAAATGTTAGCTGCATAGACGAAGGAATAGCCAACGCACTAGGATGTGCTAGAATGCCTTCAAAATTACTTATACGGGGAATAAGTGGGTCAGTAGTCTCGAACACGTGCACATACTTGGAGGTCAACATTGATGGTTTCGACATATGTGGCAGGTTCACCATAATTCCAGGAAACGGGGAAAAGATTATTTTCGGCGTCGATATTCTAACAAACTATCATTGCAAAATTATGTTTAGAGACGAATCGGTAGAATTGTATAGGCCAAAAATAGGCAGGGACGACCACGTGGTAGAACTAAACGAAGAACGGGAACTCGAGAGGTTAGGCACAATTACGAGCGATCGGAAAAACCCCAAACAAAAGTACTGCATACTAGACAACCTTGAAATTGCACCACGTTGTAAAACGAGGGTTAAGTTAAAAGGGCCAACAGTAATGGCGGGCATTTTAGAACCCCACCCCGACTGCGTAAGAAGAACGGGGCTACTAATACCATCAGTACACGTTTCCGAAACGGTATCCGAGATATTCATTGATGTCATAAATACTAGGAACGAGCCGGTGCGGTTGGTAGCAAACTCGTGCTTGTTACGATCCGGCGGGGAAATAGCGAATGTTTCTTTCCTAAGTGAACAGGTGGGATACAGTACGACGGCCACGTGCAAATACGAACCACAGAAGTTCGATATAAACCCGGAGCTATCGGACAGCGAAAAAATCGACGTACTGGACGTATTGTACAGGTATCAGGAACTTTTCTCAGAAGAGTGGAATAAGGCGGCAGATATCGAACCGTACCACATTAAACTTAAAGCGAACACGGAACCAATTCGACAAAAAGCCTATCGCCGCAGTCCTAAGGAACGTGATATTATAGAGGAACAGGTTAAAGAAATGTGTGAAAAAGGAGTTATTAGGAAATCAACATCTCCATGGGCGAGCCCGGTCGTTTTGGTTAAAAAATCAGACGGATCCTATAGGTTTTGTGTGGACTATAGAAAAGTTAACAACGTAACCGAAAAATTCTCATATCCATTACCGGATATCACCGACTGCCTGGACTGTTTAGCGGGAATGAAGTATTTCTCTCACACGGATTTTGTTAGCGGTTATTGGCAGTGTCCACTGGACGAAACAAGCAAGCCAATTACAGCGTTCACGACAGGTAACGGGTTGTACGAGTTTCAAGTGTTACCCTTTGGTTTAACCGGGGCACCGGGTCATTTCGAAAGAATCATGGATACACTGTTAGCTGAATTGAAATGGTCCGAGTGTATGGTTTATCTAGATGACGTCATCGTGTACGGAAGAGACATACGTGAACACAACGTGCGGTTAACAAATGTTCTAGAATGTTTCCGCGGGGCAGGCTTATCCCTAAAACCATCAAAATGTAGATTCGCCTACCAAAAGTTACCAATTTTGGGACACGTGGTATCGGAAAACGGCGTAGAACCGGCTACTGATAAGATTGAGGCGGTTAAGGAATTTCCGATTCCGAAAAATGTCAAGCAAGTTCGTTCGTTTCTGGGACTTTGCGGCTATTATCGCCGTTTCATAAAAAACTTTTCAAAGATAAGCAAACCGCTGACGTGTTTAACGGAAAAAGATAAGAAATTCGTGATAGGTCCGGCCGAAATAGAAGCTTTCGAAACCTTAAAAAAAAATTGACTGAGGAGCCAATTCTAGCACACTTCAACCCAGACGCTAGAATAGAAATACATACGGACGCATCAATCGTGGGATTAGGCGCGGTGCTAATGCAACCGGACAATGACGGGTTTTTGCACCCGATCCACTACTTGTCGAGAACGACATCGAAACACGAGAGTAAATATGGTATCTCAGAACTAGAGTGTTTAGCAATAGTCTGGGCTCTACAAAAGTTACGGCCGTACATCTTCGGGAGAGAATTCAAAGTCGTAACCGACCATAGCGCGTTAACGTGGCTAGCTAACGTACGTGACCCGTGCTCAAGACTTACTAGATGGGGGTTAAAACTCATGGAGCACGACTTTGAAATAGTCCACCGCGCAGGGAGGAAGAACGTTGCACCGGACGCACTCTCACGCAACCCGTTCCACAAAAACGATACGAACGTCGAAGACAACTTCAACGATTTAACGGCATGCACAGTACGGATCGACGAAAACGGACAAAAGGAAGACACGTTTTGCCGCGATATTACCGGGAAACTACCAGACGCTAAAACACGGGACGAATATAAAAAAATAAACGGGATCCTTTATAAAAAGAACCATGCAACACAAGGTAACCAATGGTTGGTCGTAGCACCAAAGCAAAGCGTATCCGAAATAATGAAAACAGCGCACGATATACCCGAGGCAGGACACATGGGGGTAGCGAAGACGGTCCACCGTATTAAGCAACGGTTCTACTGGAAAGGTCTGGAAGAAGACGTGCGGAAATACGTTCGGTCGTGCAAAGTGTGCCAGGCCTTCAAACCACAGAGGTTCAAACCCGCGGCCCCGCTAGAACCGTTACCACCAGCAACAGACATCTGGGAACGAGTGGGAATAGACCACCAAGGTCCTTTCAAAAAATCGGCAGAAGGCTACGAACACATTCTAACGATCGTAGACCATTTTAGTAAATATGCACTCGCAATCCCGGTAAAAGATACAAAGGCGGAAACCACGTGCAACGCACTCTCAGACAATCTGCTTTACGTTTTTGGTACTCCGAAATGCATAATATCCGATCAAGGCAAATCTTTCGATTCGAGTACTTTTAGAGACTTTACACGGTTGTACGGGATTAAAACATATTATGGCTTCCGCGGCACACCCGCAAACAAACGGCTTATGCGAAAAACTCAACGCCATCATAAAAAACGGCATCAGAGTTTATCTCGAGGACGATCACGCCGAATGGCCGTGATTCATAAAAACGGCGACTTTTGCGTATAACTCGTCCATTCAGTCGTCGACACAGGTGACACCGCATAAGTTGATATTTGGCGTAGAACCGAGGACGTCCCTAGACGTAGGACTACCAACCGTCGACGAGCCAGTAAAAACTTACGACGAATACGTGACCAACCGCATTTTAGAAAACGAGAGATTAAAGAAAATTGCCGACGAAAACTACCGAGACCGGACAATGATGACGAAGTGTCAGTATGACCTTGCGAACCGTGACCGCTTCCGGAAGTTTGAAGTGGGCGACCTGGTACTACTGGAGTCGTCTCGCAGGAAACCAGGGAAAACGGAGAAATTTCTGCCGAAATACGTAGGACCGTACGTAATAACGGATAGAATCAAGGAAACGACATATAGGTTACGACCACAGGACGGACGCAACGAAAATAGTAGGCGCCAGAGCACGTTAGCGCACGTGTCGAGACTTAAGGAATTTCTAGAAAGATAACGGCGACTCGAGGGACCGAGTCTAAGATAAGAGGGGGGGTGGTGTTGTGTGTCAACAAGCAACCGACCGGAAATACGCGTGACCGTTACAAAATTATCTTAAATTTTGTTTATTTTATTTATTTATCAGAGAAACGGCACCACAGAGATAACAGGCACAAGTTGTATTTGACCACGGACCACCGTTTTCGCGGAATGCTTACAAATACAACGTGCCAGTTATCGTTGGACCTTCGTGCATTTTATTTATTTATTTTTTTCTTTTTATCCTTGCCCGGCGAATGAAAGATGTCTTGTACCAGATCTAACCCTCCCAACGGCTATACCGCAGAGAATCGGACCTCAACAACCCTCCAGAACCGGACCACAAGCCCAGCCCTGGAACGGGCCATGGTGACCATAGCCCACCAGGACAATGTACTGCAACCTACCAATAAATTGAGTTTTATATCCCCACCTCAGCCTCATCAATATATATGGAAAAATATGGGGAAAAATGAAAAAAAAAATTTGAAACAAGCTTGAATTAACATTTTGTTGATTTTTGTTTCACTAGATGGTTCTCTGCTATTTAACATTCTCATGTGAGCGGTCAGATTATGTCTTTATATGACCATTGTATATATATATAGTCAAACTTGGATAATTCAAAGCCCAAGGGACCAAAAAAAATTGAATTATCCAAAAATTAAATTTAAGAACAGAAATTCTATTTATTGAAAATTCTAGGGACCAGGATAAATATTTGAATTAAAGAAGTTTTCGATTTAAAGACGTTCGAATTATACAAGTTCTACTGTATATATATATATACCTTAAAAATAGAACAATCCATACTTAAATTATTAGATAGTAAAAAGGCATATATTGGATTGAATAAAATATTTATTTGCCAATATCTCTCTTTATCGAGGCATTACATTTTTGTATTATTCTTTTATTCAATCCAATATTTTACTATCTAACATATAGAGGGACCCTTTACTTCCTTTAATTATGTATCAGAGAACGATGCATTCATCTCCCTAGTAATTAAAGGAATAAAATCAATCCCCTGCAACTCTATGTATCTCCACCAAACTCTGCAGCGGTGGCGTCATATTCATTGTACATAGTAATTATCTTGTTTAAATAGTACAGACTGTGCACTGTTGCATGTATTGACAGGATTATTTTAATTGTCAAAATTGTTAGATATATATGTCATAATTTGTATAATTAATGCCCAAGAGATATAATTTATTTTTGTGAAAATAAGTATGTAAATATGTTAAGCTTGTGTTAAAATGTAAATATGCAAATTCATCCATCTATAAAAACTGTGCAAAAATAAAGGTGGCAGACATTGCGGGTGCGCGGTTCACTTGGCTGGAGCTGATTCTTGGGGATTGTAGGCATAATGGTTGCGCCCTTTCATTTGACCACGACAGCTACGACATATAGATATGTGGTATAACCTACCTCCTCCCTCTTGAGCATCTCCCACTTGTTGAGGATCTTCATGGCGTAGACATGGCCGTCACACTTCTGTTTCACCACGGCCACCTACACATGGCAAACTTCCAGCTATGGCCAGACATTGCTACTTACACCTTTAATTAAACTAATTAAGG
>CP092873.1:2087835-2121510 GCA_030710605.1 Cordylochernes scorpioides
TTTGCTGCTTTATTATCCAGTGATATGCATCGATTTCGTAGCAGAAGTAATTTTTAAATACCCTTTCATAATATTGTGAGCCACGCATTATATGTAAACAGATTTATTTATTTTCAAATTCGCAGCCATTAAAGGTTGTTTATTTCTAGTTCAAATTTGACGTGAATCAGAAGGCATGTCGTATCGACCACCACAAGAACGTTTGAAAGAAATTGAAGATATATTTCTTGGAAGTTCGCCTTCAAAAGAAAATGTCAGTGTGGAGACCTTAGTGGATGTGCTCATCGTACTCTATGATGAATGCTGCAATTCTTCACTGCGGAAAGAAAAAAACATTAAAAACTTCATTGAATTTGGTAAGTCATTTTTTTCTCTCTTTACCTATCTCCTTAAAAAAGAACACAAATTTATAAATTACACCTACACATATATTTTGACACTTGGAAAAATACTTTGTTATGCAATGTTAGATAAAAAAATATAATGATAAAAATTTTAAAAAAGATAACATCTTGACAATAATCTTTTTTACAAAGTTGATATAAAATGTTATTTGTAAAAGAAGAAGCCTTGTTATTTAGATGTACACAAATATAATGACCACATGTGTCATAGGTAATTCATTTGAAAGAAACATTTAGAATACAGATTTTATTTTAAACTCTTACTAAAAATTTCACAAATATAAAAAAATAATAATAAAAGAAATGACAATATAAGTACTTACACACTTTGTTATTATCATCTGAAGGGGACATTAAGTTAGATATGTTTACAATTATTGAAACAATTTTTATTTCATATAAATTAATCCATAATATACAAATCATAAATGAATAGATTGCCATTGAAAATTTTACAAATGTTGATAAACATTTTGGTTATAATCTTTGTGTTTATTTTTGCTATTACAAATGTAGAATTCCATTTTAAAAAAGGAATTATGCAGATACAGACAAAATATATATAAAAAAATGAATTAATTTTGTGTATTGTTTTCTTCTGAGGGATGTCATAGGTTTGCAGCTGTTGTAAGAAAAGTTGTTGATGACACACCTCAGTTAACATCACAGTAACTTCTCATCTTCCTGTTTTTTTTTTTAAATAGATCATCTTATTCTTCTTCTTTCTTATCTCCTCTCAATCACACTAAGGTATCAAGCTTGTACAGCTTGTTGATGGTGTCTGGCGGGGAAGAGTAGAGCTCATCAATGGATGAGTTAATACAGTCAATAATATGTCTTGGGGTTGTAGGTTGAGAATTTTGAATGAGAAAACTAGCTTTGGGGCAAAGAGTTTCAATTTGAGATGTTGAAAGCTTTAGAGCAAATTTTGATCAACAACAGGCAAATACTACAATATATGATAACAAACACATGGTAATAAGACCAAATCCAAATAAATAATGTGTGACGTTTTGGTAACAGCGTTGTTACCGAAATGTCACCCACTATTTATTTGGATTTGGTCTTATTACCTTGTGTTTGTAATCTATAATCCAAATTGTGCCTAATCAATATATGATTGTCTGATGATGGTAACAATGTTGTTGCCGAAACGTCACACACTAATAAATTATTTGGATTTGGTCTTATGATATTTTGATTTATTTTGTAAAAACATTATGTTGTCACATAAAGTATTATTTTCCTGGTGAAGACAAACATTTGCTCGAAAGCTTTCAACATCTCAAATAAAACTATTTGTCCAAAAGTAGTTTTTCCTAATAAAAATAATTTCTTTCATTGTTCACATAAAACATTTCTATATAATGGTTGGTTTTGTACATTCATTGTTTATTATACAAGAAGATAATGAAAATAATTTATTACCGTGTGACGTTTCGGCAACAACATTGTCACCATCATCAGACAAAAGAATAAAATATTTTATTAAACACAAGGTAGTAAGACCAAATCCAAATAAATAAATAGTGTGTGATGTTTCGGTAACAGCGTTGTTATTGAAACATCACACACTATTTATTTATTTGGATTTGGTCTTATTACCTTGTGTTTATCATCTATAATCCAAATTGTGCTTTATCAAAATCTTTTATTTCTTTTGTCTGATGATGGTGACAATGTTGTTGCCGAAACGTCACACACTAATAAATTATTTGGATTATTTTATTGTATTATAATCTACTAGCGGACGTACCCGGCTTCGCCCGGGTTTTACCCGAGTAAAGGTTTGTCTAACGAATCTCTCGATAAAGTGAACTTTTTTCCCGGTCCCTTGAAAAATACTCGATAAGTTGAATAAAATCAATATTAATTGCTTCCCTCGGTAATTGGAAGTTAAAGGAATAGTATCTTTCCTTGGAATTGTATCATTATTCTTGTCTCAAATGAATTGCCGTGTCATCCTGAATTTTGTCTTTCCTAATTTTCTACATTACAAAATCATCGTATCATCATGATAATATTTAGAGCAGATTGTTGAATTATAACAGATAAATTAGAATATTTATCTTGATTATTTTAAAGCGAAAAGTTATTTCAAAAATTTTATTTGCTAGAAACCTTCCCAGTACTATACTAAATAACTTCCCAAAGTTTCATGGCGTTCCAATGAGTGGTTTGGTCAGGCAATAAAGGACAGACACACACACACACATACATTCATTTTTATATATATAGATAATCTAAATTGTGCTTTATCATGATTGTTTATTATTATCTCATTTGATAGATTACAATGAAAGAAAGTTTATGATTTGTGATAAATAATTTTTTTTTTATATTTAGAGGTTAGGTTGTGTATTGGAAATGGAACTATATACTGTGTTGTTGCTTATTCCTCAAGTCCATTAAACAATCTCCATTAGGTTCCATTGTCTTTTCTATTATAGTCCTGGGGTTTTCCCAGATTTTGGAGGATTTGATACAGTTCAATAGATGATAAAATGATAAAGCACAATTTGGATTATAGATTATAGATACAAGAAAATAAGTCCAAATAAATTATTAGTGTGTGATGTTTCGGTAACAACATTGTCACCATCATCAGACAAAATGAGCTAGCTTGCTCATTTATTCTTTTGTCTGATGATGGTGACAATGTTGTTGCCGAAACGTCACACACTAATAAATTATTTGGACTTATTTTTTTGTATTATAATTCAATAGATGTTCAGGACTGGCTGGTCACAATCACTGACCTTAGGCAGAAGTATGCAATTGAGCAACATATGTAAACTCAGATACAGTACAATTTGGATCACAGATTAGAAACACCAGATCCATATAAATAGTATGTGATGTTTTGGTAACAGCAGTGTTACTACGAGACTGAATGATAATTACTTCTCCTGTGCTCACCACTTTATGCAAATTTTACACATTCATCCGCAGTTACATAAAGTGAAAGATGTACGGCAGAGAAATAAGTTGTTCCCATCATCACTACTTTTGTCTGACCGCTGTTACCAAAATGTCATATTTGGGCTTATCACCATGTGTAAGCTCCTTATTTATAGATACAAGGTAATAAGACCTAATCCAAATAATTTAATAGTGTGTGACATTGACAAGGCACAATTTGGATTATAGATTATAAACACAAGGTAATAAGACCAAATCCAAATAAATAGTGTGTGACGTTTCAGTAACAGTCTGAAGATGGTAATAACGCTGTTACCGAAATGTCACACACTATTTATTTATTTGGATTTGGCCTTATTACCTTGTGTTTATAGTGTGTAACACTTTGGTAACAGCATTGTTACCGAAACATCACACACTATTAATTTATTTAGATTAGGTCTTATTTTCTTGTATCTATGATCTATAATCCAAATTGTGCTTTATCACCCCTTATTTATGAAAAATGCAATTATTTTATAAATATAATATTTAGACCATGTACTAAGTGTCCTTTCTCCATAGTTTGAACTTGTATTGATCTCACAACCATCCCCCATTCCAGCTTGTACCTACCAACCTTTCACTGCACCAAACTCTACACTTTGTGCAACTTCACCATTTTGGGAATTCCAGTAACTAAGACATCCATTTGGATTGTTTCCCCATTCATTCTCCCTGGGCCCAAATTTCAGTCTTCTTCTTTCTTATCTCCACTCAATCACACTAAGGTATCAAGCTTGTAAAGCTTGAGAACTGCGCAACGGCCGATGCAGCCATAGTGGGGAGATACAGGTTTCAGTGATGTAAGAGAGGGCTGAAGAGTTTCAATCCGGATTGTAGAATCACAAATATTCTGTAACACCATTTCTGAATAAAATCACAGTATGTAACACAAGGTGAACAAATCTAAAGAAATTAATAGTGGGTTACAGTAACAGCGTTGTTACCATCATCAGACAAAGTACTGAAATGATAAGGCACAATTTGGATTATAGATTATAAACATTCAGTACTTTTGTCTGAAGATGGTAACAACGCTGTTACCGAAAACATCACACACTATTTATTTATTTGGATTTGGTCTTATTACCCTTGTGTTTAAAAAGTACTGAAACTTACTCTGTTACAGAAATGTCACATATTATTAATTTGGTGTTGTTACCTTGTGTGTCTATAATGTTCCTTATAATCACAGAGTCAATAGTTGGCATTTTGTCTGAAGGTTGTTGTTGTCGATTACCTTGTGATTCTTCAAGATGAGAACCTAATGAAACTTTTCCCCAAAGTTTTGAATCCATGAGGTATAGATGCCTTGTTATCCTTATCCATCCATGTCTAAGGCTTGTTTCTGATTGGTTCAGGATGAATAAAGTTCATTTCTGATTGGCTCATGATGAATAAAGTTCATTTCTAATTGGCTCAGGATGAATAAAGTTCATTTCTGATTGGCTCAGGATGAATAAAGTTCATTTCTGATTGGCTGAGATTGCATTACGATGTCTTGCCGAAGCTGCTCATTATTCTGTTGTTGTTGTTTCTTATCCCCTTGTGTAAATATTACATGGACTCCATGCTCATTATTCTTCACAAGGTAATAAGACCAAACCCAAATTTAAAAAAAAGGGTGTGACGGTTTTGTAACAACGCTGTTAGCAAAACGTCACACCATATTTTTTTTGGATTTGGTCTTATTACTTTATAATCCAAATTGTGTCTTATTTATCTAAATCCCTGGCTACTGAGGAAGATTGCGCAAAGGTTACATTACAAGTGTCCTTTGTTCATCTATTGCCCTCTTATTTTATCTAATATGGTGAGTGGCCAATTATTGTGCCATTCTTTTCTAGAATGAAAAAGCCTATTCTTGACTTGTACTACAACTCTAGCAATGGCAGGCCATTTAACTGGCCAATCTGACATTCCTGGAATGGTACTTCCAGGCCTGATGACACAATTAGAGAGTTTTTATGTTAGTGGGATGACCTCATGTTACATAGGCTCTGTTACATAGTTCTGTGTTACATAGGACTGTTGCATATACTGTTACATAAGACTGTGTTTGCATATACTGTTACATAGGACTGTTGCATATACTGTTACATAGGCTCTGTTGAAATGATACATAGGACAGTGTTGCATATACTGTACATAGATCCTGTTTGATAGACCCTCACCCAAGTTGCTCCTGCCATTGGCCCTCAGTTCTATCCAACAGCTTTTCACTCACATAACATCCCATTTTCTATGTAGAAATTAGAAAGAATTACAGGTCACTGTAATATCTTTCAGAGCTATTGTCTGAATCCCGATATACATGGTAAAAGGAACAACTTCCTTAAGTTTTGTCCATAAGAATATTTCAGCCTGTACTGAGTAAGTCAATGAGGTTGTTGTCAAGAGACATTCAGTGATAATCCTCAAAGTAGATGGCCTACTTGGAACCAATGTTCTGTGATAATCACTTCCCTAGCATTGTAAGGATGCAACAAGATTGAAACCTATAATATCTGTTGGTTTCATAGTTACTTTCATTTTACATATTTTACAATAGTTATTAAAATTAAGAAAAGGTAGCTAGAGAGATAGAGATGAAATTCCCAATGTCTCAATGATTGGCATTTCCTCTATTGTCAAGTATTCCTCTCTCAAATTGTTTTTTTTTTTAGGATTATATCCTCTCCAGTGGGTTGTAAAATGAAAGTAACTATAAAACCAACAGATATTATAGGTTTCAATCTTGTTACATCCTTACAATGCTAGGGAAGTGATTATCACAGAACATTGTTAGAATCTATAAAATCCAAGTAGGACATCTACTTTGAGGATTATCACTGAATGTCTCTTGACAACAACCTCATTGACTTACTCAGTACAGGGTAAAATATACTTATGGACAAAACTTAAGAAAGTTGTTCCTTTTAGCATGTATATCGAGATTCAGACAATAACTCTGAAAGATATTACAGTGACCAATATTGAAGACACACGAGATAACCAATATACACTCATGGACAAAACTTAAGGAAGTTGTTACTTTCAGCATGTATATCGAGATTCAGACAGTAGCACTGAAAGATATTACAGTGACCTTTATTGAAGACACACGAGATAACAAAGTGTCAATAAAATTGACTCAGTTTCCTTAAAAAAAAAATTGGTACAGATGTTTACTATAGTTAAACCTGTCTATAGCACCCCCTCTTGGGACTCACCAAAATAGGGTGCTATATAGAGGAGGTGCTATAGACGGGTCACTTTTAATGTAAAATATTTACATTTTAATGTTTAAAATCGGGCGCTATAGAGAGGACGGCCCTATATGACAGGCTGGATATTTGGTACAGATGTTTGCTATATGCAAATATAACAGGCTGGATATTTGATACAGATGTTTGCTATATGCAAATATGACAGGCTGGGCATTTGATACAGATGTTTGCTATATGCAAATATGACAGGCTGGACATTTTATGCAGATGTTTTCTATATGCAAATATGACATTCTGGACATTTGGCACAGATGTTTGCTATATGCAAATATGACAGGCTGGACATTTGGTACAGTTGTTTTCTATATGCAAATATGACAGGCTGGACATTTGGTACAGATGTTTGCTATATGCAAATATGACAGGCTGGACATTTGGTACAGATGTTTTCTATATGCAAATATGACAGGCTGGACATTTGGTACAGATGTTTGCTATATGCAAATATGACAGGCTGGACATTTGGTACAGATGTTTGCTATATGCAAATATGACAGGCTGGACATTTGGCACAGATGTTTGCTATATGCAAATATCACAGGCTAGACATTTTGCGCAGATGTTTTCTATATGCAAATATGACAGGCTGGACATTTGGTACAGATGTTTTCTATGTGCAAATATGACAGGCTGGACATTTGGCACAGATGTTTTTTATATGCAAATATGACAGGCTGGACATTTGGTACAGATGTTTGCTATATGCAAATATGACAGGCTGGACATTTTATGCAGATGATTTCTATATGCAAATATGACAGGCTGGACATTTGGTACAAATGTTTGCTATATGCAAATATGACAGGCTGGATATTTGGTACAGATGTTTGCTATATGCAAATATGACAGGCTGGGTATTTGGTACAGATGTTTGCTATATGCAAATATGACAGGCTGGACATTTGGTACAGATGTTTGCTATATGCAAATATGACAGGCTGGACATTTGGTACAGATGTTTGCTATATGCAAATATGACAGGCTGGGTATTTGGTACAGATGTTTGCTATATGCAAATATGACAGGCTGGACATTTGATAAAGATGTTTGCTATATGCAAATATTACAGGCTGGATATTTGGTACTGATGTTTTCTATATGCAAATATGACAGGCTGGACATTTGGCACAGATGTTTGCTATATGCAAATATGACAGGCTGGACATTTGGTACAGATGTTTGCTATATGCAAATATGACAGGCTGGACATTTTGCGCAGATGTTTGCTATATGCAATTATCACAGGCTGGACATTTGCACAGATGTTTGCTATATGCAAATATCACAGGCTGGACATTTGGTACAGATGTTTGCTATATGCAAATATCACAGGCTGGACATTTGGTACAGATGTTTGCTATATGCAAATATGACAGGCTGGATATTTGGTACAGATGTTTGCTATATGCAAATATGACAGGCTGGATATTTGGTACAGATGTTTTCTATATGCATATATCACAGGCTGGATATTCGGGACAGATGTTTGCTATATGCAAATATGACGGGCTGGATATTTGGTACAGATGTTTGCTATATGCAAATATGACAGGCTGGACATTTGGTACAGATGTTTTCTATATGCAAATATCACAGGCTGGACATTTGGTACAGATGTTTGCTATATGCAAATATCACAGGCTGAATATTGGGTACAGATGTTTTCTATATGCAAATATGACAGGCTGGACATTTGGTACCTATGTTTGCTATATGCAAATATGACAGGCTGGACATTTGGTACAGATGTTTGCTATATGCAAATATGACAGGCTGGACATTTGGTACAGATGTTTTCTATATGCAAATATGACAGGCTGGGTATTTGGTATAGATGTTTTCTATATGCAAATATCACAGGCTGGACATTTGGTACAGATGTTTTCTATATGCAAATATGACAGGCTGGACATTTGGTACAGATGTTTTCTATATGTAAATATGACAGGCTGGACATTTGGTACAGCTGTTTTCTATATGCAAATATGACAGGCTCGGTATTTGGTATAGATGTTTTCTATATGCAAATATCACAGGCTGGACATTTGGTACAGATGTTTTCTATATGCAAATATGACAGGCTGGACATTTGGTACAGATGTTTTCTATATGCAAATATGGCAAGGTGGACATTTGGCACAGATGTTTTCTATATGCAAATATGACAGGCTGGGTATTTGGTATAGATGTTTTCTATATGTAAATATGACAGGCTGGACATTTGGTACAGATGTTTTCTATATGCAAATATGGCAAGGTGGACATTTGGCACAGATGTTTGCTATATGCAAATATCACAGGCTGGACATTTGGTACAGATGTTTTCTATATGCAAATATGACAGGCTGGACATTTTGCGCAGATGTTTTCTATATGTAAATATGACAGGCTGGACATTTGGTACAGATGTTTTCTATATGCAAATATGACAGGCTGGGTATTTGGTACAGATGTTTTCTATATGCAAATATGGCAAGGTGGACATTTGGCACAGATGTTTGCTATATGCAAATATGACAGGCTGGACATTTGGTATAGATGTTTTCTATATGCAAATATCACAGGCTGGGTATTTGGTATAGATGTTTTCTATATGCAGATATCACAGGCTGGACATTTGGTACAGATGTTTTCTATATGTAAATATGACAGGCTGGACATTTGGTACAGATGTTTTCTATATGCAAAATGGCAAGGTGGACATTTGGCACAGATGTTTGCTATATGCAAATATCACAGGCTGGACATTTGGTACAGATGTTTGCTATATGCAAATATGACAGGCCGGATATTTGGTACAGATGTTTTCTATATGCAAATATTATAGACTGGACATTTTGTGCAGATGTTTTCTATATGCAAATATGACAGGCTGGACATTTTGTGCAGATGTTTTCCTTATGCAAATATGACAGGCTGGACATTTTGTGCAGAAGTTTTCTATATGCAAATATGACAGGCTGGACATTTGGTACAGATGTTTTCCATATGCAAATATGACAGGCTGGGTATTTATTACAGATGTTTTCCATATGCAAATATGACAGGCTGGACATTTGGAACCGATGTTTTCCATATGCAAATATGACAGGCTGGACATTTGGTACAGATGTTTTCCATATGCAAATATGACAGGCTGGGTATTTATTACAGATGTTTTCCATATGCAAATATGACAGGCTGGACATTTGGAACAGATGTTTTCCTTATGCAAATATGACAGGCTGGACATTTTGTGCAGAAGTTTTCTATATGCAAATATGACAGGCTGGATATTTGGTACAGATGTTTTCTATATGCAAATATGACAGGCTGGACATTTTGTGCAGATATTTTCTATATGCAAATATGACAGGCTGGACATTTGGAACAGATATTTACTATATGCAAATATGACAGGCTGGGTATTTGATACAGATGTTTTCTATATGCAAATATGACAGGCTGGGTATTTGATACAGATGTTTTCCATATGCAAATATGACAGGCTGGACATTTGGTACAGATGTTTTCCATATGCAAATATGACAGGCTGGGTATTTATTACAGATGTTTTCCATATGCAAATATGACAGGCTGGACATTTGATACAGATGTTTTCTATATGCAAATATGACAGGCTGGGTATTTGATACAGATGTTTTCCATATGCAAATATGACAGGCTGGGTATTTGATACAAATGTTTTCCATATGCAAATATGACAGGCTGGACATTTGGTACAGATGTTTTCTATATGCAAATATGACAGGCTGGACATTTGGTACAGATGTTTTCTATATGTAAATATGACAGGCTGGACATTTGGTACAGATGTTTGCTATATGCAAATATGACAGGCTGGACATTTGATACAGATGTTTTCTATATGCAAATATGACAGGCTGAAAAAATTCGTACAGATGTTTGCCATATATAAATATGACATTTGGTACCGATGGTTGCTATGTGCAAATATGTCAAGATAAAGGAGAAGAAATGTGATACACATCACATAAGTCTTGACAACTACACATTCCAGTTTCTGAATCAGTTCTTGCCGTTCCATAAATACCTAAACATTTTCCTGCTCCAGTAACTAAACTGAGGATGACAATTATGTTTTATGCAACTTTATGTAACAAATTGCTATTTAGCAACCCAACGTTGTATCCTTGATGGCCAGAGATTTTCCTGCTCCCTAATGTTTGAACTACAGTAGGACAACCTGACACTCCTGCTAGAGGACACCTCTCTACAAAGGACAGTTTTAATTTCCAAAATTACCATTTTAGTATTTAGCAACTTTTTGAGAAGAGGACACCTCCCCCTAAAGGACACTTTGGCTCTGTAACTAGGTGTTGTCCTTTACAGAGGTTCTACTGCACTTGTATACCACTTGGTGTGTGGCCTCTATATATACGAATAGGAAAATGCAGATAGAAACCATGTGTTCCCCTCTCAATGTCAGGAACTGGGTTCATTTCTAAATGAAGCACACGATTGTCACCAATTAACTGCCCCTTTATACTTTCTTTTGTTGATATTGCACAATTTGGATTATAAATTATATATAAACACAAAGTATTAAGACCAAATCCAAATAAATAAATAGTATGTGACGTTTTGGTAACAGCGTTGTTATCGAAACATAACACACTATTTATTTGGATTTGGTTTTATTACCTTGTGTTTACTTTCTTTTATTGTTGTGGTGTGTTTCCCAGTTTAAATTGTCTCCTCCTTTAAACTCTATCAATCCATATTTTAGAGGATTTGGTTTCCAGAGAATCAGGATGTTTCTGTACAGCTGCTGTAACATCACCAATGTTGTTGCTCTCACCACGGCTGAAACAATTGGGACACCTTAGAATTAACCTAGCTGCTGTTATAACTAGTATCACAAGGCACAATTTGGATTATAAACACAAGGTGATAAGATCAATTCCAAATAAATAAATAGTGTGTGATGTTTCGGTAACAGCGTTGTTACCGAAACATCACACCCTATTTATTTGGATTTAGTCTTATTACCTTGTGTTATCACAGGCTGTATCGTTTATTTCTTAGAACCCAGTAGTTGATCTAAGAAGACTGTGGGCCACGTCGCTACATTTGTCGCTCTCTAAAGCCTACCACAGGTGTGGACAAGATTGTTGTTGTTTTCAATCCCTGAGATGTCCATTGATTTAATGGAACAGAGGGGTGGAAGGTATTAATAAATCACTTAACGGAGATAAACACTTGGCCACTCTGTGGAAGTGGTCTATCATTGGCTGGCATTCTGCCAACGGCTCTTTTCTACGAGTCTTGAACAACTTCACTGCATGGCTCCACTTTCTATAGGGTGGATCCACATGGAAACTTCCATGCAAAGTGTTTCTTACTTATTATGCCTTTTTGTGCATTGAAGATCTGTTAAATATACAGAAGCTATGAAAAGTAATGATAAGGCACAATTTGGATTATAGATTATAAACACAAGGTAATAAGTCCAAATCCAAATAAATAAATAGTGTGTGACATTTCTGTAACAGTGTTGTTACTGAAACTTCACACACTATTTATTTATTTGGGCTTATTACCTTGTGTTTATATAAAGTAAGAAACTGTGTGTAGAAACATTCTAAATGATTTAAGTATTTCTGCACCTCGTACAGATGGCCTAAAATACAACTTGCTTTATGGAGATGTCCCATGTTGGGCTCTTTCAAAATATAATAATCCAAATAAACAGCAGTTACCAGCACTATTTATTTATTTGGTCTTGTGTCATTGTGTTTCTAATCTATAATCTGAATTGTACCTTATCAATTTGTATATTTTTTAGAAGAGGACAATTGAGGTGACAAACTGTGAACAAAGAAGGAGCCAGGTTAGGAGGATAGAGTGGATTTTCCTTTTGATAATGGGAGAGTCAGTGGATGGTGGTAGATTTTCTAAAGCCATGGATTGAATCCCACACTGGACACTTTTTTTTTTTTAAAGAAGAAAAATTGCTTTAAAATGGCCCCAGATTTTAGCATCTCATCAGTGAGTGCACGTAACCATTTGGGGCTGTGTCATACTTTCAAAAGTCTATGTGTAGACATGTGGAGCAACACCTACAGTAAAACTAACTCTCCACCATCATGTGGGGGATTTGTGCCTCCACTGGGAGAGATATTCTTGAAGCCGCTGGAAGTTTTCTGAACTCAGGATTGCTGTCCTCCTCACAAGGTCTGCCGGCCATTTAAAACAAAAAGTTATGTTTTTGTCCTTGTTGTTGTATGAGGTTGTGAACAATGGTTCACCCACTGGAGGACAATTATAAAACACCGTGTGGTGGTGGTGGCATCCAGGGGACATGGCTTGCTGCAAGACTGTCGTTGTGAGGTAATGCTGCCAGGTTAGACATTTGTTGTTTTAACTTCTCCAATGTTGGCAAAAGGACCTGGCCGGACTAGGTAGAGGGTAATTTAGCCGTGGGAAATTTCCCTCTAAACTTAGTGACATTTATTATTTAACAAAGAAAATCCTTGATAAGTTACAATTTGGATTATAGATTAGAAACATTGGATTTTTTATTCTATATACAGTTACGAGCGTCATTCTTCATCTCTTAATCAGTCATCACTGTTTGCTTTTTTTTTGGAATGGCGCCCTCCTATTGGTTGGCTACGACCACGCCACCTTTGCCCCCCCCCCCCCCCCCACTCGCTTTTTCGTTTTTGTAACCATTGTGTTGGAGCGGGTCGCTCCTTAAATAAATGCATATATTAGTTAATAACCAAATGGAATCCTCTCTTTCTTTTTCCCAGTAAGAGACGCCTACGGAAGCCAACAGTACATAGACAGATAAAGCACATAGGCTATAGTTATTAACTAACATATGCATTTATATAAGGCGCCAATTTATAATTGTAACAAATAGTATTTGAATCAAAACATTCAATTGGGTAAAACACGGGCGTTGCCCGGGTCATTCGGCTAGTAGATTAGAAATGTCACACATTATTTATTTATTTGGATTTGGTCTTGTTACCACTATGTTTCTAATCTATAACACTGATAGACAGTGATATATATCACTGTGCATCAAATATCTCTCAGAGTTATTTTCTGAATCCCGATATATATATGCTATAAGGTACAACTTCCTTAAGTTTTGTCTATCAGTGTAATCCAAATTATACCTTATCATTCACTACTTTTGTCTGATGATGGTTACAATGCTGTTACCGAAACGTTACACACTATTTATTTAGTTGGATATGGTCCTATGTTTAAAATCCTTGTAGTTTCATCCCTTTTAATATAGAGAGATTATTTTGAACACTTCAATAATCACTTTTACTGGAAGTTCACCACATTTGAA
This sequence comes from Cordylochernes scorpioides, assembly GCA_030710605.1. Taxonomy (NCBI): domain Eukaryota; kingdom Metazoa; phylum Arthropoda; class Arachnida; order Pseudoscorpiones; family Chernetidae; genus Cordylochernes; species Cordylochernes scorpioides. The sequence goes on from CP092873.1 coordinate 2,101,809, forward strand.
AAGGAGTTTGACTTTTACACTAACAAGCGTGCCAGAGCCCCATTTGGTTACTTGCACTCGCTGGTGGGGTTGGATTTTTGCAAGAATTGGAGAGATTTAGAGCAATAAATAGAAAAATGTCCAATTCAGGATTCAATCCTGGGCCGTAACTGTCGAAAACCAATGGTTTAGACCACTCGACCCCTCTGTGTAAGAATGATTCTCACAGAGAGAGGGAAGTCTGGTGTATAGGAAACTGACCATTGGAGGGGAGATGTGGACAGACCATTGGAGGGGAGATGTGGACTGACCATTGGAGGGAAGATGTGGACAGACCATTGGAGGGAAGATGTGGACAGACCATTGGAGGGGAGATGTGGACAGACCATTGGAGGGGAGATGTGGACAGATCAGCCTACCACTGTGCAGATAAGGCCACTTTGTAGGGGACCAAGGGTCTGATTGGATTAGCTCCACCCCTTGGACAATGCCAGTAATTATTTGATCTCCCTTGATGTCGGGAGATTTCACCTAACAAGCTCTTTGTTTGGGTCAAGTTTTGTTAAATGGTCATTGTGTCCTCCTCAGCCTTGCTTGTTAGGTCTGGCCGGCTCCTGGTGTGAGCTGGGTAGAATTTCCCTGCACACACTGCCTCCACTATGTACACATCTGATGTGGGTGCTTATATTTATTTAGCACATCTTAAACCATTTTTTTTCCCTTGAATTTCATTTTCCCACACAATTTCATTTTGCGTCAGAGTGAGAAATTTGTTTAATTTCGAACAACACAAATCATTATCATTTTTAAAAATTATTTTTCAAAGCTCATAGAGCACTTTGCTTTTTGCAGCAATTGGCCTCATTCCTAATATAGCCTCGTCTCCAGTGTCTTTTCCTCATCCCCCCATTGTTCTTCTTTTACTCTCTTAGCAAGTTGGTTGACTCCAGACAGGGTGTGAATACTGGGTCATCCATCTCCTTCCAGGAAGCAATATCTCTCAGCCATCCTGTTTCTTGCTATCAGTACTGTCTAGCCCCTGTACTGTGGTGGTTGGAGACTCGAGGAATTGATGTATCAATGGGCTGCTCTCCACTTTACTCCTGATGGTTCTAGGAGAACATACAAATCCCTGGGGACCATCGTTTAAAATACCAGAGGCGGTACGTTTTGTGACTACTCCATCCAGCACCGGCGGAACAGGCTCTTTTAACTAGTGGTGAGCGGAAAGCATAATTAGGGATCTTGATTTATTGCCGCACTCAGTATTTATGCGCGTCACTAGAGAGGCTCAAGGACGTTTGTTCGGGGAGTGAGTCATCTGGTGTGACCACGTCGTTGTATCTGCCGTTGTTTAGATCGCTCTTTTAGCGTGGAACGAAGGGGAAACTGAACGGAAGAGGGCCCCACCGGAGCTTTCATCACACATGGAGCATTGCGACATGGCGGAGGTCGGGGTTATCACCCCACGGATCTCATTTGCAAATCTCTCAATATTTTCTCTCCCCGTGTTTACTCGAACAAAGGACCGCCGAGCAGGGTGTGGCCGCCGTCCGAGCGGAAAGCTAGTTCCGGAGGGGGATTGATTCCTCGCTCGCGTCAACAGCCATCGCTAATTTATTCCGGAACTGGTGACAGGAGGAGCTCTTCTTTGGGGGTTGCTCGGAGTGGTGGCTAATTGTACACAGTACTGGTGATCCCCTGGAGCAATCCAGCTGAAACAATAGCCTCATTACAGGTGGGGCATTCTCCCTTTATAAAGTAGCGATCTTTTTTAACGAGAGAGTGTGGCAACTAGTGTAGTGGTAGTTTTCATAGCTAGATAATTTTACTGATTCTTCTAATCAATTGTTTACCTAGGTACCATGCTAGGACTAAGTGTAGTGACGACCCAAGAGCTTGTTTGTTTTATAGACAAGGCCAGAGGAGAGGTACAAGTTTTGAGGGGTATATATTTATTTTTGTAAAGGATTTTCCAAGGAGACTGGGGTTTAGCTTGCCAATTCCATAGTGTAAATGCTCAGACTTTAGTGGACTCCTATCTTCAGTCCATCTCAATGCACCTACCACATTTAGACCAGCCGCTGCCTTTTGAAACGCATCTCGGCGGCGACAGACTTGTTAGAACAGTTGGAACAAATTAACCCTACCTCAGGAGCAGTTGGACATAACCGTTTCTCAATTCTCTGTCACGCGCGACTTCAGAGATTCTTCCTGGAATATTCTAGGTCTGTCCCCTGAGGTGCCAGCCCCCATTGTTGGATCTCTAGGAGACGATTTCTCCCACGTTTGGGAATGTTCTCTCTACGTCTGTCTTCCGCGGCAACATGACGCGGCGCATTCCGGCGGCGACCATGACCCACCCACCCGATCGCCAATTACCTGGGACCATACATCGCTGCCAACTCCCCATCCGACCTACTGCACAAGTACTCTCGCGGCGGAGATATCCCACCTTTCACTCCTACAACGAAGGCCGTGAGGAAGTGGCGTCAGTAAAACCCGATGCGTCACACCGTCCGCCAGGTTTCCCAGAAGCCAGGATCTCACCGGGATGTCATTTTATTGTGGCCACTCTGGGCCATTGGCATTTTAGAACGGAGGAATGTTTGAGATACTTTTGAGATTTTAAGATACAAGTTTTTAAGAGAGATAGAGAAAAAAAAAGAGCAATTTAAAATTTGGCTTGAGCAGAATCTCGGGCATTCCGTGCGACTTGCTGTTGGTGATCAAAACGTTATCTGAACTCGGTTCCATATCTAGGAGCGGAAGGACGCCACCAACCCGGAACTGATTACATCCTGACAGTGAGCCGCGTTAACTGCGGGTTTTAAAGCAAAACTCGACGAGTCAAGTCGGCAGTAAATCATTACAAGGGCGGCAGAAATACTTCTATGGCTAGATAATCTTTAGCAATCTTTGTCTCCAAATTTAGCTCCCAGAGGAAGACATGTGGCGCTGGCTCGAGTATCTTGTCCGTCCGTCCACTCAGCGGGTGTTTGTTAGCTTAGCAGCGGCTGGATCGTCTAAACACATCCTCCCACCTTTTTATATACACTTGGGCTCCTCCCTCCACTGGCCGAAGTTAGCTACCTAAATTACGTAGCGTACACTTCAGTAAATCTCACGTAAATGATCCAAGAGAATTAATCAAGTGAATTCTTTCGTGGCCATAACGAACGATCGCCTTTGAACGGACGTCACATCCGCGTTGTTTCCACATGGTTTTGAATCCCCTCTTGTTCTCGTCATCCCATCTGCGACTTCCTGGGTAATGGTTTCAACCGTCATTCCATTTAGCCTTCCTCTAGGGAATGAATGCTTTGTGAGGAAGCGTCTAACCACCACTCTGTCAGATGGTTGCGCTCCCCCCCCCCCCCGCCGCTTTATTTTGGAAGTCCGGCCCCCCGCGGGGGTGTGAGTCAGCCGGGTCTTGTTACACCGACGGGTTGAAACCCCGGCAAGCTTCCATGACCCGAATACCACTTTATTCCGCAACATCCGCCGAACGGCTAGGGATCCAAGACAGCAACTGTAGCCATACATGCACCTGTAGGCCAGCCAGCCAGCCGGACGTCCGCTTCCACCCGTCGTTGTTTTCTTCCCGCCCGCCATTCAGCGCGTCGCCATATCGGGGAGCCTACTACGCCAGCAAGTCCTTGCAGCAAGCACAATTCCAGAGTGGTCGCAATCATTTTCTCAACAGAAGAAATCTAAAAAAACTTGAGGTATCGGCCCAACTCGGATATTGTGGAGCGGCGAAGAAAGTGTGGGTTTCCTCACCGACCTCGATACCCGTCACGTTTAGACGTGCCTAGAGCATCCTTCAGTGCAGGTGGAACGGCAACCACCTGCCTTCCTTCCCTTGACCCCCTCTCTCACCTTGCGTCTGGAGTTATTGCCAAGTTCGGTCAAAGCTCTGTCCGTCTCATTACCAAACGGCATAACCCTGGCGCATAAAGAAATGTCCACGGGCGACTTGGTTGGAGAAAGATCGCAGCACGGAAGATTACCACCGGAATGAACTTTTGTCCACACTCAGGGACCACACCCACGGATATTACCTCGGCGTTCTCGGTCGCGTTGGTTCCTTTAGCTTGTTGAGTGGCCATCAGTAGGAGGAATCCAAATTATAATAAGAATCTTGCGCATAAGAGAAAAACTTTGAAAAAATATTCCTACCGCGTGTTGGTTGGAAGTAAATATTCTCAGTCTTGGGGTCGAGAGGGAGACATGTCGCTGCTATTTTCAAACGTTTGGTGTGCGCCGAGGACGTGCTGGTCAGCTGCGACCTCATTCTCCATCTCGCGTGGGCGGCGCCCGCCGGTTTCCATGGCGGTGCCTCTCTATTGGGTGGTGTAGTGCCGAGTCCCCCCAGTAATCAACATGTTCACTGTAGTGTACAGGTCAATTGGGCGATGTTATTATTGAGGGAATCTTTCGGCCTGATGGTAACGATCTGGTTAAAGGAATGGCGAAGCTATCTCGGACCGTCACAAAAAACGAGGGAGGGCTAAAAAGGATCGTAACGCAGCGCACAGTGTCCACCAGGTTGTGTCGCTGTTGTAGGACCCGCCAGTCTGCCAAGTGGTGACAGCAACGAATGTTCGTTCTGTGCACCCGTGACACGAACAGATAGGCTGATTCTCTCACTAACAATGTCCCTGCCAGAACACAGCGGAAACTGCTGTGATGATGCAAAGAGCTTAACATGCTCTCAGTACACTTCATGTGTACGAATGGGTTCGTCGGCTTGAAATGGCTCTACCGCCGTTCAACTGTTGAGAACAATCGTCAACTAGCATCAATGAAGATCACCCACCAACTCGAATGCTGACCTGGAGCAACATTCCATGCATTTTTGACCATTTATGTTGGGAAAAGTGACAGCAAAGCAGATTTTGACAGATAATCGAAGGATTGTCGCATTCAAGTCTCCCGCGGACTTTCTGTAAAACGCCATGTCACGACGGCGATAGAAGGTTGCAAAGAGAACTTTTAAGATGCTTCCAACACTGGGATGGATTAGGCTAAGTGCTTCGATGGTGATTAAAGTTGAAAAATTTAAAGGACACGTATAAAGAAATTCCGGCTATTCTACCCTCTCGTAAATCTTGATTGTTTCGGTAAATGTTCCTAGTCGATGCTGGTCTATCGTCCAATGTTTCTCCGATTCAACGTAAGGTGAGGCGACAGGAAGATGTACGACATTTTCTCGGCTTCTGCCGGGTAGAAAGTTCAGCCGCGCTCACCCAGTTCCTACAAGGTGACTTGTACAGTTAGTTGAATCTGTCAAGCCACGACGTTCAGACTGGGTGGTGGTGGACGGAGATTTGGGTCCTCCCCCCCAGTGTATGCGGGGCGTTGGCGAGGTCAACACCGAGGATGTTTGTCGCCGTGTCGAAAATGTCCTACTACCTAAATACCGCCCAAGTAGCCAAGTGGCTTTCTATCCAAATGCTTGCGCCGACCGAGTCTAGCCTGCGCTGACCAAGTGCTGGCCTCCGTGGTGTTAATCCATTTCTTGGGTACGACATAGCCAGCAGCAGCCCCGCTGGTATTTAACCCAAATCACAATTCCGAATAGCACGTCGAAGGATAATCGGCCCATCCTCGTGTGCCTCATTTTCTGGATGCACAGATGTGACAATATCATCCCAGTATTTGATCATCCGAGCGTCCACCATCTTGACCTTCCCCCTGCTCGAGTGTATTTGCTGTGGAGATAGCGGCGCAGGAAGTTGGTGGTGGTGGTGGCGATGAGTCAGTCAGTACCTGACCTCCGTGATCAATACGTCGTTCCTCTCTACCTGTCTGTCTGTCTGTCTGTCTGCAAGGATCCCTCGTCCACACCGCTGGGGACTCTTCTAACAACTTGTGATTCTCCCGAACACATGGCGTTGCTTACTGGGATACCAAACGTAATAAACACACGTTGTTAGACTAACTGCGTAAAAGAGATTTTAAAGAATCAGCTCTTCTATAGTGTGCTGCCAGATAAGCTGAATAACCTTTGTAGCCATGCAGTATTTAGATTACATTTGTAAAACCAGAAGAGCAATTCTAAAATGGCGCTATAGAATGGTTTGATTCCATGTTATATGGCAAGGTCGCCGCGGACGGTGACGCCATGTCTGGTTTCTCCATCCTTGATAATGCGCGTTCGGTTCCGGTTTACTTCCCCCCTTCAGGCCAGTGTAAGATGTTTTCTCACATCAACCCTATTTACCCTCCACTTGGGCAACCACTGGTGTAACCAGCGGGGCGTTTTCAATACCCCACTATGTGGGCATCTTCTTAACCAATCCTTTTTGGCACTACACCTGGACCCCCGCGCTATTGGTCTCTAGCGGTGAAGTGGGCACATGTAGGAAGATTATTTGCATTTACCGGCCTCGGCTTCGAACAGTTTCAATTGGCGTAGGAAGAAGTGTCGATAGAGTGGAACGAGAGCAAAAGGAAGAAAGTGACGTGGTGGTGGGAAGTTTTCCTCCAGCCGTTTCCGCTGTTCTCGATTTCCACTGGAAAATAATATTTCCAAGATATCTCGCCGTATTTCCTTCTTGCACAGAAGTATTTGATTGAACCAAGGTGGACATTGTGTTCTAAAGTTTTTTGTTGATTCTCAACGAAAGGCTTGTTTACCCGGAGTAGTTGTCAAGCCCGATTGACCCTTTGAGCGCTGCCTGCGGCCTCTCCTTTCTTATTTGCTTCCTCAAGGGAAATGGAGCTGAGTCATCCTCGTGTTTTCCGTCTGACTCCTCCGGCGCTCGATGCCACTTTCAATCATCACCCGGAGTTGTCGCGTTCGGCGGCAGATGGCGCTCTGGAGACGTGCCAGCTCGACCTAGATGGGCGTCAGATGTGCTGAGACAATAGGTCCCCAATTAACAGCCAGGCCGGCCTATATAGATAGAGCGGCTTCGTTAAGGCATCGTGGCGGAATCTCCCTCCATTTTTATTGCACCGAGAACGAACGACGTGGACTAGCGCGTGGGAGTCAGAAATATGATCGAACCGGTTTGCTAGGTCCAACATTGAAGCACGGGTAGCACAGGGAAGTCCTTCCATTGATCAACTCAGTTGGACATGGGATTATTGTGCTGGAGTGAACGCCACTTGACCGGCGGCGGTGGCGATGTTTTTGTCCCCTAATTGCCATCGATCTCGCTGCCGCCGCCGTCTGCAGGGGTTTGTTGTTGGTACATTCAATGGCCCACGTCAATTGTGTGGATCATCAGATTGTGTGTTTTAGACTAAACTTTTAAAACTTTTAATGGTGTAAGTGTGGATATTTATAAATTAGTTATTTGACAATTTGTTTTGCTTGAAGATCATTCAGGATTATAGGTAAAGAAACACAAGGAGGTAACAGGCTGACGTTTTGGTAACAGTGGTGTTACCAAAGGTCATCTTGTGAATATTAAAGAATATATATTTTATTACAGAGCACCACTGGTGCTTTAGGTCATTCTTAAATACATTGTTATTTTAAATGACAATATTTGGAGTATAGATTAGAACTACAAGGTAATAAGACCAAATCTTGATAAATCAATAGTGGGTGACATTTCGGTAACAGCTTTGTTACCATCATCAAAGATTAAATGAATCTAAATGTCTGATGATGGTAACAACGCTGAAACTTCACACACTACTTACTTAGTTGGATTTGGTCTTATTACCTTGTGTTATAAGGTACAATATTGATTAGAAACAAATTTAAGTTTTCCTGTATAGAAATTTCCATTAAATGTGATTTTATTTTTTACAAATCGTTCTTGATGAGGTACAATTTAGATTAGAAACAATAAATAGTTTGTGACATTTCGGACATTGTTACTATTCGGTACTTTTGTCTGATGATGGTAACTCTGAGGTCACACATTATTTATTTATTTTGATATATTTGTTTTTATTATCCTTCCATTTGCAGACTCTGTGGCAAATCCATATGTCTTAATAAAGGCTTACTAAGTGTCAAACAAAGGTATGTTAAAAAAACAAACATTTTTTTTTTACACATCCAGGTATGCACATAAAGATTTTTTTTTTTAGTTTTAACTATACAAGAAAATAAGACCTAATCCAAATAAATTAAAAGTGTGTGATGACAATGCTGTTACCATCATTTATTTTTTTGTCTGATGATGGTAACAACGCTGTTACCGAAATGACACACACTATTAATTTATTTGGATTAGGTCTTATTTTCTTGTAGCTATAATCTATAATCCAAATTGCATTTTATTTTTTTTTAGTTTTTTAACATATAAAATATGGTGTAACTTTCCAGTAAGAGTGAAAGACACTCTGCAACTACAGGGAGGTATTTCTACAGTATTCATTCAACCTCTAACTTGACACCAAAGAGGAAAAAGTTGAATATTTGATCAATTTTTTTTAAATCCTCCCTCACCACACCTTGGCCGTGGCTAATTTACAAGTGGCTTGTTACTCAACTGTTTTTTCCCCCCCCCATTCTATGTACCCAGACAATTTCCTTTACAATTTTTTGCACTAAAAAGTTTATAGAAACAGTTTTATATAAATGATTTTAATATATTTTATTTTCAAATTAACCTATTAGCACAAGGTAATAAGACCAAATCCAAATAAATAAATAATATGTGACGTTTCGGTAACAGCGTTGTTACCAAAATGTCACACACTAATTATTTATTTGGATTTGGTCTTATTACCTCGTGTTTATAATCTATAATCCAAATTGTGCCTTATCAAATTGACCTATTGATAATTTTGTTGTATTTAAAAGCCAAAATCTTCAGTTCAAGTTAAAAAAAACTGGACATATTGGTTTCATTGGTGTCTCTTCGAACTGAGGGAAATTTATTCTCAAGGTAACAAGATCACCAGAGTCAATTGGGTGTGATGTTTCGGTAACAGCATTGTTACCACTTTAGACTAAAGTATTCCTCCTCTCATCTTGTCATTCAGTGGTAGCAATGTTGTTACTGGAACATTACGTATACTGTAGAACAACCTCCATGAGAGGACACTCCCACTAGAGGACACCTCTCTACAAAGGACAGTTTACATCACCAATACAGTAGAACAACCTCCATGAGAGGACACTCCCACTAGAGGACACCTCTCTACAAAGGACAGTTTACATCACCAATACTGTAGAACAACCTCCATGAGAGGACACTCCCACTAGAGGACATCTCTCTACAAAGGACAGTTTACATCACCAATACAGTAGAACAACCTCCATGAGAGGACACTCCCACTAGAGGACACCTCTCTACAAAGGACAGTTTACATCACCAATACAGTAGAACAACCTCCATGAGAGGACACTCCTGCTAGAGGACATCTCTCTACAAAGGACAGTTTACATCACCAATACAGTAGAACAACCTCCATGAGAGGACACTCCCACTAGAGGACACCTCTCTACAAAGGACAGTTTACATCACCAATACAGTAGAACAACCTCCATGAGAGGACACTCCTGCTAGAGAACACCTCTCTACAAAGGACAGTTTACATCACCAATACAGTAGAACAACCTCCATGAGAGGACACCTCTCTACAAAGGACAGTTTACATCGCCAATACAGTAGAACAACCTCCATGAGAGGACACTCCCATTAGAGGACATCTCTCTACAAAGGACAGTTTCCATCACCAATACAGTAGAACAACCTCCATGAGAGGACACCTCTCTACAAAGGACAGTTTACATCGCCAATACAGTAGAACAACCTCCATGAGAGGACACTCCCATTAGAGGACACCTCTCTACAAAGGACAGTTTCCATCACCAATACAGTAGAACAATCTCCATGAGAGGACACCTCTCTACAAAGGACAGTTTACATCACCAATACAGTAGAACAACCTCCATGAGAGGACACCTCTCTACAAAGGACAGTTTACATCACCAATACAGTAGAACAACCTCCATGAGAGGACACCTCTCTACAAAGGACAGTTTCCATCACCAATATAGTAGAACAACCTCCATGAGAGGACACTCCCATTAGAGGACACCTCTCTACAAAGGACAGTTTCCATCACCAATATAGTAGAACAACCTCCATGAGAGGACACTCCCATGAGAGGACATCTCTCTACAAAGGACAGTTTACATCACCAATACAGTAGAACAACCTCCATGAGAGGACACTCCTGCTAGAGAACACCTCTCTACAAAGGACAGTTTCCATCACCAATACAGTAGAACAACCTCCATGAGAGGACACTCCCATTAGAGGACATCTCTCTACAAAGGACAGTTTCCATCACCAATATAGTAGAACAACCTCCATGAGAGGACACTCCAGCTAGAGAACACCTCTCTACAAAGGACAGTTTACATCACCAATACAGTAGAACAACCTCCATGAGAGGACACTCCAGCTAGAGAACACCTCTCTACAAAGGACAGTTTACATCACCAATACAGTAGAACAACCTCCATGAGAGGACACTCCAGCTAGAGAACACCTCTGTACAAAGGACAGTTTACATCACCAATACAGTAGAACAACCTCCATGAGAGGACACTCCAGCTAGAGGACACCTCTCTACAAAGGACAGTTTACATCACCAATACAGTAGAACAACCTCCATGAGAGGACACTCCAGCTAGAGAACACCTCTGTACAATGGACAGTTTACATCACCAATACAGTAGAACAACCTCCATGAGAGGACACTCCAGCTAGAGAACACCTCTCTACAAAGGACAGTTTACATCACCAATACAGTAGAACAACCTCCATGAGAGGACACTCCAGCTAGAGAACACCTCTGTACAAAGGACAGTTTACATCACCAATACAGTAGAACAACCTCCATGAGAGGATACTCCAGCTAGAGAACACCTCTCTACAAAGGACAGTTTACATCACCAATACAGTAGAACAACCTCCATGAGAGGACACTCCAGCTAGAGAACACCTCTGTACAAAGGACAGTTTACATCACCAATACAGTAGAACAACCTCCATGAGAGGACACTCCCATTAGAGGACATCTCTCTACAAAGGACAGTTTCCATCACCAATATAGTAGAACAACCTCCATGAGAGGACACTCCAGCTAGAGACACCTCTCTACAAAGGACAGTTTACATCACCAATACAGTAGAACAACCTCCATGAGAGGACACTCCAGCTAGAGAACACCTCTCTACAAAGGACAGTTTACATCACCAATACAGTAGAACAACCTCCATGAGAGGACACTCCCGCTAGAGGACATCTCTCTACAAAGGACAGTTTACATCACCAATACAGTAGAACAACCTCCATGAGAGGACACTCCCGCTAGAGGACATCTCTCTACAAAGGACAGTTTACATCACCAATACAGTAGAACAACCTCCATGAGAGGACACTCCTGCTAGAGGACACCTCTCTACAAAGGACAGTTTACATCACCAATACAGTAGAACAACCTCCATGAGAGGACACTCCCATTAGAGGACATCTCTCTACAAAGGACAGTTTACATCACCAATACAGTAGAACAACCTCCATGAGAGGACACTCCTGCTAGAGAACACCTCTCTACAAAGGACAGTTTCCATCACCAATACAGTAGAACAACCTCCATGAGAGGACACTCCCATTAGAGGACATCTCTCTACAAAGGACAGTTTCCATCACCAATATAGTAGAACAACCTCCATGAGAGGACACTCCAGCTAGAGAACACCTCTCTACAAAGGACAGTTTACATCACCAATACAGTAGAACAACCTCCATGAGAGGACACTCCAGCTAGAGAACACCTCTCTACAAAGGACAGTTTACATCACCAATACAGTAGAACAACCTCCATGAGAGGACACTCCAGCTAGAGAACACCTCTGTACAAAGGACAGTTTACATCACCAATACAGTAGAACAACCTCCATGAGAGGACACTCCAGCTAGAGAACACCTCTCTACAAAGGACAGTTTACATCACCAATACAGTAGAACAACCTCCATGAGAGGACACTCCAGCTAGAGAACACCTCTGTACAATGGACAGTTTACATCACCAATACAGTAGAACAACCTCCATGAGAGGACACTCCAGCTAGAGAACACCTCTCTACAAAGGACAGTTTACATCACCAATACAGTAGAACAACCTCCATGAGAGGACACTCCAGCTAGAGAACACCTCTGTACAAAGGACAGTTTACATCACCAATACAGTAGAACAACCTCCATGAGAGGATACTCCAGCTAGAGAACACCTCTCTACAAAGGACAGTTTACATCACCAATACAGTAGAACAACCTCCATGAGAGGACACTCCAGCTAGAGAACACCTCTGTACAAAGGACAGTTTACATCACCAATACAGTAGAACAACCTCCATGAGAGGACACTCCCATTAGAGGACATCTCTCTACAAAGGACAGTTTCCATCACCAATATAGTAGAACAACCTCCATGAGAGGACACTCCAGCTAGAGAACACCTCTCTACAAAGGACAGTTTACATCACCAATACAGTAGAACAACCTCCATGAGAGGACACTCCAGCTAGAGAACACCTCTCTACAAAGGACAGTTTACATCACCAATACAGTAGAACAACCTCCATGAGAGGACACTCCCGCTAGAGGACATCTCTCTACAAAGGACAGTTTACATCACCAATACAGTAGAACAACCTCCATGAGAGGACACTCCCGCTAGAGGACATCTCTCTACAAAGGACAGTTTACATCACCAATACAGTAGAACAACCTCCATGAGAGGACACTCCTGCTAGAGGACACCTCTCTACAAAGGACAGTTTACATCACCAATACAGTAGAACAACCTCCATGAGAGGACACTCCCATTAGAGGACATCTCTCTACAAAGGACAGTTTACATCACCAATACAGTAGAACAACCTCCATGAGAGGACACTCCCATTAGAGGACATCTCTCTACAAAGGACAGTTTACATCACCAATACAGTAGAACAACCTCCATGAGAGGACACTCCCATTAGAGAACACCTCTCTACAAAGGACAGTTTACATCACCAATACAGTAGAACAACCTCCATGAGAGGACACTCCCGCTAGAGGACATCTCTCTACAAAGGACAGTTTACATCACCAATACAGTAGAACAACCTCCATGAGAGGACACTCCCATTAGAGGACATCTCTCTATAAAGGACAGTTTACATCACCAATACAGTAGAACAACCTCCATGAGAGGACACTCCCGCTAGAGGACATCTCTCTACAAAGGACAGTTTACATCACCAATACAGTAGAACAACCTCCATGAGAGGACACTCCAGCTAGAGGACATCTCTCTACAAAGGACAGTTTACATCACCAATACAGTAGAACAACCTCCATGAGAGGACACTCCCGCTAGAGGACATCTCTCTACAAAGGACAGTTTACATCACCAATACAGTAGAGCAACCTCCATGAGAGGACATCTCTCTGTTATATGTGTCATTATATTTATTGAAGAAAGATATCTCCTATTTATTTGGTCCTAATGCCTTGTGTATATAATCCATTCAGAGTGTTGAGTGTGTTCAGCCAAGCCAGCGGTTGAGAAGATCAAGAGGTTGCGGCTCTCCAAGGATGACTTTGATCTCCTCAACATCATTGGATACGGGGCCTTTGGAGAGGTAGGCAATCAACCCATTACAGTATAACCTCATTAATTCAACACAAGCAATAATTTGACCATGTCCTGCAATGTATCAAATAACCAATGTTAATTCAACCAAATGATAATTTGACCACATCGATAATTCAACCAATTTTTTAAATCCAAATATTTCTTGTGTCATCAGGATATAAAGAAACTCTTAGACTTTCCCTCGCTGCTCTCAACTTGTGAGATGTGTCTGTGACACACTTGGTACATGTACAGCACCAACATTTTCTTTTAATTACAGTAGAACCTCCCTTTAGAGGACACCTCTTCACAACAGACAGTTTTGGCCGCCAAAATTGTCCTCCCACTGAAAATATGCTAGTGAACACAAGGTAATAAGATCAAATCCAAATAAATAAATAGTGTGTGACGTTTCAGAATTGTTACCATCTTCAGACAAAAGCACTGAATCAAGTGCTTTTGTGTCCATTCAGTGCTTTTGTCTGAAGATGGTAACAACTCTGAAATGTCACACACTACTTATTTATTTGGATTTGTTCTTATTACCTTGTGTTTATAATCTAAATTGTGCTTTATCATTATGCTAGTGCTAGTGCTAGTGAACATTCTCGCCAGCGGACACCTCCAAACAAAGGACACTTTCCCCAACACATCATTTATTGATATCACATATAAAAGTCCTTCCCGCTAGCAAACAAATAAAAATAATAAAAAAAAAAAAAATTAAGTGATTACAAATGTAAAAAATACCTACTGTACCATATTATTTGAATAAAATTTAAAAAAAGGGATGCCTACAGTATAGGGAAATGACTTGATGTCTTTATTGAATGGGAGCAATAGTTACTCAGAAATATGCAAATAAGGAAAACTAAATTTTTATGTGGGCAAAGCATTTATTTATTTTGAGGTGTTACAAGCTTTCAAGCAAATTTTGCTCTTCAACAGGTAAATCCAAAACAAATGAAGAGAGATGTTATCGGGCGTGGATCAGACTCTATTATACATCTATATATATACAGCTAAATATTCAGATATTTATATTTAGTCACACCCGATAACATCTCTCTTCATTTGGTTTTGAATTTACCTGTTGAAGAGCAAAATTTACTCGAAAGCTTGCAGCACCTCAATATAAAGAAACTCTTTTCTCCAAACTGAAGTACACTTGGTTCTTTTTTTATGCGGTAGATGCGTTCCAGGGGAATCCGCATAAAAAAAAATCGCACAAAAAAAGACATACATTTATATGTAAAATGATGGATACGTTCCATTTATTAAAAAAATCGCATAAAACCTAAATAATGTTTTAAAATGCACCAGAAATTGCATAAAAAAAGATTTATAAATAATAAGATTTAATTTTTTTCTCATCATATTTTAATAAATGGCACATATGTGTGTTAATAACAAAAACAAAACTTAATATGTAAAAAAAAAAACATAAACAAAACTTTATTTAAAATCATATTAAGAATGTTTTCATCATTATTCGCTGTCTGATAATGTGCGAACCTGTTTGTGGATTGGTGCAAGATCACTTTCATCACTTGAAGATAAAATTACGTCATCAGATCTACATGGTAATGCTTCTTTAGGAACTTCAGTGATTTTTTTTTCTTTGACAAGGTAGTCAGTAATCAAACGCTGTGATGGCTTGACTAGTTCTTTGTAGAGTTCTCTGTAGCCAAACATACAAAATTTCAGATCACGTTGGAATTTTAAGGCGCGTTCTACATCATTATCATTTTGAATAAAAAAAATTTCCAATTTACCGGAAAGTTGAAGGCCTTCCCGAAGTAATTTTTCGTCCAGTGGAGTAACATCTTCCAGTTCGCTATCTACACACTGTTTCGAAATCTTTAGTAGTATCTACCAACTCTGACCACCACCCTTTGGTTTTAACGATAAAAGGCCAAAACTTCAATGAGAAAAAAACCAAACGGGAAGATTATAATATTACGAGATATAGATGGTCAGCCAATGGACTCGCAATGTTTAAAATGAAACTGGAAGAATTGCAGGAAAAAAATATACCAGCCTCCGATGACCTTGTATACACTTTCAATCAGCGAATTTTGGAAGCAATGTCATCTGCAAAAATAACCTCCTCAATTAAGGGCGGCCCCAGGAAATCTAAGCCGTGGTTCGATAAGGACTGCTATGATATGAAAAAACTGGCAAAAGAAAGTCTGAAGAAATATCGTAAAACAAATAGATTGGAAGACAGAGAATGTTATGCTTCTTCCAGAAAGAAATATCTCGCTTTATTGGATCTAAAAAGGAAAGGCTTTGATAATGAAAAACAGGAAATACTCAGAAATGCTAAAGACTCAAAGACCTTCTGGAAAACTATTGCGCTCTACAAAAGCACATCTATAATGTATCAATCAATGTATCAAAGCTTTTCACATCAATCCTAAGATCATGACTGGAGGAATGGGTCGAAGGAAGAAGGGTTATACCCGAAAACCAAGCGGGATTTAGAAAAGGAAGATCATGTATTGACAACATATTTACACTAACTACTTTAATCCAACTATCATTAAGAAAAAAGAGGGGAAAACTATATGTCTTTTTTGTCGATCTAAGGAAGGCATTTGATACTGTACCTCACTCAATACTTTGGAAAAAACTTTACAACCTAGGCATAAGTTACCAATTCATAAGTACGATCAGAAGTTACTACGAACAAGCAACTATAGCTATCAGATGGAAGGGATCATTTACGGAAAGTATTAAGATAAACTCGGGAGTCCTCCAGGGAGAACCACTTTCCCCACTGCTATTTATATTATTTATCACGGACTTAATCGAAATTTATAATAACTCAGACCTGCCGAGTGTAAATTTGCCAGAATTTGGAGATATCCATTTATTGCTGTACGCCGACGACATAGCAATTATAGGTGAGTCCAGGATGAACCTCCAAAAGAAGATCAAAATACTGAAAGAATATCTCGATGAGAACTTAATGACACTAAATGAGTCCAAGTCAAAGATTATGGTGTTCCGTAAAGGAGGTAAACCCTCAAATAAGGATAGATGGTTCTGGAATGATAAACCCATAACAATAACTTCAAGATATACATACTTGGGATTCCCTCTGACACCAACAATAACAACTACTCACCCGGCAAATTACTTTAAAGGAAAAGCACTTACAGCAATTAACGCCACACACCCAATATTAATAAAATCAAAAGCAAAGTCAATAAATTTATCAATCAAACTCTTTGATACAATAGTGAGAGCTGTCCTGATGTATGCCGCTCCATTGTAGGCAACAGAGCATGAAGACTTACTGGACAATATACAAGACATATTTATCCGTAGGTTCCTGAATCTGCCCAGATACACTCCAGGTTACCTAATCAGATTAGAAACCGGTCGTATCTCATTGAGTGTAACAGCCTTAAAATTAACCCTGAAGTATTGGCTGCGGGTGTTGAATATGAGCAGTGACAGATTGCCACGTATATGTTTTAATAGAACACGGAAACTGTCTAATGCTTCGGGCACACCCATCGGTTTCATTAAAAAGCTCACCAATCTGCTTAACAATAATGGATCCCCTGCACTTGTTTCCTGTGATGACCCTGAAACGCTGAGGAGCGCGATTACAGGGCTCTTAAAAACAGCGGCAGACCAATCTATACAAAACGACCTTACAAGAATGGATAAATCTAAGCTATACTCTCACTACAAAGACATTCACATATCTTTCATGACGGAGGGATACCTTTTAGGGGATTTTCCTTTACCGGTTGTAAGACTACTCGCACAAGTTAGAATACTTTCAAGTTTTTTTAGAGAAAACCACACCAAGATGCTCTGCGGTGAGGACCCGACTTGTACCTTCTGTAATTCAAATTCTAAGTCAACTACGTTAAAAGGAACAACTATCGACTTGACTTTCGCAAGACACATTACAGCAGAAACACTTCCTTTCATTTCATATTTCTCCTATCATCGTCCTATCCTCAACAAAATCACTCAAATAGGAATTAGTTAAGTTTTAGTTTACATGTACAATGTTTTAGTAAACAAAATATATTTCTATAGTTAAAATTTGTGCAATTCTTATTTTCATTCAATTCCTTGTTCCTATTGTGCAATTTAATTATATTCATATCAATAAATATTCTACCGTTGTCACGTAAAATCTTCGCCCGTAAAACCGACTTTACAGGCAACCATTGTTTTTTCTATTAAAGTGCCTCTTGAATATGATGAAATTTTAGAACTCAAATTTGCACCAGATCTGACTGATCTTCTTATTGCCGCTTCATTTTTTTTTATTGCTCTTATAGTAGATTCGCCTAAATTATAACGTTTACCTATTGCTGTTGATCTTTCTCCTTTCGCCAAGCAATCGAGAATTATAATTTTGGTTTCTAGCGAAATTGCACTTCTTTTTTTTTTTTTTTTATTGTCACACATTTTCTTTAAGAGGACTAAAAATTATAGAAAAAACTTAATGTACAATTACGCACTAAAATTATTCAAAAAAACTTACAATTCACTTGAGTAAATTTATCTTCTGGTTTTCGGTAGTAACCTTCTTTCACAAAGTTTTATTTTCTAATGCTTTCCAATATGCAGCATAAAAACACGCAATTTTAACGAGGTATTTTTGTTTTTGTCTCTTTTGTTTTTAAGAACAAATCAAGAGAAAACATGTCAATAAAAGAAAAAAGAAATTTGTAACGGCAGCTGGCACGCCGGCGGGTTTTCAGTTTTGATTTCGGTTTTGCACGAGTTGTGTAAGACACCGGCAGGCGCGGAATAAAAGACATTGGAACTTCCCCTCTACTGTTTGTTGGATAACTTAACATACAACCAGGACGTTACAAAATTCTTTCTTTGTATTGATTGCGTAATAGTAGAGTTGTAGTTGTTATTCTTATTCGTTTTCAGAAAAAGTGAATCACCAAAAAAAAAATTTTCGAAATTCGAATAAATTTTTTTTTCTTGCACCGCATAAAAAAAAAACCGCATAAAAAGAGAACGAAGTGTATGTGGTTCCAGTAACCTGATCTCATTGTATTCACAGAGAAACAGCACCAAACCTGAATGAGTCATTTATACACAACGTTTGGTACAGCAGCGTAGTTACTTCATGTGTATAATCATTTGGTCTTGTTTTTACCAAAGATAATGCCCAGAGATAGCTTTTACATTGATGTTACAATATTTGTCCACCATGTTGGCAGAATAAATATTTGGCAGACAGACTTTAGAACATTGTTCTTGCACTATGTTTAAATTTACTACAGCGTCATGAGTCCAATAACAAATATATATATAATAAAAGAAAATAAGACCTAATCCAAATATTTATTAGTGTGTGACGGCAACAACATTGTCACCATCATTAGACAAAAGAATAAATGAGAAAAAATATTACAGCAAGTTCTTAAATAGTAATAGAATGGAAGAAAGGGGAAATATAAATGATATTTACAGTTATGCCTTTAATTATATATAAAAAAAATCCACTTTTAATTCTAAGAAGAATATTTCAAGTTGACTTAAAAAAACTATTTTCCTTATCTGTTATCTTGTTTAAACACTTGATAACAGTACTATATAAGAACTTGGTGTAATATTTTTTCTCATTTATTCTTTTGTCTGATGATGGTGACAATGTTGTTGCCGTCACACACTAATAAATTATTTGGACTTATTTTCTTGTATTATAATCTATAATCCAAATTGTGCTTTATCAAGTATATTTTAAAAAAAAAATGTAACAATTGTTAAATTAAGGAAAAGGCATGTCTTGATTGTGCAGCTAAAAGTTGCTGATGGCTTGTACCATCTGTCAGAATGAATATCAACTAATTGTTGATTTTTAATCATTTAAGAATAGGCCAAATAGCCATTCTTGATTAATCAAAGAAAAAACAAACAAACCACATACCCAATGTTTCATTTCTATTGATTTGGTGGTACCTTTTTTTTTTAGTTCTTCTTCTTCCTTATCTCCACTCAATCATATTAGGGTACTGGGTGAAGTAGAATGTCATTAAGACTGGGAGCACTACTCAGTGGCAGGCCGACTTAGCTCTTAGCTAAATGTTTCATTTCTATTGATTTGGTGGTA
>CP092873.1:2121610-2151324 GCA_030710605.1 Cordylochernes scorpioides
GATCAATACATGTTATTTATTCTTCCAATATTTTATGTGGATACTCATCAAACTTCCTTGGAGAGCAAATCCCCCCATGATGAAGTTTGACAAGTGGCCACATATTGGAAGATTAAATTAAATGTATTGATCCAAGATTGTTCTCTGAATATTTATATATATTAAAAACAAAATTGGCATTTCCTGACCACTCACATGAATATTTTAGATGGCAGAGCGCCATCTAGTAGAACAGAAATCAACTAAATGTTGATTTAGTCTGTTACAAAGATATTTGGTTAACCTAAATTTATTGATAAATCAAGAAAAGTCAACCGCACACACGTTTCGGTCTGTTGGCCCTCGTCAGCATGGTGCAGGCTTTGCCTGATTTCTCAGGAAGCCTCTGGGACTAATATTTTGGTCGTAGAGGTACAAATAGAACAACCTCCATGAGAGGACACTCCCGCTAGAGGACACTTCTCTACAAAGGACAGTTTCCATCACCAATAAAGTAGAACAACCTCCATGAGAGGACACTTCTCTACAAAGAACAGTTTACATCATCAATACAGTAGAACAACCTCCATGAGAGGACACTTCTCTACAAAGGACAGTTTACATCACCAATACAGTAGAACAATCTCCATGAGAGGACACTCCCACTAGAGGACACCTCTCTACAAAGGACAGTTTCCATCACCAATACAGTAGAACAATCTCCATGAGAGGACATTCCCACTAGAGGACACCTCTCTACAAAGGACAGTTTCCATCACCAATACAGTAGAACAATCTCCATGAGAGGACACTCCCGCTAGAGGACACCTCTCTACAAAGGACAGTTTCCATCACCAATACAGTAGAACAACCTCCATGAGAGGACACCTCTCTACAAAGGACAGTTTCCATCACCAATACAGTAGAACAACCTCCATGAGAGGACACCCAGCTAGAGGACACCTCTCTACAAAGGACAGTTTTCATTTACAAAATTACCATTTCTACTATTTAGCAACTCCAGTATGAGAACACTTCTCTGTAAAGGATACTTTGGTTCTGTAATTAGGTGTTGTTCTTTACAGGGAGGTTCTGTATTAGCAACCTTATAGACAACTTTGTGTTATATTGTCTGTACAATATGTTGTTTTAGATGGAAAATAAAGGAATTGTTTGAATTTGTACCATCTTTTAATCCTAGCAAGCAGCTACATCTACAGAATTATAGAGACATTCTCTGGGGATGTGAGAGCTGGACTCAGAAAAGAAGAAAGAATTAAACGCAAGGTAATAAGACCAAATCCAAATAAATAAATAGTGTGTGACGTTTTGATAGCAGCGTTGTTACTATCTTCAGACAAAAGTACTGAATGAGAAATTTTACCACAGCATGTTTTAAATAGTTACTGTTATCAAGTGTAACCATTGTGTATATAACCATGTATTTAAAACATGCTGTGGTAAAATTTCTCATTCAGTACTTTTGTCTGAAGATGGTAACAACGTTGTTACCGAAACGTCACACACTATTTATTTATTTGGATTTGGTCTTATTACCTTGTGTTTATAATCTATAATCCAAATTGTGCCTTATCAATAAGAAAGAATTGGAACTTCTGGACTAAAGTTCCAATACGTTCCTGTATAATTTCAACCACAGATGTCTGTCAGCAGGAATTATTCTACCTTCTTTAATTCCAAAACATTCCTGTATATGTTGGCTTTTTTTATATATTGTCTGATGATGGTAACAACGCTGTTACCAAAATGTCACACACTATTAATCTATTTGGAGATTTGGTCTTATTACCTTGTAGCTATAATCCAAATTGTGCTTTATTATTTTCAATAAACTTCAATGGACCTAAGAAGTTATTCTTCCTATGAGCTGAAGAATTCCAAAGTGCAATGTTGATCACTGAAATGTGGAGAAACTACTCAGAGTGGACAGATCTCAAAGGACAAATGTTTTAATCCTAAATCAATCCTGGTAGAATATTCCAAATAGGTAAACAAAGACTGAACTTGTGAAAATAGAGCAATCCATAAATAAATCTTTAAATAAAAAGACATATATTGGATCAAAATATCATTTATTTTACCAATATTTCAGTTGGCTGAAAGGTGTTATAACATTTTAATGTGTGTCAACATCATTATGTGGCGCTGAGTTTGTTGTTAACACACAATAATATGTTATAACACCTTGAGATAAAGGTTGGCGTTCAGCCAATTGATATATAGGTAAAATAAATGATATTATGATCCAATATATGCCTTTTTAATTAAAGGTTGACCTATTCCAGACACATATTGTGAGCAAATGGTATAGAAGAAATGTTGATGCTGGGAAAAATTGAAGGAAGAGAGGAAGACCTCCAACGATCTGGCTGGAAGAGGTCAAGGAAGTTACCAGAAGGTCACTAGATAAGCAATGAATGATGGTTTCTAACAATTTTTTTTTTTTTTGCTTATCCCTAGTACCTCTGGTACAGGCCATAATAATCATGGTGGGTAGAAGTAGACGACTGCTTTTACTGTAAGTGCATCACTGACATACACATATGAAAAGCAGTTTGACTTTGCATTTACAAATGTGTCAGAGCCCCGTTTGGTTATTTGCACTCGCTGGTGGTGTTGGACTTTTCTAACAATACAATTGGAAAATATTACTCCATGACAACATTGCTAGAAGACAGTTCTCATGGTCAAACTTGACCATTTTTACTAATTAATAACTCTCTGAAGGACACTTTGACTCTGTAACATGGTGTAATCCTTTAGAAACAGCAGCATCTGTATTCAATGGATCGGTTGCACATGATGAAGGAGAAGGGGAGCAGTAACAAGCTCGGTAAAAAAACTTGACTCAATTGGCCCGGCTGATAGTACCCTGTACCTCCAGGGATACAGGATGTACTCCATGTTAGAAGCAGCTGTACATGGAATCTGTTCCTCATGTCAGAGGTGGCCATTTCTTTTGGAGCTAAGTCAGTGACCTGCAACTGAGTAGTGCTCCCAGTCTTAATGACAAAGGCATTCTACTTCTCCTCATTCTACCTCTAAACAGGACCTTTGGGAGAGGCCGCTGCTCATAATAAAACAGCTCGAGGAGCATGAACTCATGGAATTCGGGTAATCTTTACACAAGGGGATAAGAAACAACAAAAACAACAACAAACCACCATCAACAACCTCTACAGGCTTGATACCTTAATATGATTGTTGAGTAGAGATAAGATGTAGAGCTTGTTGATGGTGTCTGCCGGGGATGAGTAGAGCTTATCAATGGATGAGTCAATACAGTCAACAATCATATCAGGGTATCAAGTCTGTAGAGCTTGTTGATGGTGTTTGCCGGGGATGAGTAGAGCTTATCAATGGATGAGTCAATACAGTCAACAATCATATTAAGGTATCAAGTCTGTAGAGCTTGTTGATGGTGTTTGCTGGGGATGAGTAGAGATTATCAATGGATGAGTCAATACAGTCAATAATATGTGTTTTGGGGTTGCAGGTTGACACTTAGTACATAGTGAGAAAACCCTGCAACCATTCTGGAAAGTCATTGTCTGTAGATGACCAGACTTAAGTCTGGAAATCAGTTGTTCCCCTGGAAGGACATAGTGGATAATAAAAACAAAAATCCAGACAACTCACATGAACATTTTAGATTGCAGAGCAACATCTGGTGACACAAATATCATCTAAACATTGAATTAGGTTTGTACCATGATATTTTCCTATTTTATTGATAAATCAAGAGAAGCCAACAACAAACAGGTTTCAGGTTGTTGGCCCTCATCAGCATAGTGCAGGCTGTAGCTCAACAAATTGGTTCAAGAGTGATGAGAGAGGCGTGGACACGGGCGCCGCTTGGAGGCGCTGCTTGAAGATAACTGACCAATGGAACGGCCCACCTCAACCGTCAGTCTTCTTCCTTGTATATAACCTGCCTTTGTTCTACTGCTGTGTGTATGTATGTATATCTGATAATTATTTATGCTTATGAGGTGATACAGCAGCGTATTTACAATTAGAGAGGAGACAAAATGAATTAAATCTAGAAAAAAGAAGTGAGGACATATCGGTCATTAAAGTCTGAGAGGCACGTCCTTCAGCCAGTTCAGGGCTTCCGGGGTGACAGAATGGAGATTCCTCCATTGAATTTGTACAGCGGGCAGTCATCTAGTATATGAGACATTGATTGTGGGACGTTGCAGGCACAATTTGGATCTTTGGTGAAGCCCCATAACTTCATCAGCTCTGCACACCTTCCCTGACCTGTCCTAAAGCGGTTTAGAAGCACCCATTCTCGTCGAGGGAGGGAAAAACCTGGGATCTTGACATTTGGGCTTGTGATGAGGTTCTTGTTTGGGATATCGGTGCTGATCCAGGAATTTGTCCATGCTTCTGAGATATTAAAATTTTGGGAGAGAAGATCTGATAATAATCATATATTTATAAAATCACTTATTTGCCTGTTCTTTTTGTAACATCGACCCACAACAAAGAGGCTACCTGAAAATTATCCAGAAAATGCCCAAATATCATTGGAACAAGCCTAAATCAATGTTTAGTTGATTTTTATTTTACTAGATGACTCTCTCTGCAATCAAAAATGCTCATGGGAGTGCTCAGGTTATGCCTATTTTTTTTAATTTTTAATATCAACACCTTTTTTTTCTTTTTTTTTTTCACATAGTGTACTCTAAACATGTGAGAAGATAGGTGTGAGTGTTATAGAATGAAAGTACACAGAGCACAACATTTTAAAAATATTCATTTTACATGATTGGGAATGGATAATCCAGTGTCGGTCTGTGCTAGGAAGTGGTAAAAGTCAAAATAAATTAAAAGTATTTCTTGTAAATCAATAAAATATATTCATAGAATATTTACACCACACATAAGCCTTTGGAAATAAAGGAAAAAAACAACATTGACGTCAATGGTGGAACTCTCCCGAGAAAGGAACAAAGCTTAGCTACAAATGTCAACAGTGATTCAAGAGTTGGGAGGGGGGGGTCTATGCATGATAAGCCAGGCAACATCAAGTGTGCGTCCATCGAGGAGTGTCCAGCTCCCTGCGCTGCGCAAACTTCAGTACATCTTCTTCTTGGTGGCGGTGTACCTCTCCATGTACTGCGCAGGTTCATTGTTCAGTTAGGTAAAGCACAATTTGGATATTATAAACACAAGGTAATAAGAAGGTTCTTGAAAACCATTTCTAAGATTCCACCCTTCAGTGTAGCGTATAAACGCAGAATGATCCAATACAGTATTAGAGCTCTGAGAAGCGGTCTGGTGGATTAAATTGGCGAAACCGCTGGGAGGGTTCACCACTGATGAGCCAAGCCCTCCCAATATATTTTTTCATCGCAGTAAGGACAGTAGAAGTTTGTATTATGTATAAAAGAAACATTCATGCTTTTAAATCCTTTCATTTTATAATAAGACAAAAATTTATTTATTTATTTGGATTTGGTCTTATTACCTTGTGTTCAGTTAGGTAAATAGAGTGGAAACTCATTGTAACAACCTCCTTGTTTATAACACCAACACAAGGTACCAATAATATAGGAGAAACAAACAGAACAGAATGAAAGAACATAGCAATATAAGGCACAATTTGGATTATAGATTATAAACACAAGGTAATAAGAGCCAAATTCAAATACAGTAAAACCCCTCTATAGTGAACCCCATTGGGACGGGACTTTTGGTTCACTATAGCCACGGTTCACTATAGCCACGGTTTGGGTATTTAATTTTTTTTTTGAGGATATAATTAAAGGGCATGCGCAAAAAAAAAAAAAGGCTACCTCTTAATATTGGCTGCTTTTTCCCCCCTAAAAATTAACCTATTTCTATATATTAAAGCTGTATATTAAAATAAAAACAAAATCATGTGAAAATATTGCCTTTTTGATCAGTTCCTCTGATAATTTAATTAGTATAAATGCAACCTGCCCCCCATATGTCAAAAAAATCCAAGAAAAGTATACCTTATATGTAAAAATTAAATAAAAACTTTATTAATAATATTTTAAAAGGTATAAAAATATATTTTATATAAATAAATATTATATTACAATATAGGATACAAAGGCTTACTTGAAGAAGTCCGTTATTTTTTCTGCTTTAACATATTCCTCAAAAATTTGGTTTCATATCTAGCAAAGAAATCTTCATTTTTTAAAATGACACTGACGATAGCGGCAATAGTTGGGATTGATTCCTCTTTGTAGCATTTTTTTTATAGTCTTCTTTTTTGCCCCATATCGTAGAAATGCTACTTTTGCTCATTTTCATCCGAAGTTCCGCTTGCGATGTACCACTCTCAATAGCTTTTATGATGGTTAATTTCTTTTCAAGTAATATCTTGGTACGAGCGACTTTTTCTTTGGCACTTCCATTATCTTTTAAAACTGGTTTTAATAATTTAAATCATGTTTTAAGGAATTTTCCTAATGTAGAGTTAAGAAATTTAGTTTTCAATAAGGCATGAAAAATTTATAAAAGAGAGCAGTATAAAAATAGAACGTAAATAAAAACACCCAATGTCGCTAAATTCTTTGTTTGAATTGCGATCTGTGAGCTAGAGCTAACACAAAATTTTAATTAATTTTGAAAATTATAATTTTGGAATTTTAGAATTAAAATTAAAAGTTCGTTATAAGCATGGTATTTTTGAAAGAATTTAATATTTTGGGACCAAAATTGGGTTCGTTATAGCGATAGTTCGCTAGTTTGAAAAGTGAAAAGTTCGTTATAACGATGGTAATTTTAATGGAATGGAATTGGGATTTTCGATAGGTTCGTTATAAGGGAAGGTTCGTTATATCCATGGTTCGTCTTAGCGGGGTTTTACTGTAAATAAATAGTGTGTGACATTTCGGTAGCAGCGTTGTTACCATCTTCAGTTCTATTTAAAACATGCTGTGGTAAAATTTCTCATTCAGTACTTTTGTCTGAAGATGGTAACAACGCTGTTACCGAAATGCCACACACTATTTATTATTTGTATTTGGTCTTATTACCTTGTGTTTATAACACAGCAGGAATATCACATCAGGCAGAGCTGACTGCTACAGGGCGTGTCCCCAGGTGGCAGATAGGGGAACAACCTTCAGATATGAAGGTCAGCTGTGAAACAAGCAGAATAACTGCCGAATAAGCAGTCATGGACCAACAGCAGCATTGTTAGAAGTGGAGAAAGACCTTTTTAAAATTCCTGACTTCAACTGACCCGGTTGATAGACCTCAGCAAGGGTTCCTGAAATGCCCCAAATGTGATTCCCAACCAGCCAGTCTTGAATATCTATTGAATTGTATCAAATCCTCCAAAAATTACCTCTGGGAAAACCACAGGACTATATAATAGAAAAGCTGAGACAATGGAACCTAATGGAGATTGTTTAAACAACTTGAGGAATAAGCAACAACAACAACAGGGTTCCTCTTCAGGGATACCATGTCTGTACTCATATAAGAGTCGGCAGCAAAGGCTTCCATGTTAGGAATGGCCTAAATTACAGGCAAAGTCAGACTTTCACCAAATTGTGCCTGGATCAACGAAAACTGCACCCCTCCACCCCCATTCCATGAGATCAATCTCCATGAGAGGACACTCCCATTAGAGGACACCTCTATACAAAGGACAGTTTTCATCACCAATACAGCAGAACCTCCATGAGAGGACACCCACTCTACAAAGGACAGTTTTCATCACCAATATAGTAGAACAACCTCCATGAGAGGACACTCCTACTAAAGGACACCTCTCTACAAAGAACAGTTTTCATTACCAATACAGTAGAACAACCTCCATGAGAGGACACCTCTCTACAAAGGACAGTCACCCAAATAGCCATTTCCATCAATTAGCTACTGTCCAGTACACAAGGACAACTAGGTGCCTTCTACACTGTATTTAACAACTAGTTCACCAGAACACCATCAACTCTGCAATACAAGAGAGAGACTGACCTTGTCATACCCCGGCAGGTCCCTCAGCTGCTTGGCATCGAAGAGATTGCCGTCAGCAGCCAGCAGGGAGATGTTGGAGTGGGCCAGGAGGTCGGGGGTGATGGCCTCCAGGGGCAGACAGTTCTCTTCCACCCTCAGCACCTTCAGCTGGGGGATGTCAGCCATGTGGGGGCTCAGACTGGACAGCTGCAACACTCCATATGTTACTCTGTGCTATGGATGGACATATATCCTGTTACTGCAAACAACATCACTGCACTGCATGTACACAGAACTACTGCACCATCTAACTGTGTACACCATATTTCAGGCAATATATATATGTCATAATTTGTATAGTTAATGCCAAGAGATATAATTTATTTCCGTCAAACTAAGTATGTAAATATGTTACGCTTGTGTTAAAATGTAAATATGTAAATTCACCCATCTATAAAAGCTGGACAGAAAATAAAGGTGGCAGACATCGCGGGTGCGCTGTTCGCTAGGCATAACGGCTGCGCCTCTTCATTTAGCTACGACATATATATTTTTGCTTATCCCAAGTACACGTGGTACAGGCCATGATAATCATGGTGGGTAGAAGTAGGCGACTGCTTTTACTGTAAGTGCACCACATGTCTACACATGTGAAAAGCAGAGGCAATATGTTTAAACTACACATGTAGAAACTGAGACATTGCCAAGGTGTTGTGGGGGAAGAATTAGAAGCCCTCTGAGTACAAACAAGATGACAACAAAGTGTAGCATCATTCTGTGACACATGGAATTATGTCACCAGTCAAGGTTGACATTTTGTGGTCCAGTCATGTAAAAACACCTGTTCTTTCAATATAGTGTAAGGACACAATTTTGTTAACATCCTACGAGTGAAGTTATGAATTGATAAAATTGGACAAAAACATTTGTCCTTACTACCATAACATTCTGTTTCAGGGAAATGAACCAAAAAGTTTTAATTTTAATGCATTTTACAAGGTAATAAGAACCCAAATCCAAATAAATAAATAGTGTGTGACATTTCAGTAACAACACTGTTACCAAAACATCACACACTATTTATTATTTGGATTTAGCCTTATTACCTTGTAATTCTAATCTATAATCCAAATTGTGCCTTTATCATTCAATGTATTTTTAAAGGGAGATGGTGCATGGATATCATCCTGCTGTAACTACACACTATTTAATGGGCAAACACTCACTAGGACACAGCTCCCTGGGCAGGTTTCCCATAGAAACCAACCTTTTTTTTTTTTGCTTATCCTTAGTACACCTGATACAATGGGGCTCTGGCACATTTGTAAGTGCAAAGTCGAACTGCTTTTCACATGTGTAGACGTGTGGTATACTTACAGTAAGAGCTGCCACCTACTTCTATCAACCATGATTATCATGGCCTGTACCACGTGTACTAGGAATAAGTAAAAAAAAAAACACGTGGTACAAGCCATGATAATCATGGTGGATAGAAGAAGGCGACTGCTCTTTACTGTAAGTGCACCACATGTCTAGACATGTGAAAAGCAGTTCGACTTTGCACTTACAAATGTGCCAAAGCCCCATTTGGTTACTTGCACTTGCTGGTGGGGGTTGGACTTTTGCAATAATCGGGGGCCATTGGAGCATTTTTTTTTTAAATCAGAAAAAAGTGCCCAATACGGGAATCGCAACCGGGTCATAAACCAACGGACCATCCTTCCACCAACCCCCAGAAACCAACCTTGCAGTGAGGTAGGTAGATACCTGGTTCTGGCTGAGGTTGACCTCTGTGACAGACAACAAGTGGAAGTTGTCCGGCAGGGTGGAGATCCGGTTGTGTGAGAGGTCCAGGAGGTCCAGCCGCCTGAGTCCCAGCAGGGCGGAGGGGAAGGCTGTGAGGTTGTTGAAGCTGAGGTTGACGGAGCGGAGGTTGGTGAGACGGCTGAGGTCAGGCGGCAGGGATGTGAGGAGGTTGTGGCTGAGGGAGAGGCTCTCCAGCTTGGTGAGGTCGTTGAGTTGGGGAGGCAGGCTGCCTGGACATCCTCCATGTTGTCGGACAACTTCCCTCAAAGTTAGATTCCACAGTCTACGCACTGATGCATCAGCGCACCATCTGTTATGAAAATTCTAAACTATTATAGACGCGTATGATTCTTTTAAAAATTAAACAATTCCTACTGCCCTTACTGCAATAGAAAAATTAAAGGGAGGGCCTGACTTATCAGTAGTGAACCCTCCCAGCGGTTTCGTCATTTCAATCTACCATACCGCTGTTATATTGCATTTTTGGAACTTCCTTTTATAGTGATACTGATGCTAGACTCTTGGAATGGGTATTTTAGATGAGCTATGGACATAAGCTTTAGTTTTGTCTGATAATGGTAACAAAGCTGTTAGTAAAACGTCACACACTATTTATTTATATTAGGTCTTATTTGCCTTGTGTTTCTAATCTATAATCCAAACTTATCAAACATTGGAAACAGCAAGTTTACGCAGAGTTACAGAGAGAGAGAGAGAGATAGGTGGTGCCTCACTTATCCTGTTGCTGTTGAGGGTGAGGTGTTTGAGCAGCTTCAAGGCCTGGATGGCTTCCGGGACATTACTGATCTTGTTGTTGGATAGGTCCAGGGTCCTCAGGACCTCTGTCAGCCGGAGCAGGTCCTTTGGGATCTGGACCACAGCATTTGATCCTAGGACTTCCAAAGTTGGTAAAACAACAATGCAAGCTTAAGGTAAACAAGGTGTTGTGAGAGGTTCTACTGTAGCAACAATGTGGCTCAAACATCTTCTTCTTTCTTATCTCCATTCAATCATATTTTTTCTATTTTATTTTAAAAAGAATATTACGTGTCTAAAATAGTTTCGTAATTTGATAACAGATGGCGCGCTAGTGCATCGTAATATAATTGTAACTGGATTGATGAAAATATCCATGATGGACATCGTTTGGGATTAAATTAAATAAACAAAAAGCATAAAGTAATTCCTAATGCACATTTCTCATTACAAACAGATGGAATTTTCCAAAATCTGATTCAAAATTGAAAAGGCTATCACTTGATCTCATATATATATATATTTTTGCTTATCCCTAGTACACGTGGTACAGGCCATGATAATCATGGTGGGTAGAAGTAGGCGACTGCTTTTACTGTAAGTACACCACATGTCTACACATGTGAAAAGCAGTTCGACTTTGCACTTACAAATGTGCCAGAGCCCCATTTGGTTACTTGCACTCACTGGTGGTTTTGGACTTTTGCAAGAATCGGGGGCCATTGGAGCATTTTTTTTTTTTAATCAGAAAAAAAGTGTCCAATGCGGAAATCGAACCCGGATCGTAGTGGTCGAAAACCAAACGGTTTAACCAGCCTTCCACCAACCCCCGAATCTTATAAATGGAGAGATTAAATAAACCAAATGTTTCATTTAAAAAACTTCAATGTTTTTACATTATAACAAATATAACAATGTATAGAATATATCCACTGTTCTTTTGCAAGTTATTTCTTGATGTGTTGGTGACAATTACCCTCCTCAGGGGAGAACAAGTTCTCAAATGATTTAAAGATGTAATTAACTCCACCTTTGCCGGTCCCAAGCCCGGATGAAAAAGGGGAAGGGGGAGCAGTAACAAGCTCACTAAAAAACCTGGGCTCAGCTGGCCATGCTGATAGTACCCTGTAAGGACTCTAAAGATACAGGATGAGCAGCGTTTGTACTCCATGTTAGAAGCAGCTGCACATGGTGTCTGTTCCTCATGTCAGAGGCGACCATTTCTTTTGGAGCTAAGTCGGCCTGCCACTGAGTAGTGCTTCCAGTCTTAATGACAAAAGCCAGACACATTCTACTTCACCCAGTCATGAATGATTGAGTGGAGATAAGAAAGAAGAATAAAGATGTAATTAAATAATTAATCAACAATTCAACCCTATGAGGAGGGTGGCTGTGAGTGTCAAAAAACATTGAGAAAATAAATTGGTCAAAAACATTTGATAATCTATATTCTTTTGAAACAAATTCCTAACCTGCAATTGACTCTTATAACAGTGAAACAACTTTTCAAATTATTCTATATTTTATATTTTAATGGCTCAAAAGGTGATACAAGTTATGAATCAAATATTTGGAAATGCATTGTCATCAGTGAAAAAAATATATATCAAAAGAATCAATCTTTGCACACACACATCTCAGTAATATTTTTTATATAAATAATATTTTTTATGATAAGGCACAATTTGGATTGTAGATTATAAACACAAGGTAATAAGACCAAATCCAAACACAATAACACTATTTATTTATTTGGATTTGATCTTATTACCTTGTGTTTATATATTTATGGTTCTATGATGGCTAACACTTCAATTTTTGATTTGAAATGTTTGCATGATAGAATTTTATCATTTGTTTTAAAACAATGAAGGTAGGTAAATATTTTTTTTAGATATTGAAGGGCAGATATTGCATTATGTATAAAAACCGAGAGTGATGAAAAATTATAATCTTTAAAGCAACACTTTAATACTAAAAAATAATAAATACCTCATTTAGATTGCAATTTTTCAATTGGCAAACTCCTGTTTTTTCTGCATTTTGTAAATGAGGTTTAATTGAGTTCCCCATATTTACGTCCCCCTTCCCTAATCTCTATTTTGTTACAAAAAAGGAAAATTAGTAAACACAAAAGTGCGCCTCTGTTTACGTGCAAACGATTATATTCACTGAATTATTAATCTAATATTATATGTAAAAAATTTAAATATAAAAATTAATTGTGAACATTTAAATAAATTAATAAATATATGATTATTTTATTTATTCTAATAAAAATATAAGCGTAAACTCATAATATAAAAATATTTCTAAAATCTAACTTTACAATTTTGTAACATTGCTAATATTGTCCACACAACAACAAACTGAGTATTTAATATAGTTTTGTAATTAAATGGCCTTCGATAATGGAGGCTAAACTTGCTCAATTTAAATTACAAAAACAGAAAGAGGAATATCAAAAACAACCTTATAAGATAAAAGTGTTTTATGATCATTTGGCAAATAAACTTTCTAACTTTACAAACCCTCCAAATAACTACACACAACTTGACAATGAGTCGACTGGTTCCAAACGTCCAGTGAGTAAGAATTATTAGATTTGTTATATTAAGGTGTTCCATACTCATTATAATAACATATTGTGTTTTAGATATACACATGATACACTTGTAAAAAGGAAATTGGTGCTTGGTTCCCAATAGTTGGCGATTTTAGAAGGCTCCACAGGAATTCGGGTTACATCAAGAGATAGAATGCTTGGTTTATACCATAAACACACATTAAAAAAAAAAAAAAGAATATATAAATAGTAATTTCATCATATTTTAAATATAAGTACATAATATTTAATTAAATTACTTTTCAAAACAATCTACCCTTTCCTATCATCCATTATATATTATTTTATATTGCTTGTTTATTTTTATATTTATTTAAACAAATAATTAAATAGGAAGGGTGACTTTGAGACATTTGGCCCAATCTGAGACTAAGCTTCTCATTGGTCATGACGCCACAGTGACACGCGATGTAAACAAAGGCTATGATTGGTTCGTTCAACGCGTCATAGGAATAACAAAATATGTTTTTTAAATTCAAATAATGGTTGAAATGAATATTTCAAGATACATCTTTTATTACTAAATTCCATTACTGAAGCAGCTGAGAACCCAATTTAACTTCAACCAAACCAGAGCCAAATGTTTCCCAAAATGGCATCTCCAGCTCCAGAACACATTTTGGCTTGCTGCATTAGATGTACTGAACAGGACCTTTGGGAGAGGCTGCTGTTTATCATCAAACAGCTTGAAGAGTATGGACTCATGGAATTTGTGTAATCTTTGAACAAGGAGATAAGAAACAACAACAGAGCCAAATGTAACCTGAACCTTACCTAAATATATAAAAATAAACACAAGGTAATAAGACCAAATCCAAATACATAAATAAATAGTGTGTGACATTTCTGTAACAATGTTGTGTTGTTACCGAAACGTCACACACTATTTATTTATTTGGATTTGGTCTTATTACCTTGTGTTTATAATCTATAATCCAAATTGTGCTTTATCATATTGAATCAAAATATCATTTATTTTTCCAATATTTCAGTTGGCTGAATGCCAACCTTTATCAAGGTGTTATAACATTTTAAAGTGTGTCTTTAAACACTTTACACTTTAAACACACATTAAATATGTTATAACACCTTAATAAAGGTTGGTGTTCAGTCAACTGAAATATTGGTAAAATAAATGATATTTTGATTCAATATATACCTTTTTCATTAAAAACTTTAAAACTGTATTTATTAAGGAAAAAAAAAAAAGAATTACATGAAGCAAGTATGGGTTGCTAGCCAGTAACAATGAGGTTTCCTAGAAAGTCATGTTTTAGCAAAAAGAAAGAATTGTTTAGAAACATTTAGCAAAGGTATTTGGACCAACATTTCAACAAATCATAAAGTTTCACATTTATACATCCACTTCAATGAGAAATCCTAACTATTTTTGATGCTATGATTTTTTTTGAAAATATATAAATTCCTTCTGCCCTTACTGCAATGGTGAAATAATGGGATGGCCTGGCTCATCAATGGTGAACCCTCTCAGCAGTTTGTCCAGTTTAATCTACCATAAAACTCCGCCTTTGCCGGTCCCAAACCCGGATGAAAAAGGAGGAGGGGGAGCAGTAACAAGCTCACTAAAAAACCTGGGCTCAGCTGGCCCGGCTGATAGTACCCTGTAAGGGCTCCTAATCCAGGGATTCAGGATGAGCAGTGTTTGTACTCCATGTTAGGAGCGACTGCACATGGCGTCTGTTCCTCATGTCAGAGGCGGCCATTTCTTTTGGAGCTAAGTTGGCCTGCCACTGAGTAGTACTCCCAGTCTTAATGACAAAGGCAAACACATTTTACTCTACCCAACTCATCCATTGATAAGCTCTATTCTTTCCCGGCAGACACCATCAAAAATCTCAAGCTTTACAAGCTTGATACCTTAGTGTGATTGAGTGGAGATAAGAAAGAAGAAGAATCTACCATACCGCTGTAATATTCCATTAGACTGTTTTTCTTTTATACCAATACTGAAGCTGACCTCTTGGAAAGGGTATTTTAAATGAACTATTGACATTAGCTTTGAGGATAGTAGAAATACATATAATTATAAATATTTATTGTTTACTGAATATGTTAGAAAGGTTTTAGGGTTTTATATTATTTTATAAATTAATACATACGATTTTAGTAATTGAAAATAGTTTATTTATGCAAAACTATATCTTTCCATTATTTACAAGTAATAATATATAAGAATAGTGAGGAGTGATAACTATGGAGATATTAATGATGATATACCACAGAATATTTAAAATAATTATTCAGTGACAATATTATATAAAATATTAAAGTCTAAAATTGAATTCATATATTCAACACTCCTTCTTGAATTCATGTTTTAGAGTTTTAATTACTCTATCAAAACATCTGTAGCAGTGAAGATCTGTGTTTTTCAAAAGTTTCCTTTGGCAGAGGCTTGGTTAGGATATCAGCAACTTGGTCTTGGGTTGGGCAAAACTGAACATCAACATTTTCTCTTATCTGATCTTTCAAAAAATGAATTCGAACATCTATATGTTTTGTCTTTCTGTTCATTTGTCCTGTCTTCATTAAAGTCATTGCACTTTGGTTGTCAATATTTAGTTTAGCAAGTATGGTTTCATTTGTAAGTTCTTCAATTAGTGCTTTTATATAAATGAGTTCTTTCACACATTCAGCTTTTACAAAATCCCAAGTTTCATTTTTCTTCAATGAATCTTTTTCTTCCTGTATTGCTTTTACCCAGTTTTCTTTGTCTACTCCGGTTACAGCTTCATTGTATGTTAACAATCCTATTTCTTCAGAAACAGAATTCAAAACTTCATAATCTTTTAGTCTTTCAGGTCTATTGATATTTTCTCTATTCCTTAACATATATCTTGAATTGGTCGAGTTCTGTGGTTTATCATGGGTATCCAATTCCAATTTAGTGTCTTGACTTTCCTCTATTTCAGAATCCAAATCTTCTCTGTATCTTGGCTGAATGACACTGGTCATTTCATTTGTTAGTTTTCCTGTAAACACCACATCTCTTGCAATTATAATCCTTCTTTTCTGCATGTCCCACAATCTGTATCCATTTCCACTGTATCCGATAAGTGAATATTTTTCACTTTTACTATCCAATTTTTTTAGATTTCCCAATTTTTTGACATACACTTCACTCCCGAATAATTTTACATTAGAAAGATTAGGCTTTCTTCCAAACCACATCTGTGCTGGTGTTGTTTGTACTGTATTTGAAGGGCTTCTGTTGATTAAATAGGCAGCGACTCTTGTGGCCTCTCCCCACATTTCCTTATTTAATTTGGAATCCAGCAAAAGTGCTCTGGTTTTTTCAATCAGAGTTCGATTCAACCTTTCTGCTTTTCCATTCAATTGTGGAGTATATGGAACTGTAAAATCAAGTATTATTCCTTTCATTTTGCACCATTCTTTAACTTGCATATTGGCATATTCACCGCCATTATCACACCTTAATTTTGACACTTTCGCATTTAAGAATCTTTCTACTTCATTTACATATTCTTTAATATATTCTTTTGCTTCATATTTATTGCTGAGCAAATACACATAACAGAAATGTGTATAATCATCCAAAAATGTCATTATATATTTCTTATTATCATGTGTTAAGGGTTCTATTGGGCCGCACAAATCAGTATGAACAATTTCCAAAGGTCGGGTAGCTCTAGATCTTTCATTTCCAAATGACTTCCTAGTTTGCTTTGCCATGATGCAAATTTCGCACACATCATTTTCCTGTTTTTCCAATTTGTTAAGCTCCATACCATCAACCAAACTTTCAAGTTTTCTTAGATTCTGCATCCCAATGTGTCCCAATTTTCTGTGCCATTCTTGGGTTTTGTTTTCACTTGGTAAGGTAAGGTTCGAGTCATTTTTCTTTGAAAAATGTTGTTCAATATTTACAGCCCAAAGTCCATTTTCAAGTTGATCTCCTTCTAGAACTTTTTTTCCATCTTTCAAAATTGTCACTTTATCACCTTTAAAATTTACTTCTCCTCCGTTGTTAACAATTGAGGTCACTGACAAAAGGTTTTTTGATAATTCAGGCACAAATATTACTTCATTTAGGTTACATTGTCTCCCCTTAAATTGTCCTGAAGTTTTTGCTCTCATAACTTCTTCTTTTTTGGCAACATTGATGTTCACATCACACTTTTTTTGATGATCAAGCAACTTTTCTTCATTAATCATGTGACAGGTGGATCCGCTATCAACAATGAAAGTAACTGATGATCTTTTATCATATTCTTCTCTTTGTTCAGCAATGAAAGCAATGGGAGGTTGCTTTTCTTTGTTCCTGAAATAGCAGTCTTTTTCTTTATGATTAAACTTTTTACATATTCTGCATTGTTCTTTGTTTACTTTAGCAGCAGGTTTACTGTTGTTCTTAAAGAAACAGTCCTTTTCTTCATGGTTAGTTTTTTTACAAAATTTGCAGAATTTTCTTTGGGTGCAATTTTTAGATATATGTCCTGGTTTATTACAAGTAAAACATACCTTTTGTTTTGTTGCATTCATAGCCACTCGGTCTTCTGGTTGGCTCTGTCTATTTCTTCTTATTTCTTCAGTGGTCAATCTTGATATTAGATTTTCAATAGTTTTTTCATCTTTTCCAGTTGACTCCCAAGCAGTACAAAAATAATTATATTCTTCTGGCAAAATTGTTAAAATCTTTGAAATACCAATATTGTCATCAAAGTTCTGTTTTAGATTATTGAGTTTAAAAGCCAAATTTCTTAAATTACTTATGTTGGATACAAGGTCTACATTTTTATTAAATTTATAAGTGTGAAATTCTTGTAGCAGCTTACATTTTAATTGTTCATCATCTCTTTCAAATATTCTGCATATGGTGTCATACATTGATTTGGCATTTTCACAATGTATTATGTGTGTTAATATCGTTTTATCGATGCTCGAAATAATATATTTTTGGGCTTTAGCATCTTTTATTATCCATACGTTTTTTTCTTTTTCATCCTTTTGATCTTTAAAACACAATTTACCATTTATTATTTCAATTAAATTATAAGCTTTAAAAATAATGTTAATTTGAAATTTCCAAATATCAAAATTTTCAGAGTCTTTTAATTTATCTATAATCGAAATATCTTCCATAACAGCAGCCATTTTTATTTTTACGATTTTAGATTTTAAGTTTTAACCACGCTCTGCTACCACTGTTAGAAAGGTTTTAGGGTTTTATATTTTTTTATAAATTAATACATACGATTTTAGTAATTGAAAATAGTTTATTTATGCAAAACTATATCTTTCCATTATTTACAAGTAATAATATATAAGAATAGTGAGGAGTGATAACTATGGAGATATTAATGATGATATACCACAGAATATTTAAAATAATCATTCAGTGACAATATTATATAAAATATTAAAGTCTAAAATTGAATTCATATATTCAACAGAATAAAGGGTCTATAATGATAATGGTGGTGATGGGTGTTCCAATCTTGACAACAGTTCTTGACAGTTATGCAAATCTATCTTTCTTTCTCAACATCTCTTTAGGGTTTAGGAAAAAGAGCTTCCTTCTGTTTGATTCAGCACAGTATATAACAGCCCTGGCCAACCTAAATGATGCCACGGGCCGCATGGAATCGTAAACAAGGTCTAAAAACTTTAACTATATCAAAATTTTAATGTATTTAAAAAAAAATACTTAATACTTCCTTGATGCTTAATGTTTTTATTTATTATTTTTTGGCTGCTTTTTAAAAATAAAAATAATAATAACAATTTAAAATTTAAAAAAATATTTCTCTATTAATTACCATTATTCCTAACTTTTTTCTTCCTTTTTATCAAATCAAATATGTATTTTAAAATTTATGAGACATATTTTAAATAAAAAAAATATTATAATTATTTCAATATATTTTTTTGTTTTTGAATATACAGACGAGAAATGAAGTTACAAAAGAAATATATAGTTAAATGGCGAGCCGCAAAATTTTTTACGGCGGGCCGCGGGTTGGCCAGGCCTGGTCTAGAATATGTTGGGGTGAGATGGAAATGTGAGATATATGATGTAGAGAGGGAAAGTTTCCCCAAATGTCAAAGGTTTCTGGCGACCTGTTCTAAACCTCCCGGTGTAGTCACTGAGTGAGAGATTAGAAACACATTATTGACTCTTCCATTGATGTGCTCTACTCTTCCCTGGCAGACACCATCAAAAGTCTCAAGCTTTACAAGCTTGATATCCTCTTCTTCTTCTTTCTTATCTCCACTCAATCATATTACGGTATCAAGATTGTAAAGTTGACAACCATCATGATTGGGTGAAGTAGAATGCGTCTGCCTTTGTCATTAAGACTGGGAGCACTACTCAGTGGCAGGCCGACTTAGCTCCAAAAGAAATGGCCGCCTCTGACATGAGGAACAGTTGCCATGTGCAGCCACTCCTAACATCGAGTACAAATGCTGCTCACCCTGTATCCCTGGATCAGGAGCCCTTACAGGGTACTATCAGCCTGGCCAGCTGAGCCCAGGTTTTTTAGTGAGCTTGTTACTGCTCCCCCTCCTCCTTTTTCATCCAGGCTTGGGACTGGCAAAGGCGGAGTTGCTTGACACCTTAAAAGGATTGAGTGGAGATAAGAAAGAAGAGGTTATCAACCCTGTAGAGCTTGATGATGGTGTTTGCTGGGGATGAGTAGAGTTCATCAATGGATGAGCTATTGCAGTCAAAGATATGGTTTAGAGTTGCAGGTTGAGAATTGACCTTTCATTTTCTTCACGGCACCTGGCTTGGCTAATACTCCTGCCTCTCCATGTCCTGGGATGTGATACAGTTGCAACAACTGATTGCTGAACAAAACATTATAATCTAGGATCAATCTCAAGATCTTAATTTTGATAATTGATACCTCTGAGCTAAAGAAACACTGCAAGCTGATTGGCTAAATACTTCATGCTGATTAAGGTTTCACCAACACCCACCTGGGGAACACCTGATCATCTGAAAACCTGGCAAATAATCTAAATTAAAAATTCATGATGATTATTTGGATTATAGATTATAAACACAAGGTAATAAGACCAAATCCAAATAAATAGTGTGTGACGTTTTGGTATAGCTGTTACCGAAACATCACACACTATTTATTTATTTGGATTTGGTCTTATTACCTTGTATTAAAAAGTTCACTTTATCAAGGTAGAGATTGAAGATAACATTTTTTATTGCAGATAGATGGCACAAACAATCAGTAACCTTAAACACAAGGTAATAAGACCAAATCCAAATAAATAAATAGTGTGTGACATTTAGGTAATAACACTGTTACCGAAGCGTCATACACTATTTGTTCATTTGGATTTGGTCTTATTACCTTGTGTTTATAATCTCTAATCCAAATTGTGCCTTATCATATCAGTAACCTTGAGTTAGCATGATCTGTGCCATCAGTTATGTTGCTGTGCCCAGAACACGGCTCCCAAGGCCCCCCTCATCATGCCCCACGACCCCCACCTAGATGATAACGGCCGAGAGGTGGAGCTCAAGTTCACCAAGCTGGACGTGGCCATCGCTGCCGTCAAGCTGGCCATCTGGGGGATGCTCTGGGCCATCTTCATCCTCATTGGCTTCGGGGCTCCTTTCTTTGTGGTGTCTCTCTTCTACATCATCTTCACCAACCTCCGCAACAAGAAACCCGGGGAGCTCAGCGCATACTCTGTCTTCAACCCGGACTGCCAGTCCATTGAGGGGACTCTCAAGGCAGAGGACCTGGAACGGCAGTTCCTCTACGGGGGATTGGTGAGGTAGTCTTTGTATTTTTGTAAGTAATAAACTTATTTTGTAAACATCGGGAGGTGTGCTCTCTGTTCCAGTACTTACCTTCGTTCA
Source organism: Cordylochernes scorpioides (assembly GCA_030710605.1). Taxonomy (NCBI): domain Eukaryota; kingdom Metazoa; phylum Arthropoda; class Arachnida; order Pseudoscorpiones; family Chernetidae; genus Cordylochernes; species Cordylochernes scorpioides. The sequence continues at coordinate 2,142,622 of CP092873.1, forward strand.
GACAATTCCTCAGACACCAACATTCCTCCCTTTCATATTGTGGCGAAGAAATAATTTATTAACACAAGGTAATAAGACCTATTTATTTATTTGGATTTGGTCTTATTACCTTGTGTTTATAATCTTTAATCCAAATTGTGCCATATCAAATAATTTATTATTTAATTTAATTTAAAAACACAAGGTAATAAGACCAAATCCAAATAAATAAATAAATAGTGTGTGACGTTTCGGTAACAGCGTTGTTACCATCTTCAGCAGTTACCGAAATGTCACACATTATTTATAATCTATTATCCAAATTGTGCCTTATTAATTTAATTTAATTATTCAATGAAAATATTTGGAAACAGATTTATTATTTATAAAATTATCATTTAGTTACCTAGCTTGCTTGCTCGATATTCTCTAGCTGTAGATAGTTGGGTTGGTTTGTTGATAATTGTCGACTGGTCGCCGTGACGTCATCAATAAATACGCTTACATCTCCAGATATACAAAGACTTGATTTCTACGCTACAATATTAATTGTTGATAATCTTAACAAACTATGATTCACATTCTAAATACTGAACCCTTGGGGTATTGAACTGTTTCAAGGGAGCTATCTGAGCAGCTTTGTTCAATCAAACATGTTTCGAACTCCCCAAATGGCAAGGGATCTGTCTAGATTCAAGGTGGCTTTAAGCTCCTGATCCGGACGTGTCCCTCGGAGAGGGCTACGTCGATTGTAAATATCTCTCTTCATTCCTACCATTATTATTACCTTATAACTCCTTTTGAGTGTAAAGATTGACGAGATGTCAATAAAGTTGTTTAATTGTCAATTGTCAATCACTATAAGGTTTTATAGATTGTTTTGCCCTCTGCAGAGCTGACTGCTACAGAGCACATCCCGGGATAGGAGAATGTACTTCAGATATGAAGGCCAGCTGTGAAACAAGCAGAATAACTCTGACAAATAACCAGTCACAGACCAACAGCAACATTGTTAGAAGAGGAGAAAGTCCTCTTTATGATAAGACACAATTTGGATTATAATTATAAACACATAGTAGCATGCTGTGGTAAAATTTCTCATTCAGTACTTTTGTCTGAAGATGGTAACAACATTGTTACCGAAATGTCACACACTATTTATATTTTTGGATTTGGTCTTATTACCTTGTATTTATAAAGCCCTCTTTAAAAATCCTAACTTCAACTGACCCGGTTGATAGACCTCAGCAAGGATTCCTCTCCAAGGATTACAGAGGAGATGTGTCTGTACTCATGTTAAAGTTGGCAGCAAAGGTTTTCATGTTAGGAACAGCCTCAAATTACAGGCAAAGTCAGACTTTCACCAAAGTATGCCTGGATCATGGTGCCATGATCAACAAAACCTGTACCCCTACACCCTATTTCATGAATGAACTCGTGGAATTCATGTAATCCTTACACAAGGGGATAAGAAACAGCAACAATGTAGATTTTTTGTGAGGTTCTTCTTTATCAAATCTTCGTACTGTTGTCATCGCCTCTTATCTCCTTCAATGATTCCACTGCAGCCAGAGCACATACAACTCTCTCCTCTCAACAACCTTAGGTCATTAGGAAGTAGTTCCTCATCTATATATATATATTTACACTCAGGTACAAAACTTAAGAAAGTCTAAATTCTTTGATGTTGCAAGTCATCTATTTTTTTTTTTTTAGGAAACAAGGAAATTTTGTTTACACTTGGTTATCTCGTGTGTCTTCAATAAAGGTCACTGTAATATCTTTCAGAGTTATTGTCTCAATCCCAATATACATGCTAAAAGGTACAACTTCCTTAAGTTTTGTCCATGAGTGTATATTGGTTATCTTGTGTGTCTTCAATAAAGGTCACTGTAATATCTTTCAGAGTTATTGTCTCAATCCTGATATACATGCTAAAAGGTACAACTTCCTTAAGTTTTATCCATGAATGTATATTGGTTATCTCGTATGTCTTCAATAAAGGTCACTGTAATATCTTTCAAAGTTATTGTCTCAATCCCGATATACATGCTAAAAGGTACAACTTCCTTAAGTTTTGTCCATGAGTGTATATTGGTTATCTCGTATGTCTTCAATAAAGGTCACTGTAATATCTTTCAGAGTTACTGTCTGAATCCGGATATACATGCTAAAAGGTACAACTTTCTTAAGTTTTGTCCATGAGTGTATATTGGTTATCTCGTGTGTCTTCAATAAAGGTCACAGTAATATCTTTCAGAGTTATTGTCTCAATCCCGATATACATGCTGAAAGGTACAACTTTCTTAAGTTTTGTCCATGAGTGTATATTGGTTATCTCGTATGTCTTCAATAAAGGTCACAGTAATATCTTTCAGAGTTATTGTCTGAATCCCGATATACAGGCTAAAAAGTACAACTTCCTTAAGTTTTATCCATGAGTGTATATTGGTTATCTCGTGTGTCTACAATAAAGGTCACTGTAATATATTTCAGAGTTATTGTCTCAATCCCGATATACATGCTAAAAGGTACAAGTTCCTTAAGTTTTGTCCATGAATGTATATTGGTTATCTCGTGTGTCTTCAATAAAGGTCACTGTAATATCTTTCAGAGTTATTGTCTCAATCCCGATATACATGCTAAAAGGTACAACTTCCTTAAGTTTTGTCCATGAATGTATATTGGTTATCTCATGTGTCTTCAATAAAGGTCACTGTAATATCTTATAGAGTTATTGTCTGAATCCCGATATACATGCTAAAAGGTACAAGTTCCTTAAGTTTTGTCCATGAATGTATATTTTTGGTTTGCAATCAGTTGTTATTTTTTAGAGAGAGGAGTTTGTTCTACTGTATATATATATATTGTTACGACACTTCTCATTCGTTGATGTTTGCATTCAAAGTTCCTAAGAGAACAATGTGGGTTCATTGTGGATACAGCTTAGTATCCACATATATTTTTTCATTGCAGTAAGGACAGTAGAAGTTCGTATTATGTATAAAAGAAAAATTCGCGCTTTAAATCCTTTTATTTTACATGTATAGATGGTGCGTTATTGCTTTGTATTAATTTATGCCTAACTGGCCTTGTCTTTATAGTTTGCTGAAGAGCATTGCTCGATGCAAACATTTGAATATAATGCTACTGTTCTATAAGCTTATGTCCATAGTTAACTTGAAAACCATTTCTAAGATTCCATCCTTCAGTGTAGCATATAAAAGCAGAATGATCCAATACAGTATTAGAGCTCTGAGAAGCGGTCTGGTGGATTAAATTGGCGAAACCGCTGGGAGGGTTCACCACTGATGAGCCAAGCCCTCCCAATATATTTTTTCATCGCAGTAAGGACAGTAGAAGTTCGTTTTATGTATAAAAGAAACATTCGCGCTTTTAAATCCTTTTATTTTATTAGTACGGTATATTTTATTATAAGAGCTTTAAAGAGTAGATCAGTAACTATATACAGTAGATGTCTTCATTGTCCGCCACCAGAGGGATCCTCCTCGTCACCGTCTTCCCGGTCAGTCCATACAGCCACATGCCCGGAGCCCACTTCCCGTAGCCAACTTGTCTTCTGTCACCGCAGATCTGACTGAACTGTCCTCCTCCCCCCACGTTGGAATGCTGCCGTGGCGCCTGTCCTGTCCACACACACGTGGGCCATCCTCCTGTAGCTGGTGGAATCCGTCCACCTTTCCACAACTTCACTCTGGGATCCCTGGCTCTCGGATATCTTGTCATACAGTGAGGAGGGAATTATCCATATTACAGTATTGTAGGTCAAGTAAACTACCAACAGGTCACTAGATGAGCTGAGAGTGATAGTCACCAACAGTCACATAGGAGAATATCTGTCCATAGTGTCACCAACTTGATGGACAACAACAGTCACATAGGAGAATATCTGTCCATAGTGTCACCAACTTGATGGACAACAACAGTCACATAGGAGAATATCTGTCCATAGTGTCACTAACTTGATGGACAACAACAGTCACATAGGAGAATATCTGTCCATAGTGTCACCAACTTGATGGACAACAACAGTCACATAGGAGAATATCTGTCCATAGTGTCACCAACTTGATGGACAACAACAGTCACATAGGAGAATATCTGTCCATAGTGTCACCAACTTGATGGACAACAACAGTCACATAGGAGAATATCTGTCCATAGTGTCACCAACTTGATGGACAACAACAGTCACATAGGAGAATATCTGTCCATAGTGTCACCAACTTGATGGACAACAACAGTCACATAGGAGAATATCTGTCCATAGTGTCACCAACTTGATGGACAACAACAGTCACATAGGAGAATATCTGTCTATAGTGTCACCAACTTGATGGACAACAACAGTCACATAGGAGAATATCTGTCCATAGTGTCACCAACTTGATGGACAACAACAGTCACATAGGAGAATATCTGTCCATAGTGTCACCAACTTGATGTTCACCAACAGTCACATAGGAGAATATCTGTCCATAGTGTCACCAACTTGATGGACAACAACAGTCACATAGGAGAATATCTGTCCATAGTGTCACCAACTTGATGTTCACCAACAGTCACATAGGAGAATATCTGTCCATAGTGTCACCAACTTGATGTTCACCAACAGTCACATAGGAGAATATCTGTCCATAGTGTCACCAACTTGATGGACAACAACAGTCACATAGGAGAATATCTGTCCATAGTGTCACCAACTTGATGGACAACAGCAGTCACATAGGAGAATATCTGTCCATAGTGTCACCAACTTGATGGACTACAACAGTCACATAGGAGAATATCTGTCCATAGTGTCACCAACTTGATGGACAACAACAGTCACATAGGAGAATATCTGTCCATAGTGTCACCAACTTGATGGACAACAACAGTCACATAGGAGAATATCTGTCCATAGTGTCACCAACTTGATGGACAACAACAGTGACATAGGAGAATATCTGTCCATAGTGTCACCAACTTGATGGACAACAACAGTCACATAGGAGAATATCTGTCCATAGTGTCACCAACTTGATGGGACAACAACAGTCACATAGGAGAATATCTGTCCATAGTGTCACCAACTTGATGGACAAACAACAGTCACATAGGAGAATATCTGTCCATAGTGTCACCAACTTGATGGACAACAACAGTCACATAGGAGAATATCTGTCCATAGTGTCACCAACTTGATGGACAACAACAGTCACATAGGAGAATATCTGTCCATAGTGTCACCAACTTGATGGACAACAACAGTCACATAGGAGAATATCTGTCCATAGTGTCACCAACTTGATGGACAACAACAGTCACATAGGAGAATATCTGTCCATAGTGTCACCAACTTGATGGACAACAACAGTCACATAGGAGAATATCTGTCCATAGTGTCACCAACTTGATGGACAACAACAGTCACAAAGGAGAATATCTGTCCATAGTGTCACCAACTTGATGGACAACAACAGTCACATAGGAGAATATCTGTCCATAGTGTCACCAACTTGATGGACAACAACAGTCACATAGGAGAATATCTGTCCATAGTGTCACCAACTTGATGGACAACAACAGTCACATAGGAGAATATCTGTCCATAGTGTCACCAACTTGATGGACAACAACAGTCACATAGGAGAATATCTGTCCATAGTGTCACCAACTTGATGGACAACAACAGTCACATAGGAGAATATCTGTCCATAGTGTCACCAACTTGATGGACAACAACAGTCACATAGGAGAATATCTGTCCATAGTGTCACCAACTTGATGGACAACAACAGTCACATAGGAGAATATCTGTCCATAGTGTCACCAACTTGATGGACAACAACAGTCACATAGGAGAATATCTGTCCATAGTGTCACCAACTTGATGGACAACAACAGTCACATAGGAGAATATCTGTCCTATAGTGTCACCAACTTGATGGACAACAACAGTCACATAGGAGAATATCTGTCCATAGTGTCACCAACTTGATGGACAACAACAGTCACATAGGAGAATATCTGTCCATAGTGTCACCAACTTGATGGACAACAACAGTCACATAGGAGAATATCTGTCCATAGTGTCACCAACTTGATGGACAACAACAGTCACATAGGAGAATATCTGTCATAGTGTCACCAACTTGATGGACAACAACAGTCACATAGGAGAATATCTGTCCATAGTGTCACCAACTTGATGGACAACAACAGTCACATAGGAGAATATCTGTCCATAGTGTCACTAACTTGATGGACAACAACAGTCACATAGGAGAATATCTGTCCATAGTGTCACTAACTTGATGGACAACAACAGTCACATAGGAGAATATCTGTCCATAGTGTCACCAACTTGATGGACAACAACAGTCACATAGGAGAATATCTGTCCATAGTGTCACCAACTTGATGGACAACAACAGTCACAAACAGTCACATAGGGAGAATATCTGTCCATAGTGTCACCAACTTGATGGACAACAACAGTCACATAGGAGAATATCTGTCCATAGTGTCACCAACTTGATGGACAACAACAGTCACATAGGAGAATATCTGTCCATAGTGTCACCAACTTGATGGACAACAACAGTCACATAGGAGAATATCTGTCCATAGTGTCACCAACTTGATGGACAACAACAATCACATAGGAGAATATCTGTCCATAGTGTCACCAACTTGATGGACAACAACAGTCACATAGGAGAATATCTGTCCATAGTGTCACCAACTTGATGGACAACAACAGTCACATAGGAGAATATCTGTCCATAGTGTCACCAACTTGATGGACAACAACAGTCACATAGGAGAATATCTGTCCATAGTGTCACCAACTTGATGGACAACAACAGTCACATAGGAGAATATCTGTCCATAGTGTCACCAACTTGATGGACAACAACAGTCACATAGGAGAATATCTGTCTATAGTGTCACCAACTTGATGGACAACAACAGTCACATAGGAGAATATCTGTCCATAGTGTCACCAACTTGATGGTCACCAACAGTCACATAGGAGAATATCTGTCCATAGTGTCACCAACTTGATGGACAACAACAGTCACATAGGAGAATATCTGTCCATAGTGTCACCAACTTGATGGACAACAACAGTCACATAGGAGAATATCTGTCCATAGTGTCACCAACTTGATGGACAACAACAGTCACATAGGAGAATATCTGTCCATAGTGTCACCAACTTGATGGACAACAACAGTCACATAGGAGAATATCTGTCCATAGTGTCACCAACTTGATGGACAACAACAGTCACATAGGAGAATATCTGTCCATAGTGTCACCAACTTGATGGACAACAACAGTCACATAGGAGAATATCTGTCCATAGTGTCACCAACTTGATGGACAACAACAGTCACATAGGAGAATATCTGTCCATAGTGTCACCAACTTGATGGACAACAACAGTCACATAGGAGAATATCTGTCCATAGTGTCACCAACTTGATGGACAACAACAGTCACATAGGAGAATATCTGTCCATAGTGTCACCAACTTGATGGACAACAACAGTCACATAGGAGAATATCTGTCCATAGTGTCACCAACTTGATGGACAACAACAGTCACATAGGAGAATATCTGTCCATAGTGTCACCAACTTGATGGACAACAACAGTCACATAGGAGAATATCTGTCCATAGTGTCACCAACTTGATGGACAACAACAGTCACATAGGAGAATATCTGTCCATAGTGTCACCAACTTGATGGACAACAACAGTCACATAGGAGAATATCTGTCCATAGTGTCACCAACTTGATGGACAACAACAGTCACATAGGAGAATATCTGTCCATAGTGTCACCAACTTGATGGACAACAGCAGTCACATAGGAGAATATCTGTCCATAGTGTCACCAACTTGATGGACAACAACAGTCACATAGGAGAATATCTGTCCATAGTGTCACCAACTTGATGGACAACAACAGTCACATAGGAGAATATCTGTCCATAGTGTCACCAACTTGATGGACAACAACAGTCACATAGGAGAATATCTGTCCATAGTGTCACCAACTTGATGGACAACAACAGTCACATAGGAGAATATCTGTCCATAGTGTCACCAACTTGATGGACAACAACAGTCACATAGGAGAATATCTGTCCATAGTGTCACCAACTTGATGGACAACAACAGTCACATAGGAGAATATCTGTCCATAGTGTCACTAACTTGATGGACAACAACAGTCACATAGGAGAATATCTGTCCATAGTGTCACTAACTTGATGGACAACAACAGTCACATAGGAGAATATCTGTCCATAGTGTCACTAACTTGATGGACAACAACAGTCACATAGGAGAATATCTGTCCATAGTGTCACCAACTTGATGGACAACAACAGTCACATAGGAGAATATCTGTCCATAGTGTCACCAACTTGATGGACAACAACAGTCACAAAGGAGAATATTTGTCCATAGTGTCACTAACTTGATGGACAACAACAGTCACATAGGAGAATATCTGTCCATAGTGTCACCAACTTGATGGACAACAACAGTCACATAGGAGAATATCTGTCCATAGTGTCACCAACTTGATGGACAACAACATTTATTATGAACAGATTTATTAATTTTGATAAAATTGTAGTTTGCTACACTGTAAAATTACTTCATTGCCTCTCTGCTATTTTATAATTTTTAAGCTTTTC
>CP092873.1:2151424-2162987 GCA_030710605.1 Cordylochernes scorpioides
GACCTCAGCAAGGGTTCCTCTCCAAGGATTACAGAGGAGATGTGTCTGTACTCATGTTAGAGTCGGCAGCAAAGGCTTCCATGTTAGGAACAGCCTCAAATTACAGGCAAAGTCAGACTTTCACCAAAGTATGCCTGGATCATGGTGCCATGATCAATGAAAGCTGCACCCCTATACCCCATTTCATTAGATCATGAACTCATGGAATTTGTGTAATCTTTACACAAGGGGATAAGAAACAACAACAGTCTCCTACACATCATGGAATTCGTCCCTTGGCAGAGCTGACTGCTATAGGGCGTGTCCCCAGGTGGCGGATAGGGAAATGACCTTCAGATATGAAGGCCAGCTGCAAAATAAGCAGAATAACTCTGACAAATAAGCAGTCGCGGACCAACAGCAGCATTGTTAGAAGAGAAGTAGACCTCTTTAAAAATCCTGACTTCAACTGACCCGGTTGATAGACCTCAGCAAGGGTCCCACTCGAGGGATACGGAGGAGCTGCGTCTGTACTCATGTTAGAGTCGGCAGCAAAGGCTTCCATGTTAGGAACGGCCTCAAACTACAGGCAAAGTCAGACTTTCGCCGGAGTGTGTCTGGATCATGGTGCCATGATCAATGAAAGCTGTACCCCTACACCCCATTCCATGAAAAAAGTAACAAAGTCGGTGGATGAGTGGGTAACACGCTCGATTCCCGACAATCATGAAACGGGATTGAATCCTGCGTTAAAATTTGTTTAATATATGAATAACCTTCACATATTATTCATTGTTTCAATTATCATGAACTAGGTTGTTCTTGTTGAGCGGTACCTATTAATGTGATTTTGAACCGATTCATTCCATGAATGAACTCGTGGAATTCATGTAATATTTACACAAGGGGATAAGAAACAACAACAATGTGGATTTTTTGTGAGGTTCTTCTTTATCAAATCTCCGTACTGTTGTCATCACCTCTTATCTCCTTCAATGATTCCACTGCAGCCAGAGCATGTACAACTCTCTCCTCTCAACAACCTTAGGTTATAAGGAAGTAGTTCCTCGTCTATATATGTATCTACACTCATGAACAAAACTTAAGGAAATGTAAATTCTTTGATGTCGCATGTCTTCTATTTTTTTTTTAAGGAAACGAGGCAATTTTGTTCACACTTGGTTATCTCGTGTGTCTTCAATAAAGGTCACTGTAATATCTTTCAGAGTTATTGTCTGAATCCCGATATACATTCTAAAAGATACAACTTCCTTAAGTTTTGTCCATGAGTGTATATTGGTTATCTCGTTTGTCTTCAATAAAGGTCACTGTAATATCTTTCAGAGTTATTGTCTGAATCCCGATATACATTCTAAAAGGTACAACTTCCTTAAGTTTTGTCTATGGGTGTATATTGGTTATCTCGTGTGTCTTCAATAAAGGTCACTGTAATATCTTTCAGAGTTATTGTCTGAATCCCGATATACATTCTAAAAGGTACAAGTTCCTTAAGTTTTATCCATGAGTGTATATTGGTTATCTCGTGCGTCTTCAATAAAGGTCACTGTAATATCTTTCAGAGTTATTGTCTCAATCCCGATATACATTCTAAAAGGTACAACTTCCTTAAGTTTTGTCTATGGGTGTATATTGGTTATCTTGTGTGTCTACAATAAAGGTCACTGTAATATCTTTCAGAGTTATTGTCTCAATCCCGATATACATTCTAAAAGGTACAACTTCCTTAAGTTTTGTCTATGGGTGTATATTGGTTATCTCGTGTGTCTACAATAAAGGTCACTGTAATATCTTTCAGAGTTATTGTCTCAATCCCGATATACATGCTGAAAGTACAACTTCCTTAAGTTTTGTCCATGAGTAAATCTTTCAGAGTTATTGTCTGAATCCCGATATACATGCTAAAAGGTACAACTTCCTTAAGTTTTGTCCATGAGTGTATATTGGTTATCTCGTGTGTCTTCAATAAAGGTCACTGTAATATCTTTCAGAGTTATTGTCTCAATCCCGATATACATTCTAAAAATTAAAAATTCCTTAAGTTTTCTCCATGAGTGTATATTTTTGGTTTGCAATCAGTTGTTATTTTTTAGAGAGAGAAGAGTTACTGTATATATAATGTTACGACACTTCTCAGTCGTTAATGTTTGCGTTCAAGGTTTCTAAGAGAACAATGTGGATTATTTGTGGATACAGTTTAGTACGGTATATTTATTATAAGAGATTTAAAGAGTAGATCAGTAACTATATACAGTAGACGTCTTCATTGTCCGCCACCAGAGTCCTCGTCACCGTCTTCCCGGTCAGTCCATACGGCCACACGCCCGGAGCCCACTTCCCGTAGCCAATTTGCCGCGTCTGTTGTCACTGCAGATCTGTTTGAACTGTTCTCCTACCCCCACGTTGGAATGCCGTCATGGCGCCTGTCCTCCCCACACACATGTGGGCCATCCTCCTGTAACTGGTGGTGTCCTTCCATCTCTTCACAACTTCACCCTGGGATTCCTTGCCTCTCGGATATCTTGTCATACAGTGAGGAGGGAATTATCTATATTACAGTATTGTAGGTCAAGTAAACTACAAACAGGTCACTGAATGAGCTGAGAGTGATGTTCACCAACAGTCACATAGGAGAATATCTGTCCATAGTGTCACCAACTTGATGGACAACAACAGTCACATAGGAGAATATCTGTCCATAGTGTCACCAACTTGATGGACAACAACAGTCACATAGGAGAATATCTGTCCATAGTGTCACCAACTTGATGGACAACAACAGTCACATAGGAGAATATCTGTCCATAGTGTCACCAACTTGATGGACAACAACAGTCACATAGGAGAATATCTGTCCATAATGTCACCAACTTTGATGGACAACAACAGTCACATAAGGAGAATATCTGTCCATAGTGTCACCAACTTGATGGACAACAACAGTCACATAGGAGAATATCTGTCCATAATGTCACCAACTTGATGGACAACAACAGTCACATAGGAGAATATCTGTCCATAGTGTCACCAACTTGATGGACAACAACAGTCACATAGGAGAATATCTGTCCATAGTGTCACCACTTGATGGACAACAACAGTCACATAGGAGAATATCTGTCCATAGTGTCACCAACTTGATGGACAACAACAGTCACATAGGAGAATATCTGTCCATAGTGTCACCAACTTGATGGACAACAACAGTCACATAGGAGAATATCTGTCCATAGTGTCCCAACTTGATGGTCACCAACAGTCACATAGGAGAATATCTGTCCATAGTGTCACCAACTTGATGGACAACAACAGTCACATAGGAGAATATCTGTCCATAGTGTCACCAACTTGATGGACACCAACAGTCACATAGGAGAATATCTGTCCATAGTGTCACCAACTTGATGGACAACAACAGTCACATAGGAGAATATCTGTCCATAGTGTCACCAACTTGATGGACAACAACAGTCACATAGGAGAATATTTGTCCATAGTGTCACCAACTTGATGGACAACAACAGTCACATAGGAGAATATCTGTCCATAGTGTCACCAACTTGATGGACACCAACAGTCACATAGGAGAATATCTGTCCATAGTGTCACCAACTTGATGGACAACAACAGTCACATAGGAGAATATCTGTCCATAGTGTCACCAACTTGATGGACAACAACAGTCACATAGGAGAATATCTGTCCATAGTGTCACCAACTTGATGGTCACCAACAGTCACATAGGAGAATATCTGTCCATAGTGTCACCAACTTGATGGACAACAACAGTCACATAGGAGAATATCTGTCCATAGTGTCACCAACTTGATGGACAACAACAGTCACATAGGAGAATATCTGTCCATAGTGTCACCAACTTGATGGTCACCAACAGTCACATAGGAGAATATCTGTCCATAGTGTCACCAACTTGATGGACAACAACAGTCACATAGGAGAATATCTGTCCATAGTGTCACCAACTTGATGGACAACAACAGTCACATAGAGAATATCTGTCCATAGTGTCACCAACTTGATGGTCACCAACAGTCACATAGGAGAATATCTGTCCATAGTGTCACCAACTTGATGGACAACAACAGTCACATAGGAGAATATCTGTCCATAGTGTCACCAACTTGATGGACAACAACAGTCACATAGGAGAATATCTGTCCATAGTGTCACCAACTTGATGGACAACAACAGTCACATAGGAGAATATCTGTCCATAGTGTCACCAACTTGATGGACAACAACAGTCACATAGGAGAATATCTGTCCATAGTGTCACCAACTTGATGGACAACAACAGTCACATAGGAGAATATCTGTCCATAGTGTCACCAACTTGATGGTCACCAACAGTCACATAGGAGAATATCTGTCCATAGTGTCACCAACTTGATGGTCAACAACAGTCACATAGGAGAATATCTGTCCATAGTGTCACCAACTTGATGGACAACAACAGTCACATAGGAGAATATCTGTCCATAGTGTCACCAACTTGATGGTCACCAACAGTCACATAGGAGAATATCTGTCCATAGTGTCACCAACTTGATGGACAACAACAGTCACATAGGAGAATATCTGTCCATAGTGTCACCAACTTGATGGACAACAACAGTCACATAGGAGAATATCTGTCCATAGTGTCACCAACTTGATGGACAACAACAGTCACATAGGAGAATATCTGTCCATAGTGTCACCACTTGATGGACAACAACAGTCACATAGGAGAATATCTGTCCATAGTGTCACCAACTTGATGGACAACAACAGTCACATAGGAGAATATCTGTCCATAGTGTCACCAACTTGATGGACAACAACAGTCACATAGGAGAATATCTGTCCATAGTGTCACCAACTTGATGGACAACAACAGTCACATAGGAGAATATCTGTCCATAGTGTCACCACTTGATGGACAACAACAGTCACATAGGAGAATATCTGTCCATAGTGTCACCAACTTGATGGACAACAACAGTCACATAGGAGAATATCTGTCCATAGTGTCACCAACTTGATGGACAACAACAGTCACATAGGAGAATATCTGTCCATAATGTCACCAACTTGATGGACAACAACAGTCACATAGGAGAATATCTGTCCATAGTGTCACCAACTTGATGGACAACAACAGTCACATAGGAGAATATCTGTCCATAGTGTCACCAACTTGATGGACAACAACAGTCACATAGGAGAATATCTGTCCATAGTGTCACCAACTTGATGGACACCAACAGTCACATAGGAGAATATCTGTCCATAGTGTCACCAACTTGATGGTCACCAACAGTCACATAGGAGAATATCTGTCCATAGTGTCACCAACTTGATGGACAACAACAGTCACATAGGAGAATATCTGTCCATAGTGTCACCAACTTGATGGACAACAACAGTCACATAGGAGAATATCTGTCCATAGTGTCACCAACTTGATGGACAACAACAGTCACATAGGAGAATATCTGTCCATAGTGTCACCAACTTGATGGACAACAACAGTCACATAGGAGAATATCTGTCCATAGTGTCACCAACTTGATGGACACCAACAGTCACATAGGAGAATATCTGTCCATAGTGTCACCAACTTGATGGTCAACAACAGTCACATAGGAGAATATCTGTCCATAGTGTCACCAACTTGATGGACAACAACAGTCACATAGGAGAATATCTGTCCATAGTGTCACCAACTTGATGGACAACAACAGTCACATAGGAGAATATCTGTCCATAGTGTCACCAACTTGATGGACACCAACAGTCACATAGGAGAATATCTGTCCATAGTGTCACCAACTTGATGGACACCAACAGTCACATAGGAGAATATCTGTCCATAGTGTCACCAACTTGATGGTCACCAACAGTCACATAGGAGAATATCTGTCCATAGTGTCACCAACTTGATGGTCACCAACAGTCACATAGGAGAATATCTGTCCATAGTGTCACCAACTTGATGGACAACAACAGTCACATAGGAGAATATCTGTCCATAGTGTCACCAACTTGATGGACAACAACAGTCACATAGGAGAATATCTGTCCATAGTGTCACCAACTTGATGGACAACAACAGTCACATAGGAGAATATCTGTCCATAGTGTCACCAACTTGATGGACAACAACAGTCACATAGGAGATATCTGTCCATAGTGTCACCAACTTGATGGACAACAACAGTCACATAGGAGAATATTTGTCCATAGTGTCACCAACTTGATGGTCATCAACAGTCACATAGGAGAATATCTGTCCATAGTGTCACCAACTTGATGGACAACAACAGTCACATAGGAGAATATCTGTCCATAGTGTCACCAACTTGATGGACAACAACAGTCACATAGGAGAATATCTGTCCATAGTGTCACCAACTTGATGGACAACAACAGTCACATAGGAGAATATCTGTCCATAGTGTCACCAACTTGATGGACAACAACAGTCACATAGGAGAATATCTGTCCATAGTGTCACCAACTTGATGGACAACAACAGTCACATAGGAGAATATCTGTCCATAGTGTCACCAACTTGATGGACAACAACAGTCACATAGGAGAATATCTGTCCATAGTGTCACCAACTTGATGGTCACCAACAGTCACATAGGAGAATATCTGTCCATAGTGTCACCAACTTGATGGTCACCAACAGTCACATAGGAGAATATCTGTCCATAGTGTCACCAACTTGATGGACAACAACAGTCACATAGGAGAATATCTGTCCATAGTGTCACCAACTTGATGGACAACAACAGTCACATAGGAGAATATCTGTCCATAGTGTCACCAACTTGATGGACAACAACAGTCACATAGGAGAATATCTGTCCATAGTGTCACCAACTTGATGGACAACAACAGTCACATAGGAGAATATCTGTCCATAGTGTCACCAACTTGATGGACAACAACAGTCACATAGGAGAATATCTGTCCATAGTGTCACCAACTTGATGGACAACAACAGTCACATAGGAGAATATCTGTCCATAGTGTCACCAACTTGATGGACAACAACAGTCACATAGGAGAATATCTTTCCATAGTGTCACCAACTTGATGGACAACAACAGTCACATAGGAGAATATCTGTCCATAGTGTCACCAACTTGATGGACAACAACAGTCACATAGGAGAATATCTGTCCATAGTGTCACCAACTTGATGGACAACAACAGTCACATAGGAGAATATCTGTCCATAGTGTCACCAACTTGATGGACAACAACAGTCACATAGGAGAATATCTGTCCATAGTGTCACCAACTTGATGGACAACAACAGTCACATAGGAGAATATCTGTCCATAGTGTCACCAACTTGATGGACAACAACAGTCACATAGGAGAATATCTGTCCATAGTGTCACCAACTTGATGGACAACAACAGTCACATAGGAGAATATCTGTCCATAGTGTCACCAACTTGATGGACAACAACAGTCACATAGGAGAATATCTGTCCATAGTGTCACCAACTTGATGGACAACAACAGTCACATAGGAGAAATATCTGTCCATAGTGTCACCAAATTGATGGACAACAACAGTCACATAGGAGAATATCTGTCCATAGTGTCACCAACTTGATGGACAACAACAGTCACATAGGAGAATATCTGTCCATAGTGTCACCAACTTGATGGACAACAACAGTCACATAGGAGAATATCTGTCCATAGTGTCACCAACTTGATGGACAACAACAGTCACATAGGAGAATATCTGTCCATAGTGTCACCAACTTGATGGTCATCAACAGTCACATAGGAGAATATCTGTCCATAGTGTCACCAACTTGATGGTCACCAACAGTCACATAGGAGAATATCTGTCCATAGTGTCACCAACTTGATGGACAACAACAGTCACATAGGAGAATATCTGTCCATAGTGTCACCAACTTGATGGACAACAACAGTCACATAGGAGAATATCTGTCCATAGTGTCACCAACTTGATGGACAACAACAGTCACATAGGAGAATATCTGTCCATAGTGTCACCAACTTGATGGACAACAACAGTCACATAGGAGAATATCTGTCCATAGTGTCACCAACTTGATGGTCAACAACAGTCACATAGGAGAATATCTGTCCATAGTGTCACCAACTTGATGGTCAACAACAGTCACATAGGAGAATATCTGTCCATAGTGTCACCAACTTGATGGACAACAACAGTCACATAGGAGAATATCTGTCCATAGTGTCACCAACTTGATGGTCAACAACAGTCACATAGGAGAATATCTGTCCATAGTGTCACCAACTTGATGGTCAACAACAGTCACATAGGAGAATATCTGTCCATAGTGTCACCAACTTGATGGTCAACAACAGTCACATAGGAGAATATCTGTCCATAGTGTCACCAACTTGATGGTCACCAACAGTCACATAGGAGAATATCTGTCCATAGTGTCACCAACTTGATGGACAACAACATTTATTATAAACAGATTTGATAAATCACAATTTGGATTATAGATTATAAACACAAGGTAATAAGACCAAATCCAAATAAATAAATAGTGTGTGATGTTTCGGCAACAGCATTGTTACCATCTTCAGACAAAAGTACTGAATGAGAAAGTGTGGTAAAATATCTCATTCAGTACTTTTGTCTGAAGATAGTAACAAAGCTGTTACCAAAACGTCACACACTATTTATTTATAATAAATATTATTACCTTGTCCATATAGTTACCAAAAGTTGAACTCGACTTGATGGACATAACAAATTCTTGCAACACTAAACTTCAATAATATAGAATAACACAAAATCAGATTTCTAAGATACATAGATTAAATAAATAATATTAATATACACATATTAATATTAAACACAAGGTAATAAGACCAAATCCAAATAAATAATTAGTGTGTGACGTTTTGGTAACAACGTTGTTACCATCTTTTGTAGTACTTTTGTCTGAAGATGTAACAATGCTGTTACCGAAACGTCACACACTAATAATTTATTTGGATTTGGTCTTATTACCATCTATAATCCATATTAATAAACAATTAATAAAAATTATTCTTTAAAATAATAAATAATACACACACAAAAAAAAAGAAAGGAAATTTGAGCTTCAAACCCAAGTTCGTTTATTTGTTACTTTCATTAAGTACTTCAATGTAACCACAGAGCTAAGAAAACATGCTATGATTATTGGCTACCTCAACCTGACCTTTGATGTTTATAGTGGTCTTTTTCAAAGGTCCTCCTCAGTGATGCATCCAGTATAAGCCAAAATGGATTCTTGAGTAGATTTTGAGCAATGGAGGTAGATGATTATCATGTAATGTGTAACTCCGCCATTGCCGGTCCCAAGCCCGGATGGAGGAGGGGGAGCAGTAACAAGCTCACTAAAAAACCTGGGCTCAGCTGGCCAT
The DNA here is from genome assembly GCA_030710605.1 of Cordylochernes scorpioides. Classification (NCBI taxonomy): domain Eukaryota; kingdom Metazoa; phylum Arthropoda; class Arachnida; order Pseudoscorpiones; family Chernetidae; genus Cordylochernes; species Cordylochernes scorpioides. The sequence goes on from CP092873.1 coordinate 2,160,878, forward strand.
GCTGATAGTACCCTGTAAGGTCTCCAGGGATACAGGATGAGCAGCGTTTGTACTCCATGTTAGGAGCGGCTCCACATGGAGTCTGTTCCTCATGTCAGAGGCGGCCATTTCTTTTGGAGCTGAGTCGGCCTGCCACTGAGTAGTGCTCCCAGTCTTAATGACATTCTACTTCACCCAGTCATGATGGTTGTCAAATAGACACCATCAAGGGTCACAACTTGATACCCTAATATGATTGAGTGGAGATAAGAAAGAAGAAGAAGATGGAATGTGTTATAGGAGGTTTCACACCTGATCCAGACATTGGTAACTGTAATTTGAAACCACTGCCACACGAGATCTACAGACCCTGTACAGTACCTACCTCTGGTGTGTGGAATTTACTAAGTGCTATCATTTTGAGGCCATCTACACTCATGGACAATACTTAAGGAAGTGGAAAGTTTTTGAGGTCATCGGTCGTCTATTATTAATTTTTTTTTTTTTTGGAGACAGAGGCAATTTGGTTGCCACTTGGTTATCTTGTGTGTCTTCAATAAAGGTCACTGTAATATCTTTCAGAGTTATTGTCTCAATCCCGATATACATGCTAAAAGGTACAACTTCCTTAAGTTTTGTCCATGAGTGTATATTGGTTATCTCGTGTGTCTTCAATAAAGGTCACTGTAACATCTTTCAGAGTCATTGTCTCAATCCCGATATACATGCTGAAAGGTAAAACTTCCTTAAGTTTTGTCCATGAGTGTATATTGGTTATCTCGTGTGTCTTCAATAAAGGTCACTGTAATATCTTTCAGAGTTATTGTCTCAATCCCGATATACATGCTAAAAGGTACAACTTCCTTAAGTTTTGTCCATGAGTGTATATTGGTTATCTCGCGTGTCTTCAATAAAGGTCACTGTAATATCTTTCAGAGTTATTGTCTCAATCCCGATATAGATGCTAAAAGGTACAATTTCCTCAAGTTTTGTCCATGAGTGTATATTGGTTATCTCGCGTGTCTTCAATAAAGGTCACTGTAATATCTTTCAGAGTTATTGTCTCAATCCCGATATAGATGCTAAAAGGTACAATTTCCTCAAGTTTTGTCCATGAGTGTATATTGGTTATCTCGTGTGTCTTCAATAAAGGTCACTGTAATATCTTTCAGAGTTATTGGCTGAATCCCGATATACATGCTGAGATGTACAACTTACTTAAGTTTTGTTCATGAGTGTATATTGGTTATCTCGTGTGTCTTCAATAAAGGTCACTGTAATATCTTTCAGAGTTATTGTCTCAATCCCGATATACATGCTGAGATGTACAACTTCTTAAGTTTTGTCCATGAGTGTATATTGGGTATCTCGTGTGTCTTCAATAAAGGTCACTGTAATATCTTTCAGAGTTATTGTCTCTTAATCCCGATATACATGCTGAGATGTACAACTTCCTTAAGTTTTGTCCATGAGTGTATATTGGGTATCTCGTGTGTCTTCAATAAAGGTCACTGTAATATCTTTCAGAGTTATTGTCTCAATCCCGATATACATGCTAAAAGGTACAACTTCCTTAAGTTTTGTCCATGAGTGTATATTGGTTATCTCGTGTGTCTTCAATAAAGGTCACTGTAATATCTTTCAGAGTTATTGTCTCAATCCCGATATACATGCTAAAAGGTACAACTTCCTTAAGTTTTGTCCATGAGTGTACTTCCGTAGACCTTACTGTGATGATAGAAAATATTAAATTAGAAGGCTTGGCTCATCAGTGGTGAACCCTCTCAGTTATTTCACCAAACTAGTCTCAGTATTTTGCCTACACCACAACTCAACTATCAACAGATGTGTAGTCAAATAAATACATCTCGTTGGCAGGCCTCAGATATTTCAATTTCTACAAAGCTGCCGCCATCAATGTCTGGATAGGTTCATGAGATCTGACGGCTGGCAGCCGAGCGTCCTGCTGCACTCACATTTGTGGATCTAAAGAGACAAAGGTCAAAACAGATGTCAAAACCAGACGCCATCTATTGACCGTCACCGCAAACTAGCGGCCTCGGGTCGGTAACAAAGCCACAACACCAGCTTTGGTAAACTGAAAAGCGTCCACCTAGAGACCATGGTTTCA
>CP092873.1:2163087-2261812 GCA_030710605.1 Cordylochernes scorpioides
GATCATCTGATATAATAATAAAGGGCATCCATGTTTATTCTTCTGTCATCATTGAATATCTACAATCAGTTTATCTAACGTCTACCAATAATGTAAAATGGTATACAATGATAGCTGTATTCATGCTGTGTAGTCACTTTCAGGTCCATTGGTACACACAGCATTCTACATTACTGTAAATTCTTTCAGCAGTCTCATTATCCTATTGGACTTTTTATTGACCAATATTTTACCTTCTAGCTTGTATCTCTACCAGATGGTGAGTCAACACCTACCCACATGTCCAGCAATGGCCACAGCCTTGCAGAAAATTGACATGGACCCAGAACAGAAGCTTTTCACACCAAAGATAGAGAACATTGCTGTGATAGAGATGTATGAAGACATCTGAGGCTCTTCATTGTGTTAGGACACCTCGTCACCATATTATGCCAAAATAACCCAGAACTCCACCTAACTAACCATATCCCACCTTTGTCCATCTAAGCTACAAACCTCTGGTGATTGCGAGGTGTAGAGATGGAGCCTGAGGCCACCTTCGGCCTTGACAACAACAAGCCAGAGTCCAGGATAGACTCAGACACCCCTTCCTGTGATCAAGCCACCTGACCTGTGGTGGATGACTTGGCCCTACCAAGCTGGTCTGAGATGGACTCAGACACCCCTTCCTGGTGGTCGAGCCACATGTCCCATTGTGGCTGACCAAGCCAGAGTCCAAGATGGACTCAGACACCCCTTCCCTGTAGTCAAGCCACTGACCTATGGTGCTCGACCTGACTCCACCAGTACCAAGCCAGACTTCAGCATGCCTATGGGTAAACCACAAGCCCATGGTGGTTGTTAAAATCACCATCTTCAGGCAGAACACCAGCTCCACCACGAGCCCTGAACCTTTCCCAAACTGATTATAAGATGCCCAGATCCTACAATATTAATTATGTATATTTTTTAATTCAATATTTTATAATCTTATTTTTTTTTGTGAATTTTTCTTTAATAATTTATATATTTAATTTATTTTTGTTATTTCTTAAAGATACTTTTTTTTTTCACAGAAAGAAGGGTGATGATAGCCTTGGGGGTGAGTCCAGCAACACTGGGGCAAGGAAGCGGGATATTGACATTTTAGTTAGTTTGAACTTTTCCATGGAATCTGAGGACTGGGAGTTGCTGAAAGCTCAGGCCGCTTGCTGCGGCCTTAGCTGCCCTTTTTCGAATCCTGGACTTGGGTGACTGGAGGTAGGTGGGGAAATTTGGGATTTTGGCATGATAGTCCTTTTTTTAAAGTTTATATTTATATATATTTAACTCCTCCCTATTTTAACCTTATATAGTTTTTAAACTTTTTTTTTTAAATCTTATATACACGTAATATTATTTAGGTATTTTTTGTTTTTATCTATTCTCTGATGTACATTGAAAGATTATTTTATTGGTCTAAAATAAAATATGTTTAGCCAAAAAATGATTGGTTAATTTCCCCGCCAACATTTATTGCTAGCCGGCACAGCTTTAGGTCTCTACATGTGCCATAGATGAATAAATTTGTGGTCTGCTCTTCTGCAGCCACTGGCGCCCGAATATTTGGACTTGTAGTGATCTGGAAATAATTTTTTAAAGTTAACAGCAAAGAAAAAACCTATAAAATCATCCCGATTTTAGCAATTGGACACGAGAACAACAACAACAGAAAATTAACATGGACCCAGAACAGAAACTTTACACACCAAAGATAGAGAACATTGTGACTGCTGTAATAAAAATGCATGGAGACATCTGAGGCTCTTCATTGGACACAACAACAGAAAATTGACATGGACCCAGAACATCAGTTTTACACACCCAAGATAGTGGACATTGCTGTGATAGAGATGTATGGAGACATCTGAGGCTCTTCATTGGACACGACAACAACAACAGAAAAATGACATGGACCCAGAACATCAGTTTTACACACCCAAGATAGAGGACATTGCTGTGATAGAGATGTATGGAGACATCTGAGGCTCTTCATTGGACACAACAACAACAACAGAAAATTGACATGGACCCAGAACAGCAGTTTTACATACCCAAGATAGAGAACACTGCTGTGATAGAAATGTATGGAGACATCTGAAGCTCTTCATTGGACACGACAACAACAACAGAAAATTGACATGGACCCAGAACAGCAGTTTTACACACCCAAGATAGAGAACGACTGCTATGATAGAGATGCATGGATACATCTGAGGCTTTTCATTGGACATGACAACAACAACAGAAACTTGACATGGACCCAGAACAGAAGCTTTACACACCAAAGATAGAGAACATTGCTGTGATAGAGATGTAAAGAGACATCTGAGGTTCTTCATTGGACACGAAAACAACAACAGAAAATTGACATGGACACAGAACAGCAACTTCACACACCCAAGATAGAGGACATTGCTGTGATAGAGATGTATGGAGACATCTGAGGCTCTTCATTGGACACGACAACAACAAGAAAATTGACATGGACCCAGAACAGCAGTTTTACACACCCAAGATAGAGAACATTGCTGTGATAGAGATGTACAGAGACATCTGAGGCTCTTCATTGGACACAACAATAGTCGAGTGTAGATACATTGGTCTACCATGGCCGGGATTGTCTACATGGTAACAGAACCTGGTGTAGACAGAGCCACGTGACATCGGAATATGGAATACACAGTACAATTCTGTTTAAAATTCTGTTATTTATAAAACAAATGTGTAGTTTTAATTAAGTAATGCGACAGGTTTCTGGAGATGATTTTTTGTTGTGTATTTGCATACTTGGGATATTTGCAGAAATGCGAATATCCTCTTTGCATACTCATTTCTGACTTCATGTATAAATAGCGCTACAAGTCAGTCAGTCAGTCCATATTGTAGAAGTTAGTGTTCTAGTAAATTCTAAGAGAATGTAGTGGCCTGGTAATGAGCAACCCACACAGAGGCAACGCAACAATTTTCTTATGATTTCATTATTACATTTTCAAGCTTTCTTGAATTTCTGCTCCTTTACAGGAGTACATGATGAACAATGAAAACACCGTTAGAAACCAGCTATATTTATACATGGCGCTCTGCCATCTTAAAATCCCAGGTGAGCTATCAAGATATGACTATTTTGTTTTTAATACCACCACCTGACATCTATTTTAAAAATCATTTTCACATGTTTAGCGTATTTACGCAAGTTTAGCCTTAAATACTCTTTTTTTCTTGGTTTCTTAAGAAGCCTCGGGGACCAAAATATTTTTGGTCGTTGAGGTACAGCCTGCTCCACGCTGACGAGGGCCAACAGCCTGAAACGCGTTCGTGGTTGGCTTTTCTTGATTTATCAATTAAATGTGTTGACCAAATATCAGGAAACAGGTTAAATCAACGTTTAGTTGATTTCTGTTCCACTAGATGGCGCTCTGCCATCTAAAAAGCACATGTGAGAGGTCAGAATATGCCTATTTTGTTTTATGTATACATATATGTCATAATTTGTATAATACCCAAAATGTATAATTTATTTTCACCATAATTATTATGTTAAATTTTAAATACAAATTCATCCATGTATAAATCTGTACAAAATAAATCTGAGGGCCAGCGCGCGCGGGCGAAGGCCACGCCTCCGCCGCGTGCGCGCGCGCTCACGAGTGTGGAACAAGTTCTTTTTTGACGCATACATGCACAACGGTCGCGCCCTTCCATTCGACCACGACAGCTACGACAAGTAAGAGTCGACAGAAATAAGAACCTCAAGAGAATGAATAAATCAAAGAGACAAGCAGGCCAGAAAGAGGCCGAGTTATCTCAAGAGAAAAAGTCGGTGATAGATGAATTAACAGCGATGATGAGAAGACTTGGGCGGGACGCGTCCACCGCCGCAGCCAGGTTTGACGGATCAAGTTCCGCGGAATCGTTCTTAAGGGAGCTGGAGAAGTCCCCGGAATTCCAAAGCAGCAACTGCGACGAACAAGGCCGCATGGTAGTGGCAGCGCTAGAGGGAGAGTCCCGGAGGACACTCCAATCTATGGACTACCTCCACGAAGCCTACTGGAGGATCAAACAGGTCCTTGAGGATCCGTACCCCCCGCCCGAGACACCGACCCACAAAGAGTTCTATCAACTACGTTGCGGGCCTCAAGGCTTACAAGCATACTATATACAGAAGGTACGCATGGGTACGCAGCTCAACATCGACCGCAAGGAAATGGTCAATGCTCTCACTCAAGGAATGCCCTCCTACAGTCGCAATCTCCTGCTGATTGCAACACCCAGCAGCCCGTCGGAATGGTTTAATCTGGCCAGGAGAATCTATGGGATCGGCGGAGCCTCGAGTCGTCCGGCATTTCCTCTCCCACAGAGCGCCCATCTCCGAGCCAATCCGGTATACAAGCAAACAATTCATTAAGGCGCTCATCCCAGAAGCGACCAGTAGGATTCCCCTCCATCCCGCCTACACCCTGCAAGCATTGCCAAGGGCCCCACTGGAACTATCAGTGCCCACAACGGTCCACCTTGCCTGGACAGCGTGCCGATCATCCTCGACTAGCGACACCGCCGTGGTATTTTCGTGGCCCAAGAGACAGCGCTACCAAGTAACCAGAAGTACAACCCACACGCCATTAACCGCGTAAGTACCCTGACTCTCAAGTTGCTACTAGCCAACCATTTATGTTCATTTCTAATAGATACTGGCGCTAACATTAATATTATTTGTTTAAAACAATTCAAAACATTAGGAACTAAAATGTCACCTTTAAATAATGATGTTACTATTAGGACTTTGTCTCATAATATCCAACCTGTGTGGGATTTGCATTTATTTTGGCTACTGTAGGATCCATTACGGAACACTTGTTATTTTATATAATAGATAATGATCTACTATTTGGCATTTTATCTTTAAATTCATTGGGGATATTTCGATTAACTATTGATTGAAAGAATGTATCAGGATAATATCATGTTAGCACAGTCACAATATTGTTTTAAAGATTATTTTACGCCATCATTAAACAACTTTACAATTCAACCCGACCCTAATAACTATACCATGCCCCACACCACTCAATCTTCTCCTCATGACAACCTTAATAGTACCACAAATGTAGAAAATTATATAGTTACACATCCTCATCTAATAAATGAATGTAAAAATCTTATTAGAGAAAATATTGGTTTGTTTCCTGTAGATAAGTTTTCAGTACCTGCTTTAAATATCGACCCGGTTAAAATTATACCTAACAGTGATAAGATTATAACACTAAGACCATATAGAATACCATATAGCGATTATCCTGAAATAAAATATCAAATAGAGAAAATGTTAGAAAATGAAATAATAGAACCATCGAATAACTCATATGCCGCTCCCGTAACACTTGCTATAAAAAGGGATGGCTCGAAACGTTTTTATGTAGATTTTAGAAAACTTAACGAATTATTGTCTGTAGATAATTATCCCATACCACTAATAGAAACAGTACTAGATCAATTATCTAATTCCAAATACTTTTCCACCATAGATATAACCTCCGCCTTCTGGCAAATACCGATCCATCCCGAATCTAGGCCCCTACTTTCATTTGTAACCCACCTGGGGCAATACCATTTTAATATACTTCCATTTGGTCTCAAATTAAGTCCCCAAATATTCGAAAGGCAGTTAAATCAATTGATACAGAAACACAAATTAACATTTACTAATCATTATTTTGATGACTTCATAATCCATTATAACAGTTTAGAAGAACACTTAAAACACTTGCAGGAATTTTTTCATTTTTGTAAATTAGAAAATATAAAATTAAATCTTAATAAATGCCAGTTTTTCAGGACATCTATTGACTACCTGGGATATAAGATTAGTTCAGGTACCTGCACTCCACTTGTTAGGAATATAGATGTAATTAATGCCATAAAACCTCCTACTAACGTAAAAACCTTGCAATCTTTCCTAGGCGCCATTAATGTTTACAACAAATTCATTCCAGATAATGCGCGCATTAGAAATCTTCTAAAATAACTTTTGAAAAAGAACGTTAAATGGGAATGGACGTAGACTGTCAAAAGGCGTTTGACAAACTCAAACAACTACTTTCATCAGGTCCCATTCTACATCATTATAAATCAGATTTGCCCTGTCAAGTGTACTCTGATGCATCTTTGCAAGGGATAGGAGGAGTACTGAAACAGCTCCATCCAGATGGAAACTCATATCCAGTACAATATTATAGTCGCACACTGCGCAAATACGAGCGCAATTATACCATCACCGAATTAGAGTGTCTGGCCATAATTGAAACAGTAGATCGTTTCAAGGTCTATCTGGCGGGAAATTGTTTTACTATTTTCACCGATCATTGCGCCTTACAGTGGCTGAAAAAACATCAAAAATCCGACAGGAAGACTCTTTCGATGGAGTTTGGGATTGTCAGTCTACGACTATCAAGTGAAGTTTATCAAAGGCACCAAACATCTAGAGGCTGACCTGTTATCCCGAAATCCGTTTTGTGGCCTTCTTTACGCCACGCATTTAAAAATGTACCAAAGCGAGCTTCGGGATAATCCCTAGTATGTTCACCAAACCTCAGGCCTGACTACCGTCACCAGACGTGGTGTGAGCAAAATAATTGTTCCGCCATCCTTACGACCCACCATACTTAGAGAAGCCCACCAGAAATGCAACCTTCCAGGAATTTCTCAATTGACTAGGATCATCTCCGCCCAATATTTTTGGAGCGGAATGTCGATATTGTAACATCTGTCAAATGAGCAAAACCCCAAAAGGACTGAAGTATGGAGAGTTAGGCGAATTGCCAGAATCCCCACTGCCATTCGATCTGGTCTCTATGGACACTATAGCCGGGTTTGCTAGATATGGTAGTGCAAAAAATTACCTGCATGTAGTAGTAGACCACGCGACTTGATTCGCATGGACATTTCCATCTCGTTCCACCAGTACGACCACATATATACAAGTAATAAAAAAGGTGCTACAAAGTGGTTGTCCGAGACGTCTGCTTACAGATAGAGCCCCTGCCTTTACATCACCGAGGTTTAGGAGATTTCTAATCTCCCATAACATCCAGCCAATGCTCACTACCAGCAACCATCCACAAGCAAACGGTTTATCCGAACGTTTGAACGCAACCCTGACCGGAAAACTTAGGCTCCTCCATCTTCAACATCCTCGAGCTAGTTGGACTATGCTCCAAATCAAAGTAGTTAAGGCATATAACGATACCCCTCATTCCGTCACGGGATTTCCCCCATCATATATTATGAATGGCTCCCTGCCGAAAGAACTGTCACAACATCTAGATCGTTATCCATCGGTCACTGAATCGTGACGCCTAGCGTTACAAAGAACGAAAGAACGTCATAAGCTAGATAAGATCAGATTTGATAAAAATCACAGGTCCCCCGACTTTGAGGTAGGCGATCTAGTCCTTACCAAAATTTACCAACACCCCAATACGGGCAAATTAGTGCCTTACTTCAGTGGACCATATGAGATAATTGAGGTGATATATCTCCCTATACAGTTAGAATCAATAGACCTAATCAAGCTCAAAACTTAGACACGGAAATTATCCACATAAACAAATTGAAACACTTATCCGAAGACACTAAGTACATCTTCACACCTCACTCAACGAACAACAATAGCTCCAGAATCACATTTTATTTACCATCATTTCCCACCAGAAATATTTCATGATAATTATAAGAATTACGCATCTACATTAAGTAACCCATTTATTCACATGAACTCCGATATTTCTTAGATAATGACGAACCAACATTAACAGTCAGATACATTTCTACTCCTGACACCATTCCAAAGATTGATATTCAATTAGAACCTTCCCCTACAACGAAGATAGTGCTCCTATCCTCACCAACACGTAATCATACTCCGCAAATTGGCCCTCAATTAAGTGCTCTCCTTATTAACTGTGACAATACGAAATTAGAAAATAGGTCATTTATAAGCAAAAATCCCTAGTACCATTGCCCATAGTTAAATATTTTAATAGGATTAAACAGTTCCCAATATTTTTTCTATCCCTCCTTACAAGTACAATAGCGTTTATTAACCCAAACGTCTCCATGACGATTATACATTTGCTAATTTATTTATTGCCGTCGTCCCGTTTAAGACAAATTCAATCAATCTTCATTCATTGTCTTGAAGATCTTTGATGGTCCTTTGGGAAACCTTCAAGGACTTCATTAATCACTCAGAAAAAGATGGTGACCACGACATTAAGGTTGATGACCCCCCATAAGATCCTGTCGTCAGAGAATTCCTATATAGAATGGCAGAAATCTATTTTGAATTAGAATAACACCACCTGCGTTATCCATTGACCACCCCGAACTGATAGTTTTTCCCAAATTAATTTCCTTTCAAGGTGTCAGCAGGATTACTGATAGTCACAGACCCGTCTTGAAACGATCCGTTCAGGATATACGTCACAGAATTCAGTACGTTGCCCTCTGACCATTTGCAATAAACCATTATGTTCACACACCAACATCAAGAGATATTCTCCTTGCGCTACTTCATTGACATGACAACCGTCCCCTTTTCTCTCCATCCCAAACGAGAAACCTTCCGAGGACTCCAGTGGCCCAATTTGGATCATCCTACCGAATTGTTCGCCACGACCCAAGTCTTCATTCCTCAACGTACCCTATTCATTCCTTTTCATCCCTGAGCACCTTTTTAACACCCCTTGTCTTACGTTCCTATGGAAAGTACGGTACAGAGGAGGATGCTCAGCCCATCACCAATCCACCAACACTCCAGCGCAGGAGATCCTCTCACACACAGAACGCTCCCACAAACAGATACAAAGTCGTAGCCACATCACACAGGTTCGTATCCTGCTACATTTAACACATTTAGAACTTTATTATCTTATGTATTATATATCATATTTAGTGTTGTTTCAATCTATATCAATTTTAAATTTTTGTACCATAGTATTAGAATTCAATTTATAAAATTGCCTCCCAGTCTCAACTAAATAATTTTAAAATCATTTTAAATTTATTCATCCCACACAGGTTCCATCTGTCATAATTTGTATAATACCCAAAATGTATAATTTATTTTCACCATAATTATTATGTTAAATTGTAAATACAAATTCATCCATGTATAAATCTGTATAAAATAAATCTGGGAGCCAGCGCGTGCGGGGGAAGGCCACGCCTCCGCCGCGTGCTCGCGCGCTCACGAGTGTCGAACAAGTTCTTTTTTGACGCATACATGCACAACGGTCGCGTCCTTCCATTCGACCACGACAGCAACGCCATATATATATTTATAAAAATAAAGAAGGCATATCCTGACCAGGAGCACATATGCTTTTTAGATGGCAGAGCCCCATCAGAAATCAACTAAACATTGATTTAGCCTGTTCCTCGATGTTTGGTCAGCCCATTTTATTGATAAATCAAGAAAAGTCATCCACATGCATATATTTTAGTTATATTTTGCATATTACATGATGGGAAATTCAGGAGATTCCCATCTATTGTATTTAGCTTATTTATTGACATTGAAACTTATTAATAAAGATGGATCCAAGTGGTTTCCATAATATCTGACATTGTCATCCAGTGAAAGACAAGCATGAGTATCATGCACGACAGTATCAGACTGCCGTAGATGTTTCATACAGTACTCCGCAGAAAATGTGTTGACTTTGCTTAGAATTATTAATGAAACTGATTCCAATAATTATTAATTAAACATTATATTTATTGATTTACAAGAGAGAGAACAAAATATAAAAGGGAAACTTATATTGAAAACAAAGGAACTTTTTTTCTTGTTTTTTAGCGCCTATTTACCTGTGAGCTTACACACACTCTGTGGTAACAAATAATTAAAATATGTACAACACACACTCCCCTGTGTGTAAGCCCTAATCAGCAAGTCCAAGGCTATCTGCACATTTCTGTAGTTTGTCCTTAGGTAGACTCTTCGTTAGTATATCTGCCTCCATGTCTTCACTTTTGGTGTATGCCAGCTTGATTCCTTTTTGAATTTCCTCTTTCACAAAATAATACTTTCGGTTTATGTGCTTTGTTCATGAAGAAATTTTGTCAGATTGTATCCAGTTTATTGCAGCCTGGCTGTCACTTTTCAAGGTAATTGGGAAAGTTAAATTTTCACAAAGTTATTCTAGTAATCCCTTTAACCATAATACTTCTGAAATGCCTTCACATATTGAAATAAGCTCTGCTTCACATGTAGACAAGGCTACTAAATTTTGCTTTCTACTTCTCCAGTTTATTAAGTTGTTGCCAAGTTTGACTGTATAGCCTGAATAGGATTTTGCGTCTCGGGTTGTGCACCAGCTCGCATCAGTACTTATATGCCAACATTTTATTTCTTGTTCCCTTCAGATATCTATAAATCCTTTTAACTCCAGTTAAGTGTATTTCTCTTGGATCATTACTATACTGTGATAAATTGCTGACGTTGAAGGATATGTCCGGTCGAGTACCCGTAGAAAGGTACATTAGTGATCCAATCATTTCCTGGTATACAGTTTTATCTACTGGCTTAGAGTCCAAATATTCATCCAAATTTTGATTTTGATCTCCAGGTGTCTGCACACTGTTGCATTCTTCCAGTCCAAATCTGTGAAGAATTGTATTAATATAATGAGTCTGAGATAGATAAAATCCATCTTCTTCCCTTTTTATTTCAATTCCAATAAATGGTTCGCTATCTTTCTTTTCTGTTAGAGTAACATATTTTTCTATTTCTGAGGCTAGGTTGTCATTAATTTCCTTACTAGTTCCAGCAATGATGAGATCATCTACATATTGTTGCACCAGGTTGCGGCTTGGCAGACTCTTCAGCCATGATTCTCTCCTGTGCTGGGTCTTGCATCTTACCAGAGCGTGTTTCAACCATCCTACAAATTTATATAAGGGAATAATGAGATAAGTCTACTTTAAGTAGCCTCCAGAATAATTTATTTATTTTCTCACATCAAAGAGAGCAGTGAAGTCACACGTGTACCTAAATACAAATGATGATTATATAATACATATATTCTGTTTATAATACATATTGTAGCGTAGAAATCAAGCCTTGAAATAGCCTAAGATGTAAAAGTATTTATTGATGACGTCACGGCGACAAGTCGACAATTATTAACAAGTCAGCCCCCAAAACTATTTACAGCTAGTGAATCTTAAGCAAGCAAGCAAAGAAATATTTTAAAGATGATTTCACAAATACGGATTAATATATATTTTTATAATCTGTTGAATATATTTTCATTGAATAATATTAAATTAAATAATAAAATATTTCTTCGCTACATAGCCTCCTCCTATAAAGAGCATCGACCCGATGCTCAGCAGGAGACTTACGTCGTCAGTCTTAAGAACTAGTACTATGGCCAGGGATATTTTCAGGTGACTGCGGTGGATGTCTTCTTTCAGTTGAGATATCTTCTTCATGAGGGCTTGGTAGGTCTATGTTTACGTCAATGTAGTTTTTTTATTTCCACTGTGGTCGGCAAGGGAGGATTTTATAAATTTGCGGCCTTACCTCCCATATGGTCTATCATCTAGTTTTAATGGCGGGGCGTCCAGCTAGATCTTCTAGCAGGTGAGAAATGTTGTCTGTTTCGACCGGGATATGAGGTAGGGCTTCGGTAGCGAGTGAAATTTTTCCTCGATGATTCGTCATTGGGCTCCTGAGATACGGCTCGAAAGTTGTAGAATACCATTGCGTCTTGCTTTCTTTGGAAATATTCTTTTCTCCTTTCCTCATTGTGTCTCTTCCTGTCACGGCAATAGCGGACGACGTGACTTGGGCGTCCGCAGTAGAAACAGATTGGCCTTCCCTCAGTTGTCCGCCATTCATTGGTGTCGCGTCTTCTTCCTTGTTTCTGATATTGAGATGTAGGATGGGGATTTCTAGGTTGAGCCTCAAATTTAGGATTTGATACCGGCCTGGGTGCTTGAGGGGGACTTATTGTAGGTTCTGATATAGGCGCCAAGGTCTTTACGAACTCTTCCCTTACTAAATCTTCATTGGCAGCGATTTTAGGCTCCTCTTGAGGAGAGTCCAATGCTTGCTGTATCTCTTCGCGGACAAATTTTCGGATCAGCGATGACAGATCTTCTCCGTCATCCTGGTCACAGAGAGAGGCTACATTTGGTAGGCGCTCGTACCTGGTTGGGGTAACTCGCCTACAACGGAGCGCTTCGACACGGCGACATTCTGTAATGAATTGCTCGGTGCTCTGTACATCCCTCGGTAGGAGTGCTTGATAAAGCTCCTCAGCTATCCCCTTCATGAGGTGGGAGATTTTATCTTCTACGCTCATTTGAGGATCAACCTCTTTGCACAAGCACAGGACATCCTGGATGTAAAATTCGGTACTTTCACCTTTTAATTGTGCCCGTGTTTTAAGTTTCTTCTCCGCTTGCAATTTTGAATTTTCTTTTTTTTCCGAACACATTCTCTAATTGAGATGTGAATTCCTTCCAAGTCTGGATGCTTTCTTCGTTGTTCTCAAACCATTTGAGAGCAGTTCCAGACAGATAAAAATAAACTTTAGTAAGACAAAGGGTTTCGTCCCAATGGTTGTACCTTGCCACACGTGCATACCCTTTTAACCATTTTTGGAGATCTTCACCATCCTCCCCGGAGAAAATGGAAGGGTTCCTTGGCAAATGTTGAACAACGTAGTTGCTTACCTGAGTACCTTCCTTTTCTTTACATTCATAGAAGTTTCTTCTGGTTCAACAGAATCAATTTTTCTTTTATTTCTTAATGAGTATCGGTCCAGTCTCTCCACCAGTTGTAGCGTAGAAATCAAGCCTTGAAATAGCCTAAGATGTAAAAGTATTTATTGTTGACGTCACGGCGACAAGTCGACAATTATTAACAAGTCAGCCCCCAAAACTATTTACAGCTAGTGAATCTTAAGCAAGCAAGCAAAGAAATATTTTAAAGATGATTTCACAAATACAGATTAATATATATTTTTATAATCTGTTGAATATATTTTCTCTCTCTCTCATTGAATGAAATTAAATTAAATAATAAAATATTTCTTCGCTACAATATATTCTGTTTAATAAAATAAATAAAAATAAAATATAATTTTGAATTTAAAATATATGAAAAATAATATTACTAATTAAAATAAAATAGGTTCATTAGCCATGATGCAACACTTCCCCCTCTCCAGAGGTCGTCACGTCCTCGTGAGTAACCTCATCAATTCTCTCAAAATAGGGTTTGAGTCTTGAGACATGGACAATCAATGGGTCTTGGCCAGGATTATCTTTCGGCCCAATTAAGTAATTTACGTTAGACAGCTTCTTTAATATTCGATATGGGCCAAAATATTTTCTCAATAGTTTTTCACATTTTCCGATTTTCCTGCCTGGTGTCCAAACTGCCACTAAATGTCCTGGTTCATAGATTTTCTCATTGTGTTTTTTGTCATAGTTTCTTTTCATTCTTTCCTGAGTCTTCTCTGTGTTGTTAATGACTACCTGTCTCGTCCTTGCTATTTTATCTAAGTAGTTTTCTATATATTCGTCGTAATCGTCCATGTTACTGTCCGTTGGGATATTCTCGTCGTCTAAGAGGGACATAGGTTCCCTTCCAAACAACAGGAAAAATGGAGAGTAGCCTGTGGTTTCTTGAATCGTGGTATTATACGCGTGGGTGATAAAAGGGAGGATTTCATCCCAGTTCTTTTGGTCTGTGTTCACATACATGCTGATCATATTGATTAAAGTTCTATTCAGCCGTTCCTTTAGTCCGTTAGTCTGGGGGTGGTAGCTCGTTGTGAAGCAGTGTTTCACTTTGCACATTTTCATTACCTCCTTCATCAAATTGCTAGTGAATTGTGAACCTCTATAGCTAATAAGAAATCTTGGGGCCCCGTGACGTAAAATAATATGTTCGACTAAAAATGTAGACTTCTTTCACGGTTGCTTCTGATACTGCCTTTGTTTCAGCATACTTGGTATAATAATCAGTCAACACAATTATCCACTTCCTTGTTCTTTTCGTTGATGGCAAGGGGCCAACAAAGTCAATTCCGATTCTTTCAAAAGGGTAGTTAGCTGGGGGAATAGGTAGTAAAAGTCCAGAAGGCAAGTGATTTGAACCTTTCTGACTTTGGCAAAGATGGCACGTCTTTACAAATTCTGAAACATCTTTCAACATGGAAGGCCAATAGTATTTATTCTTCAATCGGTAAGTGGTTTCTGGCGACGCCCAGATGGCCATTCAGCATATGGTTGTGGTATTCACTCATGACTTCCTTCCTTCTCTTCTTTGGCACTACCAGCAACCATGCCCTACCTTCAGGATTTGGATTTTTCTTGTAGAGACACCCATTTTTTTCTTTGAAGTTCTGTGTAATTGAACGCTTGTTTCCACTAAGGTTCTCCTTAATATTCTCAATAAAATCATCCTTTTCGTCTATTATTTGATTCAGAAATAGTCTTTCATAATCTTCGTCCCATTCGTTTTCAGGTAAGGGTCCTCTAGATAGACCATCAGCGTCCAGATGTTTTTTACCCGATTTGTGTATAATTTCGAAATTATATTCCTGAATCTTCAGTGCCCATCGTGCTAATCGGCCGGTCGGATCTTTCAGATTCTTAAGCCAGCATAGTGCGTGGTGATCAGTTACGATTTTGAAGTGCCTTCCATATAGGTAGGGTCGTAACTTGAACATTGACCACACAACAGCTAGACATTCTTTTTCGGTAGTCGAATAATTTTGTTCAGGTTTGCTCAGTGTTCGACTTAAATATAAGATAACTTTTTCTTTATCGCCGAACTTTTGGACTAATGTTGCACCCAGGCCGATGTTAGAAGCGTCAGTATGAATGTAAGTAATTGCATTCGGATCAAAGTGCCCTAAGATTGGAGGATTTATCAATGCTACTTTAAGGGTTTGAAATGCTTTTTCTTGATTTTCTGTCCAGGTAAAAGGTATTTTCTTTTTTATAAGACTGGTTAATGGATCGGCAATTTTTGATAAACCTTTGATAAATTTTCTATAATATGAGCACATTCCTAAAAATGATGGAACTTCTTTTATCTTTTTGGGCCGAGGAAAATCTCTAATAGCCTTGATATTATGCTCCGCTGGTTTTATACCATGTTGATTAGTTATATGGCCAAGAATCTCCAGTTCTTCGAAAGCAAATTGGCATTTTTTGTTGTTCAATTTTAAATTAGCCTCGCGAAAACATTTTAAAACAGCTTCTATTCTTTTGAGATGTGTTGAAAAATCCGAGCTATAAATGATTACGTCATCTAGATAACATAAGCAAATTTGCCATCTAAGATTACCAAGCATATTTTCCATGTTCCTCTCAAATGTAGCAGGGGCATTGCATAGACCAAAGGGCATTACGTTGAACTCATATAGGCCATGTGCTGTAGTAAAGGCTGTCTTTTCTTTATCTTTCTCCTCAACCTCTACTTGCCAATATCCTGATTTAAGGTCAATCGCTGAAAAGTATTTGGATCTTTGAAGTGTATCCAATACTTCATCAATTCTGGGAATTGGGTAAACATCCTTCACTGTTACATCATTCAATTTTCTGTAGTCAACGCAAAATCTGTACTTACCATCTCGCTTCTTGACCAAGATTACAGGGAAGGACCATGGACTCGAGGATGGTCTAATTATGCCGTCTCTGAGCATTTCATCAATTTGTTCTTTTATGATTTCTCGCTCTTTCGCGCTCACCCTATACGGCTTGTGTTTGATCGGTTTCGCGCCTTCTGTATCGATCCGATGTTTCGCTAAGTTGGATCTTCCTAATTCCGACGAAAACAAATCCTCGTACTTTTCCAAAACTTGTTTCAATTGCTCCTTTTCCTTATATGCTAAATTTTCGTTTTATCTGAAATTGGGGTTCTTCATGCTCTTTTTGTTCACTTTCTTCCATAAGATTCACTTTGGCTGGCTGGCTTCCAAAGCACAATGTTTGGTTTTTTAATATTTTTAATGGTCGAGGGTAAGGGTTTGTTATCCAGATATATGCTTCCTTATTCACAACATTTATTAAGCTTCTCGCTAGTCGAAGTCCATTTGTTTGAAACATTTTATGGTTCTCCTCGATGATGTATTCGCCATCCTCTGCTTCTACAAATGTATTAATATCAGAGGCTTGTTCTGGTAATACCTCGGAGTGGGGGCCTGGGGCTTGGAGGTGTTCTGATATGGTCTTCTGAACGACGTAGCATTCTTCCATTGCTCTTGATGATGTGGACGAGGATAGCGTGGTCCATTATATAGAGCTTTTGATTTTTCTGCACGTTCTTGGTAATTCTTTTCGAACAAATCCAGCTTTTTACAAATTTCTAGAAGTTCATTGGTATTTTTAGGAGGGTTTAGGTGAAGGGCAAAAGAGTATTCTTTCTTTAACCCTCCAATAACCCAGTTTATTTTAGTCTCTTCTTCCATTTGGGGGTCGACCTTTTTGCACAGTACAAGGATATCCTCTGCGAACCTGATTGCAGGTTCATTCCACTGTTGCATCCTGTTTAGTCTCATCTTAATTTCTTCTTTGTTGGCGTCTGAGGCAAAATCCTCAATTAGGCGGCTCTTGAAATTTTCCCAGCTGGTGAAACTTATCTTGTGTAGGTTCAGCCAGGTTTTGGCACTACCAATCATATTGATGGCAGCATAACGAGAGATAATGTAGTCTGCCCAATGGTACAGGAAGCCAATTTCTTCAAGAGATTCAATCCATGGGCGAGGGTCTTCCGTTCCATCATACTTGGGGATGTCGATGTTGGGATTCAGGACAACTTGGTCGGAACTAGCATCTCTACCAATTGTTGCACCAGGTTGCGGCTTGGCAGACTCTTCAGCCATGATTCTCTCCTGTGCTGGGTCTTGCATCTTACCAGAGCGTGTTTCAACCATCCTACAAATTTATATAAGGGAATAATGAGATAAGTCTACTTTAAGTAGCCTCCAGAATAATTTATTTATTTTCTCACATCAAAGTGAGCAGTGAAGTCACACGTGTACCTAAATACAAATGATGATTATATAATACATATATTCTGTTTATAATACATATATTTTGTTTAATAAAATAAATAAAAATAAAATATAATTTTGAATTTAAAATATATGAAAAATAATATTACTAATTAAAATAAAATAGGTTCATTAGCCATGATGCAACAATATAGACCCAGTATTGCATACTCTTCTCCTCTCTGGAGTTTATAGACACATGGATCACATTTGGTTCTAATCATTCCCAACTGGTATAAAATTTCATTGATCTTTTTGTTCCAACATTTTCCTGATTGTGGTAGACCATACAGGCTTTTTTCCAATTTACACACTTTGTTTTCTTCTCCTTTTTGCATAAAACCATCTGGTTGTCTCATGTATACTGTCTCTTTTAACTCACCATAGAGATAAGCTGTCTTCACATCATAAGTCTTTATGATTAAATTCTGTTGTGTTGCAAGAGCTACTATTGTTCGCAAGCTTTCCTTTTTGAGTACAGGTGAAAAAAATTCCTTATAGTCCACACCATATCTTTGATTGCATCCAACAGTAACCAGTCTGGCCTTTCTTTTATATATGCCGTAATTTGGTGTTTTATTTGTACTGTAGACCCATTTACTATTGATGACTTTCATACCATTTTCCCTTGGTACTAGTGTCCATACTTTATGTTTGCATCATTCCTCTCCTTTATTCTTTGTGAGCGTCGAACTCCTTCTCCTATCAATTTTCTTTCTTGTTCTTCAAGTCTTGCTTTGTGCCGTTCTTCTAAGATGTTCTTTGTTTCTCCTTTCTTTCTTCCTCCTTTTACGCATCTTTCCTGTATCGGTTCAGTTTGTGATGAGTCATTTTCACAGTCACCACCTAGTTTTACTGAAGTATCCTCCTGAGACTTCATTTTACTCTCTGTGACAGGATTGTCTTCTTTCAAGATAAGAACGTCTTTAACTATTTCTTCACAATTTCCTTTATAGGTCAAATTATCACAATTAGTATCTTCCTGAATATCATTTGCATAATCAATTCCTCTCTTATCTTCACTAAATTTTACTGATCTGACTTTATGGATTCTCTTTGTCATTATATCATATATTCTGTAGGCTTTTCTTTTAATGGAATAACCAATAAATATTCCCTTTCTACCCTTTGGTGAAAACTTGTTTCTTCTTGGTTTGCTCTCAAGCCAATGTGTCAAACATCCAAGTATTCGAATGTGTTTGACCGATGGTTTCCTGCCATTCCATCTCTGCATAGGTGTATGGTGCTTGATATACCTGTGGGGGGGTACAATTCTTAATGTATGCAGCTGTAGCAATTGCCTCTGCCCAAAACTTCATGGGTAATATTGAGTCAATTAGTAAGGTTCTCGCTGTATCTATAAGAGTCCTATTCACTCTCTCTGCGACTCCATTACTTTGTGGTGAGTATGCGGTGGTATGTTGGTGATGGATTCCACTTCTCTTGAAAAGTCCTTCAAATCTAGAGTTACAAAATTCAGTTCCATTGTCGGTTCTTACATCTTTTATTCTAAGACTTAATTCGTTTTCGGCTCTTGCTTTAAATTCTTCAAATCTTTCAAAGGTCTCATCTTTTGATCTCAGGAAATATACAAAGATTCTTCTACTGTGTAATAATCTACTATAACAAGAAAATACTTAGATCCTCCTAAAGATTGACATGGCATTGGTCCACATAAATCCATATGAATCAACTGCAGGGGCTTAACTGTATAATTTTCCGTAATATTATATGGCTTCTGCACCAGTTTTCCCATTATGCATGCTTCGCACTCTGGTAGCCTTTCGAATTTTAGATCCAATCCTCTTACAATGTGTCCTTGAATCATTTTTTTCATGTATTCTTCATTTATATGGTTTAATCTTATATTGCTATTTTTATTTGATAAATGTGTATTTATAACCATGACATTTTCATTTTTTGCTATTGGTACATTTCTTAGCTTTGTTTCCATCATAAACATTATATCTTCAATATATGCTTCAGCAACTACCAGGTCTATTAGTATTAAACGCGAAAATGGCTGCCAGAGGGCGCTGTGCAACTTTATTTGAGCCGACGGTGGCGCTGTTGAAGGCATTTTGCTTTTTGACTCACGTGGCATCAGCATGCGTGGAGTTTTAGAAAAATTCAAATCGTGGAAAATTTCTGGAGCCCATGGAAAATGGTGATTTCCGAGCCAAAAAGTGCCCATTTGCGGGAAGTTTTGTTGTTCGCCTTCAACTGGAAGAAAAGTGCCACTGAAGCCCACCGAATGCTCGAGGAAGTTCACGGCGACCACGCTCTGAGCAAATCACAGTGTTACAGGTGATTTAAAAAATTCCAAAGTGGCAATTTCGAATTTGATAATGAACCACGTGGAAAACCGCACCAAAAGTTCGAGGACGCTGAACTTCAAGCTTTGTTGGATGACGACAGTACCCAAACGCAGGAGAAACTCGCGAAACAGCACCAGGTGTCTCAAGGTTCTGTTTCCCTACGTTTAAACAGCCTCAGAATGACCCAAAAGCTTTCCAGATAGGTCCCCCACGAGTTGAGCGAAAGGCAGCAAGAACGGCGTCTGGTAACCTGCGAAGGGCTGCTCGCCAGGCATGAAAAGAAGTCATTTTTGCACCGAATCGTAACTTCTGATGAGAAATCGATCCACTTCAGCAATCCTATGCGCCAAAAGTCGTGGGGCCTGCTCGGCCAATTTCCAAAACGGAAGCCTAGGCCCAATCGCTTAGGAAAAAAGGCAATGCTTTGCGTATGGTGGGACCAGACCGGCGTAGTATATTTCAAGCTCCTGAAACCTGGCGAAACGGTCAATACTAGTCGCTACGAACAACAAATGCACAGTTTGAGAGAGGCATTGAATGAAAAAAGACCGGAATTGCGTGGAAGGCACAACAAGCTGATACTGCAGCATGACAACGCTCCAGCCCACAACGCTATAGTGGTCAAAAACACCATAAAATACTTGGGCTGGGAACTCTTACCCCATCCGCCGTACTCACCAGACTTAGCGCCGTCGGACTACCACCTTTTCACATCTTTAGGACACGCCCTAAAAAAACAGGAATTTTTGAACTCAGACATACTCCGAAAATGGCTTGTTGACTGGTTCGACTCAAAAGGAATAGAATTTTTCAGACAAGGAATTCGAAAATTGCCTGAAAGGTGGTCCGAGTGTATAGCTAATCAGGGCAATTACTTTGAATAAAAAAAATTTTTGTTGTATGGAATTGGTGAACTTTTGAAATCACTGAAAATTTTCGCGTTTCATACTAATAGACCTGGTAAATCATTAACTTCATTATAAATTTTTGCTCCATCCTTATTGAAAATAACTGAATTTCCTTTGTTGACTAATTCGTATACTGACAAGAAATTATTTCTTAGATTTGGTACATGTAAGATATCTTTGATGTGAATATTTTCTTGGCCTTCACTTGTGCATGTAGTAAGTCTCATATCTCCTTTGGCTGTGGCTTGGGTAGTTTTGCCCTTCTCAGCTAGGTTGATTTCACTTTCATAATCTACCACATTTTCCATCAAAGTTATGTTTGGGGTTAAATGTGCGGTGCATCCTGAATCTATACACTATGTTTGCCTATCATTTCTCTCATCTGGTGAATCTCCAAATTCTTTTACATATTGTTACGTGTAAGGCCTCTAAATGGTTGCAACCTCCGCCAATAGATTGCGCTTTCGCCGGATTCCCTTGCTGGCCGATGTGGGAGTCGCCGACTGCTGTGGTCCCGTTTCCTGGGGAGGTTGGATGTAAATACGCTTTTGTGTTGGCCCCAGGATGTAGGGTCATGTAAATACACATTGTCTGTTGTTTTATTTAGATGTATTGTTTAGTAATAGATGACAATAAAGAAGTGCTTCAAGTCTCCGTGCCGCCTCCTGTCGTTACTCTCGCCACTGCCATCATCGCCAGGCTACTGCTGCTGCTGCTACTACTCTTCTGGTAAGTCTCTAGTGTCCCCCCACCAGTTGTAAGGCCGAGAGATACTGCCAGAGGAAGGGAGTTTCCACTGGAGAGGTGGAGCTCAGGACGTTTTTGGGTGGCCTGCGGGGAAAAGCCGCAGGGAAGAGCAACGGGAGCCTAAGTAGGTGAACCACGAAGGGAAGAAGCGCGTCGTCGCAAAGAACCGGTAGGGTACAGCCGCGACAACTGGTGTCAGAATTGGGATTCTTCCTCGTGGAGGTCACCAGGAGGCTTAAGGGAAGAAGCGCATCGTCGCAAAGAACCGGTAGGGTACACACGCGACAACTGGTGTCAGAAGTGGGATTCTTCCTCGTGGAGGTCACCAGGAGGCTTTTTTTTATTTGAAAGTTTTTTTAATTGCTGACAAAGGCCCATTGACGTGAGAAGCCAAGGAATGGCTTCTGAGCAGGACTCGCTGGCCGAGATCGACCGGAGGCTGCAGGAACACCGGGAGGAGTGGGACAGATTAAAGCGCCGAACGGAAGAGAAAAGGCTTCTCAGAAACTTAGAGATTGAGAGGCTGCTGTCTCAGATGAAGTCCCACTGGCAGAATGGGACAGGTACGGCCGAGATAGCTTTGGATGATGACAGCGAGGGCCGGGCAGAGTCCCGAGGACTGGAAGTCGAGCCGGGTCACATGGGGGAATTGCGTGGAGTGGAGGGCCTGATTGAGAAGCCTCCTGGACAGACCCTGAATCTGCTCCACGCGGACCCGCGAATGAAGCGGCCCCAGCGGGAGAAACGGTGCCAGCGAGAGAAGCGGTACCGACGAGGGAAGCAGTGCCCTCGGGAGAAGCGGTGCCAGGGAGAAAAACGGCAACGACGAGAGAGGCGGTGCCCTCGGGAGAGGAGTCCCGGCGAGTGGAGAGGTCCCGGCGAAAGGAGTGGTCCCGGCGAGAGGAATGGTCCCGGCGAGAGAAGCAGTACCGGCGAGAGAGGTGGTCCCGGCGAGAGAAACAGTGCCAGCGAGAGAGGCGGTACCGGCGAGAGGAGAGGTCCCGGAAGGATGAATGGTCCTGGCGAGAGAGGTGGTCTCGGCGAGAAAGGTGGTACCAGCATAAGAGGCGGTGCCGGCATGAGAAGCGCCTCCGGCACGAAAGGCGGTACAGATATAAGAAGCGGAGTCGGCATAAGAGGCTGAGTCAGCATGAGAGGTGCCTCCCGCGTGAGAAGCGGTGCCGGCGAAAGGGGCGGCTCCGGCGAGAGGGACGGCTCCGGAGAAAGGGGCGGCTCCGGCGAGAAAGGCGATTCCAGCGAGATGTGCAGTTCCGGCAAGAGAAGCGGCACCAGCGAGGAGCGTGACATCGGGGCGACGGAAGCGATGAGGCCGGATCGGGACGATCCGCCTTGAGGGGGAGGCAGTGTTACGTGTAAGGCCTCTAAATGGTTGCAACCTCCGCCAATAGATGGCGCTTTCGCCGGATTCCCTTGCTGACCGATGTGGGAGTCGCCGACTGCTGTGGTCCCGTTTCCTGGGGAGGTTGGATGTAAATACGCTTTTGTGTTGGCCCCAGGATGTAGGGTCATGTAAATACACATTGTCTGTTGTTTCATTTAGATGTATTGTTTAGTAATAGATGACAATAAAGAAGTGTTTCAAGTCTCCGTGCCGCCTCCTGTCGTTACTCTCGCCACTGCCATCATCGCCAGGCTACTGCTGCTGCTGCTACTACTCTTCTGGTAAGTCTCTCGTGTCCCCCCACCAGTGGTAAGGCCGAGAGATACTGCCAGAGGAAGGGAGTTTCCACTGGAGAGGTGGAGCTCAGGACGTTTTTGGGTGGCCTGCGGGGAAAAGCCGCAGGGAAGAGCAACGGGAGCCTAAGTAGGTGAACCACGAAGGGAAGAAGCGCTTCGTCGCAAAGAACCGGTAGGGTACAGCCGCGACAATATGTTTCAAATGCTTGCTCATTAATTCCACTTTTCATAGTATCCACTAGGTTATTTGAATGTTCCCTACTGTTACGATGTACTAGAGCGCCATCTGTTATCAAATTATAAAACTATTTTAGAGGCGTAATATTCTTTTTAAAATAAAACAATTTCTACTGTCCTTGCTGCGATGGAAAAATTAAAGGGAGGGCCTGGCTCATCAGTGATTGTTTTATTTTAAAAAGAATATTACGCCTCTAAAATAGTTTTATAATTTGATAACAGATGGCGCTCTAGTACATCGTAACATTATTGTTCTAATAAAAGACACAATTTGATATTTGCGGAAGAGCGATTGCTCGAAGCATATTATATATTTATAATTATATTTAATTCTGCTGTCCTAAAAGCTTATGTCCATAGTTCTTCTAAAATACCCATTCCAAGAGTCTTACAACAGTCACCTATAAAAGGAAGTTCCAAAAATGCAATATAACAGCGGTATGGTAGATTAAACTGGCGAAACCGCTAGGAGGGTTCACCACTGATGAGCCAGGCCCTCCCTTTAATTTTTCCATCGCAGCAAGGACAGTAGAAATTGTTTTATTTTAAAAAGAATATTACGCCTCTAAAATAGTTCCCTACTGTATTTGTGATTTCTATAACCAGGAGTCCATTTCTTTTGGTATCCTTGTTTCTGTTTATCTCGAAACCAGCAATCATTAGCTAGATGTCCCTTTTTATTACAAACAAAACATCTTTTTGGCTGAAATTGTTGGACTTTTCTTTTTTTAATTCTGTATGCTTGTTCATGCTCATTCTCAACTGATTGATTTAATCTCATATTTCTTCTTGACTCCTCTTCTCTTAGAGTTTGTTGAATCTCTTCAATTGTTGCCTCTCTCTTAGATCGTAAGACAATAGCAATATTTTCATACCTTGGATGTATGCCTCTGACAATATGAAATGAAAGTTCTCTTGAGGGAAATTGATGCCCTAATTGTTGTTTATGTTGTTCTTTGTGCCTATTTGATCACGCAGAATGCAACTGAACTAAGTTCTTTATTTATTAACTTATCTTTTTATAACCTGGTTATATATCTAAGAATGTTTACAAGTCGAGTCTGCCGTGTTGCCGATCAACATGTCAGTTCAATCATAACATGTTTCCTTTAAACAAAAATAAAAAAGGATTGCAGTTCTCCTAGTCTCTATAACGCAAAGGTTTTCTCACAGTTCTACCACTGCGGGTTCGCACACTAGGAGAAGTAGATGATTCTTCACCTTTCTTGGCAACGTCCTCCCTTGGATCATATGCTCTTCTGTTTTCGGAAGTGGGTCTTCCATGATCTTGTATGTTGTCATCCATGGCTGTCCCTGCTTGAGATCCAGGAATGCTTGGACTTGGAATTGTTGGGGCAGAATCTTCTACACTGAACTTTCTCGGTCTAAGGTGAGACCTGTTCCTGCGGTATTCAGACCCACTTGGTGTTTTCACCATATATGAGCGTGGAGTTTCATGCTTTGCGGTCACTGTTGCCGGAACCCATTTTCTATGCCTTTCCTGCAACATGATGTTGTCTCCTACTTCCAAAGGTCTCAAAATTCTCTTTGGACTTCCTGCATACTTTTGTTGATGGTCTCTCAATTTTTTGGTAATTCTTTGTTGTGTCAAACAGTGGTTTCAACTGTTGTCGGGTGTATGTCGAAAGAGTTCTCACAGATCTTCCCATAAGCATTTGGGTCGGAGATGGCAAGTCATACTTAGGTGTGTTGTTGAACTCCATCAAAGCCAGATTGGGATCTCTTCCTGACTTCACAGCTTTAATTATCAGTCCTTTGATGGTTTGAATTGTCCTCTCAACTTGTCCATTAGATCTTGGATATTTGGGACTGGAGGTTTTGTGTTTGAATTCATATTTCTGAGCAAAATTTTTGAATCCAGTAGAGTTAAAAGGGGGTCCATTATCCGAAACTAGAGTTCTTGGAATTCCATGAGTCCTGAAAATGGTTTTCAACTGCATGATGGTTTCGGTTTCTCGTTTGCTTGATAATTTCCGGATTTCAACAAACTTTGAGTGGTAATCGACAACCAAGATGGAACTGGTTCCACTCACATCCATGGAATCTACAGCAATTTTTTCCCATGGAAATTCAGGGATTTCATGAGCTATTCTTGACTCCTCAGGATTCTTTCTTGAATATTCCTGACATGTTCTGCACTTTTCCACTTCATTTTCTACTTGTGTTATCATGCCGGGCCAGTAAAATGCTGATCTTGCTTTTTCTTTGGAAGCTGCTGTGCCCTGGTGTGATGAATGAACAACCTGCAGGATTTCTTTTCGAAGAGTCGATGGCACCATGATGCAATTTCCTTTGTAAACAATTCCGTCACTCACATGAATTTCATCTTGAAATTGCCAGTAGGGTTTTGCTTCATCACAGACCTTAGTTTTATATTTCGGCCATCCATTCTTCGCATACTCTATTAGTTGTATCAAGGTGTGGTCCCCATGAGTTTCTTTTTGTAGTCTCTTTATTTTTTCATCTGTGGTAACCAGCAACATGTGCACTGATTCAGTTTGACCTTCTAAATAGCTTGTGTCCACCTCATCTTTTAATGGATCTCTAGACAGATGGTCAGCTACAAACATGTTTTTCCCTGGTGTAAACTTCAAAGATATTTGAAATCTCATGAGACGTAAGACCATTCTTTGCAGTCTTGGGGAAAGCTTTTCTAAAGGTTTCTTAACAATACTCAGGAGAGGTTTGTGGTCAGTTTCCACAATAACATCAGTTCCCCAAATATAGTACTGGAAGCGTTCACATCCAAAGACTATAGCCAAAAGTTCTTTCTCTATCTGTGCGTATTTTCTTTGAGTTGCATTCAGGCTGAAGGACGCATACTCAATTGCATGTCCCCCTTGCATGAGCACTGTACCAATACCATATTGGCTTGCATCAGATGAAATGGTGATTGGCTTGGTTGGGTCAAAAAATGTCAATATTGGAGCATTCGAAACCATATCCTTGAGTTTTTCAAAACAATCATTTTCTTCGCCTCCAAATTTCCATTCACTCTTGTTGCTTATCAATTTCCTTAGAGGTGCAGTCTTGTCAGAAAGATTAGGAATGAATTTGCCAAGGTACGTTACCATACCTAAGAATCTTTGGACTTCAGTTTCGTTCTCAGGTCTTTTCAACTTTTGTATTGCCTCTGCTCTTGAAGCTTGAATGGCTATTCCATCTCGACTGATTATATGGCCTAATAAATTTACTTTGTCGACAGCTATCTGCTGCTTCTTGGCATTGAGCTTGACATTATTTTCTTCCAACCTTCGAAGAACTGTTTCAAGGTTTCGGTTGTGCTCTTCCATTGTGCTTCCATAGATCAAGATGTCATCCATATAGAAAGCAGTTCCCTGGAGACCTGAAAGAATATTGTTTATGCATCGCTGGAATACCTCCGAAGCACTGTTCAATCCATAGGGAAGTCGCTTGAACCGGAATCTTCCAAAGGGAGTCGCAATGGTGCACAGGTTGGTGCTTTCTTTGTCTAATGGGACTTGCCAGAAAGCTGATGATGCATCAAATACAGAGAAAACTGTAGCACCTTTCAGTTCAGAAAATATTGTTTCAGCTGTTGGCAGAATATAGCGCTCTCTCTGAATATACTTGTTCAGTTCCCTGGGGTCCATGCGAATTTCTGACATCTCCAGAAGGTTTTTGTACCACTACAATAGGGTGTGTCCATTCGCTTGGTTCTTCAACTTTTTCAATAATGTCAAGTTTTTCCATCCGTTCCAATTCTGCTTTAACTTTTTCTCTAATGGAAAAGGGAATTTTTCTGCTTGGAGCAATAACTGGAGTTGTATTTTCATTTAGTCTAATCTTGTGTTCAATTGGCAGTCTTCCTATGCCTTCAAATATATTTTGTGCCTGTTCAAAATTTATTTTGCTGAATTGTTCTGCTGTATTTGGACAGCATCACATTTCTTAATTAGTGAAAGCTTTTTAATAGCTTCTATTCCTAAAATTGGTTGATAGTATCCATCAGCAATGAAAAATTCTAGACTTTCCGTCTTATTTTTAGTTTTGCAATTTAGTGTGGCAATTCCTTTTATCTTGATTTCATGTCCTGTATATGATGTTAGCTTTCGGTTAGTCTGAAATATTTCCAAACCTTTCATTTGTCTGGTGAATGTGTATGGCAAAACATTTACTTCTGCTCCAGAGTCCAACTTGAAACATATTTCCTTTCCATTCACTATGATGGATTTTTTTCCATTCCAAAGTATGGACTACTTTTGCTTCATGTATTGACCATATAGTTTCTTCTGTTTCGTCATTCAGACTTCTCATAGCTGAACTTTTACAGAAAGCTGCAAAATGATTCATCTTTTTGCATTTGGAGCATCTTTTACCCCATGCAGGACAATTTTTTGCTCTGTGAGACTTTCCACACCTTTGGCATTTGAATTCTTTTTCGGATTCTTGATTTTGTTTTGGACTGTGTTTCTTTTCATATTTTCTTATTTGACAGATGTTCTGGTTGTTCTGCATGATCTTGATCTGTTGCTTGCTTATTTAATCTGTTTTGCACATTTCAAATGGCTTTTAGAATAGTTAAATTGGGCTCTCTTAAGAGGCGTTCCTGCAAAGCCTTGTCTTGTATTCTATACACAATTAAACTATCCTTTTGTGATTCAAATTCACATGATGTGGATAATCCTTTTAGTTCTGTTATAAAACTATCGATGGATTCACCATCCTTCTGGGTCGCTGAAAAAAAATTGAATCTTTCAAAAATGACGTTCTTTTTAGGCTCACAAAAATCATCAAATTTGTTTATTACAAGATCGAATTTTCTGCTTCATCTTCTTTTAAATGAAATGTGTTGAAAACTTCTAAGGCTTCTTCGCCAATAAAATTTAATAAAATGGCAACTTTCAGTTTATCAGGCTTTGTGGCTTTTTCTGTTGCTTCAAGATAAAGCATTAATCGCTGTTTGAACCTTCGCCAATTTTCCGCTACATTTCCGTGCAAGGCGAGTTCGCTAGGCCTAACAAAGTCCATGTTTTCTTTTTTTCACAAATATTTGCCAATAATATATTTATTTGAAAAAGTACTCACTTTTCCGCTGCCACCATGTTGTCTATGTTGTTCTTTGTGCCTATTTGATCACGCAGAATGCAACTGAACTAAGTTCTTTATTTATTAACTTATCTTTTTATAACCTGGTTATATATCTAAGAATGTTTACAAGTCGAGTCTGCCGTGTTGCCGATCAACATGTCAGTTCAATCATAACACTAATGATGAACTTCTAGCAGCAATATTTTTTGCCCTTGTTATATATTCATCTACAGTTTCATTATCTTTCATTTTAAAATGTTCTTTAATTCTAAGCCTATATCAATAATTTTATCTTCCAAATTGCCTGTGTATGTTTTTCTCAGTGAGTCCCATACTTTCTTAGCATTTGTTTCTCCTATGAACATTCCAGCTTGTTCATTTGTCAACGTAGTGATGATTATCCCAAATGCTTCATCATTTTTATCACTCCAAATCTCCCAAGAACTTTTGTCTTCCACATCAGGTTCTGGATCGGAAATTACACATTTAAATAATTTTCTTCCTCTCAGAACTGCGCCGATTTTCAACGCCCATATTTGATAATTAGTTCCTGTTAATGGTTCAATTTTTGTTTGGGATAAAAATTATATTCAGCCATTTTCGTCTTTTGAGGTAATATAAACAAACCAATATAATTTAAAGACAAATATATATTTTAAATTTATTTAAATATTGGGTAGCTTTTAAACATGCAATATATAGATATAATTTAACTTAATCTATATAAATACCTTTAATCTTCTTAGAAGTGCTTCAGTTTACCGATCAGAATAAACTTCTTGCTTAGTCTTCAGATTAAATATTTTCGTTTTTGAGCTTTATATCAAATAACCACGCTCTGCTACCAATTGTTGACTTTGCTTAGAATTATTAATGAAACTGATTCCAATAATTATTAATTAAACATTATATTTATTGATTTACAAGAGAGAGAACAAAATATAAAAGGGAAACTTATATTGAAAACAAAGAAACTTTTTTTCTTGTTTTTTAGCGCCTATTTACCTGTGAGCTTACACACACTCTGTGGTAACAAATAATTAAAATATGTACAACAAAATGGCGTCAATAAACGTGGCTAACACCCTGCCCGGTTATCTATCTTATCATCGCATTGTGCAAGATATCAAAATATTCAAGGCTTGCAATCAGCCCGTGGAGCTTCTTTCACATATCAATCCTTTCTTACTGCCGATGTGCAATTGTGCACAACATGAAGTCCACCACGGCTCTTCAAAAACGGCAAGTCCTTTTACTTCTTTAATTTACACACTATTTAGAGAGAATTTTTCAAGTTTAATTTTTAAAAAATTAGCATTTTTTTGTAGTTAAATTTATTTGCAGGATTTAAATTTTTATGAGTTTTTTAATAACATGAGTTAATAACCAGAATCAGCCTTCAATACAGAGGGTGTTCACACTTATAGGAAACGAGCGCCCAGTGTAAAAAAAGGAACCATTACTTTATTTTAAAAAATCAACAACGTGGAATTCGAAAAGGCTTAAGCTAATTCTAACACGCAATACATTTATTTTGTTATTTAAAAAAAATGCCTTTCAAATACAATAATTTCATAAGAGGTTATATTTTAGGACTTTCCAGAGCTAATCTTACCTATTTGGACATAATTAAAATATGCAAACAAGATGATATCAACATTTCTAAAAAAGGTATTTATAATTGATGTAAATGGACTTAGAGTTACGCAGACGTATAAAAATAATTAAATTGTGTATATATTTATTTATTGGGTTTTGACTAAGACTAGAGTAAACACATTCTGTCGAGAGATATGTAAATTTTGATTGTTTAATTTTTGGATTAAATTTGTTTTGTTAAATTGCTTTTATGTAAATATTTCTAAAGAAGGTAAATAAACTTCTTTTATTTTATAAGTTCTGATATTTTTTATTTTGTTTAAAATAAATGTGTTCATACTATTTCTAATAAATTATTTAATAAGCAAAATAACAATGGCGACGAGGATTTCGTTCGAACCATATACACTGGTGTCCAAAAAAATAAGAAACTTTTGTTTTTAATGATATGTTTTAAAATATACAACGCTAAAAGCTAAAAAGTAATTTAATTAGGTATTTTAAGTCGTAGAATTTATTTATCGCAACCATTCGATTCGGTAAAATTGAAAAAATGCAAATTTTTGCTTGTCTTTATAAATGTGCTATTTGACGTGTCGTTTACCCCATCTAGGAATTGTCCAATTATAATTTTATTTAATCCTTAGTTAATTATGAGTTTACGAAAAATTTTAGCAGATGATTTAAAATGGAGAGCTGTTGGAAGAATGGAGGCAGGGCAATCACAAGTTGAAGTAGCAAAATGGCTAAATGTGAATAAATCTGTGGTCAGCAAAATATGGAAACAGTTCATTGAGACAAGAACCATCAAAATAAAAGAAGGTTCTGGTAGAAAAAGAAAAACAGCTACCTCTGAAGGCCGTTATCTGGTCGTAACTGCCAAGCGCCATAGGGAGATGACAGCTATTCAACTCTCTAATGAACTCTAAAGTGCTACTGGAACGAGAATTTTAAGACAAACTGTTTACCGAAGGCTTCACGAAGGTGCTCTTTATGCAAGACGTCCAATGGTCTGTATCCCTTTAACCTCTGCTCACAGGAGAGCCCGCTTGAATTGGTGCTTGGAACATCACGCCTGGACTCATGATCAGTGGGCCAATGTTCTCTTCAGTGACGAGTCAAGATTTAGTTTAAACACAGATTCTCGACGAGTTTTCATCTGGAGGGAGCCTGGAACCCGCTATCATCCCAGTAACATCAGAGAAATAGACAGTTTTAGAGGGGGCAGTCTCTTAGTCTGGGCTGGCATCAGTTCTAGCAGACGCACACCCCTCCACATTTTTTCTGGGGGCACTTTAACTGCACAAAGGTGCAGGGACGAGATCCTTGAGCCCTATCTAAGACCTTATAGAGATCAAATTGGTCACAATTTAATTTTTATGGACGATAATGCTCGTCCGCATAGGGCTAGGCTAGTCAATGAATATCTCCAGAGTGAGAATATTCGAAGGATGGATTGGCCAGCCAGATCTCCAGACCTGAATCAATAGAGCATGTGTGGGATGCTCTAGGGAGGCGTATTGGAGCTCGTTACCCCTCTCCCAGAACCCTCGTTGAGCTAAGAACTGCTCTATTGGAGGAGTGGGGTTTACTACCCCTGGACCTCCTCCAAAGCCTGGTAAACAGTATGAGGGCTCGCTGTGAGACCTTGATAGCTGTTAGAGGTGATCATACTCCCTATTGATATCTTATTTATTTAAAATCTGGAACCTTAGCTTTGGGTATGTTGGTAATAATTTGCATATTTCATAATTTCAAATATTTTTTTAATTTTCATATAGCTAGTCAAATTCTCCATAGTTTAAACTATTTGTATACTAAATTTTATATTTGTTAATAAATTAGCTTTTGAGAAATTTCAATATTGGTTAAGTTTCTTATTTTTTGGACACCAGTGTAATAAGTAAAGATTTAGTCCTAAAAGCTACAAAAAAACATGCGGTTCACAAATTGTTTCAGAGCCATATTCTTCAGCGACACACTATCAGCAGATATTTTTTTGAAAATTTCTTGGCTGCTGATAGATGGAAATTTATTGTTACATATGACGAAGCATTGGTATATTTAACCGATTGCGACAGAAAAAGAGCTATATACTATCAAAAAAGGGTGGAAAAATCTAGGCCAATTTGGTTGAAGGAATGTGCCGAAAGTTACTCCAAAGGATTTATGGTGGCATGCGGTATATCATATGAAGGAAAATTAAAAATAAGAAAAGTTGAAAGAAATGCCAAAATAAACTCGGAGTACTATCAAAATATTTTAGAACCAATATTTTTAAATGATATTCCCTCTATCTATGGAAAACAGAGCAAAATAAAGTCTGGTTTCACCATGATAACGCCACAAGTCATACCTCATCTTCAACCCAAGCTTATTTGGAAGATCTAAGGCAAAGAACAGGAATCAACACTATTCCAAAGAACAGAACCCCTGTAAAATCTCCTGATTTAGCCCCGATGGATTTGTGCATTTTTGGATGCCTTAAAAGAGCACTTGGAAAGAGACACCCTAGGACAATTGAAGGTCTCTGGAAAGTGGTAAAGGAAGAATGGGATCTTTGAGTATGACCATGATCAGAAAGTATCTGCTATCGTGGAAATTCAGGTGCCGTTCTGTAAATAAACAAAAAGGCTTTCAAATAGAACATTTGAAAATTTTCAAATATGGTGTTAATTTTTAATATTTTATAATAAAACTTGTTTCCTATAAGTGTGAACACCCTCTGTAGTTGTTAGAAGCTGGATGTCGCTGCGGGTTCATCCCTGATAAGCCAACACTTCCCAATTCTTTTAAAATATTTTATTGTCTTAGTGTCTGTCCACAAGTTTTGTGATCAATTTGAATATACTTCCAGACCACGTAAAAGTTTGAAAAATTTCGCATTTGCTTAATCCAGATGATTATGCAAGTTTTCATATTTCTGTTTTGTCGGGAGGGTAATAGACTCATTTCCATATACAGTTAAATCTGTCTATAGCGCCCCCTCTTGGGACTCACCAAAATAGGGTGCTATAGACAGGTCACTTTTAATGTAAAATGTTTACAATTTAATATTTAAAATCGGGCGCTATAGAGAGGAAGGCGTTATTTAGAGGGGGCGCTAGAAACAGGTTTAACTGTATATATTTTTGGAAATATTTATATTATGTTTTATCACGTATGATATGTTTCTATTATAGGTTGAAGATAAATAGTGAAAGTTATTTTATAAGAAATTACACTTTATATATATTTAGATATCTTTAAAGATAAATGAACACCATTTTTATGCTACTATAATTATTTTATTATTTTTTACAATTCTTGCACACGTGCACATTATATCACAAACCTTTGTTCTCTACGAGATGATGATAAAAACGTTCGATTGTTACGAATCAAAACAGAGTAAAGTAATAATTTATCACTGATATATTATCTTTAAACAAAACAGATCAGATCAATGTAAAAAGCTGGGATTTATAAACTACTTCAATCCTGATAACAAAGAGAGTTTACAAAATTTCAGACTTCTAGGTTGTCTAAAATAAACCGTAGAATATAATTTGTATAAATCTTGTCAAATGTAGAAAATAAGTGTGTCAAATTATATTGACAAACATTTTCAGTTTTTTTTTTTTTTCTGATCAGGTTTTAGAGGAAAGAATGTTGTCTTCGTTTGTTAGTGAACCAATCTCTCACATCTTCTCATTGGACGAATGTGGCCATGTCTGTATATAAGAGGGGACTAAAGGAATGCGTGGAGGCCCAGAGTGTTGGAAAAAAAGAAGAATAGTAAATCAATGATCTTGAAATACTTTTAGACTGACAACACTGTAATATAAAAACGAGAACAAAGGAGTGTTGGTTTTGTTTACAAAATTAGTAATTGTAATGTAAATTGTTAAATGTTCCTTTCTCTCTCTCTCTCTTTGAAAATAATAAATTTAAAATACTTTCATAAAAGGTAAAATCGCCTAATTCTTTAAAACCACTTCAGCTGTAAGTAAACTTGTTATTTGTTGTTTCATTGTCTGAACCATAAAAGATTCCCAACATGGTAGCAGAGCGTGGTTCTTTTTGAATAGCGGTAAAATATATATATATAATATAAATAAAAACAAAAATGGCTGTCAGCGAAGATATCGCAAATATTGTGAGGCTTAAAAATCCTGAAAATTTTGATTTATGGAATTTTCGGATAATAATTATTTTCAAAGCAAATGGCCTTCTAGATATTGTAAATGGAAAATCGTTGTTTGAAGACTTGAAAGATGAAACTGGAAAAGATAAATGGAGCCTAAAAGACGCCAAAGCACAAAAATACATAATGTTAACCATTGAAAAGAATGTTTTAACACACATTCTAAATTGCAAAACTTCAAAATAAATGTATGAAAAACTAGTAGCCATTTATCAAAGAGAAGATGAGCAATTAAAATGCAAATTACTACAAGAATTTCATGGATTCAAATTTGACAAAAATACAGATATGGCAACAAATATAAGCAGAATGCAAAATTTAGTATTCAAACTAAATAATGTAAAACAAGAAATTGAGGAAAGCTTTGTAATTTCTAAAATATTGAGCATTTTGCCAGACTACTTTAATTACTTCAGCACAGCATGGGACTCGACACCAAAAAGTGAGAAAACGTTAACAAACTTAATATCAAGACTATCACTTGAAGAAACTAAACAAAAAGTAAAGCCTGAAGAGGGAATAGCCATGAGTGCTACTAAAGTAAAGCAGTGCTTTAACTGCAAAAAGAGCGGGCACTTAGCAAAATATTGTAGACTAAATAAAAAATGGTGTACCATCTGTAAAAAGACAAATCATACTCAAGACCAATGCTTCTTTAAGAAATCTCAAAATAAATTCCAGGAAAATATTCCTTGCCGAATTTGTAAAAAGACAAATCATAAAGAAAAGGATTGCTTTTTCAGAAACAAAAATGAAGAAAAATTGTCCTTTTTTGCAGGAGAGACTTTAAAATGTAAAAATGAGGAATTGCTAGAATTTATTGTAGACAGTGGCTCAACAAGCCATATGATAAATAGTAAAAAGTTTTTACTATATGAAGTAGATTGCAACTCAAAAATATCAATAGCAAAAAAGGAAGAAACTCTAATAGCAAAATCAGTCGGAAAAATTCAAGGGAAAAAATGTGATCTCAAGGAGGTGATGTTTGTACCAAACTTGACAAATAATTTACTATCGGTAAGTGCCATTACCAGAAATAAAGGCAAAGTCGTCTTTGAAGATGAAAAGGTATTTGTCGTAAAAAATGGAAAAAAAAATTTAGAAGGAGAAAAACAGGAAAATGGACTCTATACAATAAATATAGAAACAGAAAACCCCGAAATTGAAGAATCTCACCTAACAGCTACCCAAAATGAAGAAATGCTAAAATGGCACAGAAAAATGGGTCACATAAGTTTTTCAAGCTTAAAACATTTAAAATCTATGGTTAATGGAATAAACATAGAAAAAATAAGTCAAGATGAAATTTGTGAAACATGCATTAAAGCTAAACAGGTAAGAAAGCCATTCAATTCCATTAGAACAAAATCAAAAAGGCCTTTAGAAATAATCCATACAGATGTATGTGGACCTTTAGATCCCACTACCCATGACAACAAAAACTATTTTCTAACATTTCTTGATGACTACACACATTTTTGTCATGTGTATTTGTTACAAAATAAATATGAAGTAAAAGGATATCTAAAAGAATTTATTACAGAAGCAGAAAACCAAATGAATCTAAAAGTTTCAAAAATAAGATGTGACAATGGTGGAGAATATGTAAATGAAGATATAAAATCCTGGTGCAAAGCTAAAGGAATCATTATAGATCTCACCATACCTCACTCACCTCAGCTAAACGGCAAAGCCGAAAGATTAAATAGAACCCTGATGGAGAAAACTAGAGCTCTTTTGATTGATTCTGGTGTAGAAAAATACATGTGGGGAGAAGCTGTAAGGGTTTCAGCCTATTTGCTGAACCGAAGCCCTACTCAAGAATTAGAGAAAACCCCTGCAGAACTTTGGTTCAACAAAAGACCAAATTTGTCAAACTTACAACTTTTTGGTTGTGAAGCTTATGTCAAAACCCTAAAACACATAAAGAAATTGGAAGACAGAAGTAAAAAATATACCTTTATAGGTTATGCACCAAAATGGTTATCGCCTTTGGGATGAACAAAGCAAACGAATCTTTACAGCTAGAGATGTGATTTTTTTAGATAAAGGATGTATAAATAAAGAAGAAAAAATACCTATTGTCGAACCAGAAGAAGAATCTGAAGACCAACTAGAATTAAATGAAGAACCAAGTCTACCAGAAGTCTCTGAAGACAAAGAAGATATCCCTACAAAACCAAGTACTTCAAAATATAATCTTAGACCAAGAAGTAGTTTACAAACACCTTCAAGATATGAAGACTTCTATTTAGAACGGGATGGAACAACAGAATCAGCTCTTCTAACTTACTCTGAAGCTATATCTGGTCCAAATCAAGAAAAATGGAAAAAGGCAATAAAAGAAGAAAAAGAGTCTCTTGCCAAAAATGAAGTTTGGGAAATAGTAAAAGAACATGAAGCGTCAAACAAGAAGATTCTGACCTCTAAATGGCTCTTTAAAGTGAAAGAAGATGGTCGCTACAAAGCAAGACTAGTTGTAAGAGGCTTTGAACAAGAAGCAGGCATTGATTATGATGAGATATTCAGTCCAGTTATAAGCACTGTCTCTTTAAGGATATACTTTGCTCTAATGGCTAAGAGAAGGTTTGTTTTTAAAACATTTGACATAAAAACAGCTTTTCTATATGGGTTTTTGGATGAAGAAATATATGTTCAATTGCCAGAAGGTTATAAAGGGAATATATGTAGGTTAAGAAAGGCATTGTATGGTTTAAAGCAAGCCCCATTAAAATGGAATGAAATATTAAAAACCTTTCTCAAATCCCAAGATTTCATACAACTAAAATCAGAGCCATGTCTTTTTAAAACCAACAAAGGAAATATGTACCTTGCAATATATGTAGATGATGGTATCTTAATGGGAGATAATGAAGAAGAATTAAATAATATTTTAGAAAAACTATGCCAAGAGTTTGAAGTTAAAATAAACAATGATCCAAGAACTTTTTTGGGAATAAATTTGTGTTTTGAGGAAAAAAATAAAATTTTACTTTCACAAGAAAATTATGCAAAATCAGTTCTTGAAAGATATAATATGCAAAACTCAAAACCAGTACCCACTCCCATTACAGATGTAGTAAAAGAATTAGACAAAAACTTAGAAATATCAAATGATAACAAATTTCCCTACAGACAAGCAATTGGAAGCCTTTTATATTTGACAAACAAAACTAGACCAGACATGACCTTTGCCACAAATTTTGAAAGCAGGTCAATGCATGATCCTACAACTCAAGATATTATAAACATCAAAAGAACCCTAAGATATTTAAATCACACCACCAATTTAGGCATATCATATGATGGAGAGATGCCATTTGAATTAAATGTGTATTGTGATTCTGACTTTGCTGGAGATATTAAAACTAGAAAAAGTACCACAGGATATGTAGTTTACTTATGTGGAGGTCCCATAAGTTGGTGCTCCAGAAAGCAACCTGTAATTGCCCTTTCCAGCACTGAAGCAGAGTTCATTGCTGCAGCAGATGCATGCAAAGAAGTGTCATACATAAGATCCCTATTAGAAGAATTAATTCCAGATAATTTTGATATAAATCTCTATGTTGATAACCAAAGCACTATAAAAATTATAAAATCAGGCCAATTCACCACTAAAACTAAACATATTGATGTCAAATATAATTTTGTGAAAGATCAAGCTCAAAAGTTTAACCTGATATATTGTCCAACAGAACACCAAATTGCAGACATCCTAGCAAAACCTCTAGCCAGACCAAAGTTTGACAAATTCAAATCCCTTCTTAT
Source organism: Cordylochernes scorpioides (assembly GCA_030710605.1). Lineage (NCBI taxonomy): Eukaryota > Metazoa > Arthropoda > Arachnida > Pseudoscorpiones > Chernetidae > Cordylochernes > Cordylochernes scorpioides. The sequence goes on from CP092873.1 coordinate 2,200,724, forward strand.
GACAACCATTTAAAACATGAGTCAAGTGAAGAAACTGTTGAATGTGATAAGATCACTGATTTAAGAGGGAATGTTGGAAAAAAAAAAGAAGAATAGTAAATCAATGATCTTGAAATACTTTTAGACTGACAACACTGTAATATAAAAACGAGAACAAAGGAGTGTTGGTTTTGTTTACAAAATTAGTAATTGTAATGTAAATTGTTAAATGTTCCTTTCTCTCTCTCTCTTTGAAAATAATAAATTTAAAATACTTTCATAAAAGGTAAAATCGCCTAATTCTTTAAAACCACTTCAGCTGTAAGTAAACTTGTTATTTGTTGTTTCATTGTTTGAACCATAAAAGATTCACAACACAGAGCGTGGAGAATTGGTGTGGAGACGCTTAAAGTGTTTTTCTACGAAGTTTTCCCTGTCTGGCTGTTAGCTTCGCATCCCGGTGTCACCCGAGTCCGATCCCTCCCAACGCTACAATAAAGCTAAGTATTTTTTAATTTTATTTAACAAATCGTGAGTTGTTTTTTTTTTCTCCTTTTTGTTGTTAGTGTTGTACTCTTGAGTGTACGCTTTTCTGTGTATTAAGGTACATTTAATTTAGGCCCTAGCTTATTCCATTTTTGTGTGTTTAACGCAAAAGTATTAACTTTTGTCATTGGCGAGCCTGCCAGGATTACTGGTGTTTGCACGTGTAAATTCCTGTAATTTTTACGTGCGATTTTTTTCTTTGATTGAGTGGTTTATTATTATTATTATTATTGTACTCCATCATGTTTGTGAACTCAATGCTCAACTTGTCAGTGTTTAATGGGGTTGGTCTCGAGTCCTTCATTCGGGAAGTCGAGCTTAAAGCTCGAGTAGGCAAATGGGATCCTGAGGTCAAGGCACTGCTTATGTTCGAGGCTCTATCCCCTGAAGTTAGGTTGAGCTTAGAGGAGATGGGTATCCGTAACGATAGCAGTTTCGAAAGTATTGTTAGTAAACTGAACATACTGTACCCTAAAAAGCGCGTGGTATTAGGGAATGCCTTAAATTAATAGAAGGTCTTAAGCAGAGAGTTGGGGAAAGTCCTATGGTTTTTAAAGAAAGATTTTTGGCCATTAGAGATAAAGTAGAGTACAGTTTTACGATAGTTTAGTTTTCGAAATTTTCCTCGAAAATGTACTCGAAAAGTATAGAGAGGCTATTGTTCGCAGTGAGGCTAAATCAATAGACAAAGCAGTCAGTGTCATGGCACGGAGGATAGTGTAGAACACCGTTGCAGCTTTATGAAAGGGTATGTTCAGTAGAAGGGGTTAAAGAAATAAATAGCATTAAGGGTGAGATGAAGATGCTTAGTGCCAGTGTAAACAGGATGAAGCACGAAAATGAGCAGTGTATTGAAGACCTTAGGGGTGAGATAGAAAAACTGACTAAATTGTTGGGCGAAATCAAGCTGAGTCCACCTGAATGTAAATTAGGACATATAGCTAGTGATTGCTCAAGACAGTCTTCTATGGTTGCCAACCGCTATACTCTTGACAATGCTGAGATAGTGAACATACGTTCTTATGGCAGAGATCAGTTTGGAAATCTGCCAATAGTTAAGGTGAATATTAACGGCAATATGTGGCACATGTTATATGACACAGGAAGCGAAGTCAGTATCATTGATTCTGAAAAGTGCAAGGTCTTGAAGGAGAATTGGGACGATGCACTTAAAACTTTATGTATAGTGTCAGTGACAGGCCACGAGCAGACACTTACACGTGTTAAAACCTGTAGAGTTGGTAACGAAAACGGCAGCGAGCTGGGATAGATAAGGTTCTGGATAATGTCACTCGGAGATAAGGCCTACGACGGGATTCTGGGAATCAATGATATATGGAGATTGAATATCCAGTTGCTTCCCGTACGGGAACGTGGCAACATGATTTCCTTGAAACCAGAGGACCATGATTATGTAGACCTTCGCTGCGTTGCCAGTGCACATAGACCAATGGTTTCAAGCTCCATAGATGAGAAATCGGTGAGACGCATTGAAAACGAGGCTGTAAAGTTGCCACCTACTGAGCTTAACAGAAACTGTGAGTGTAGCGCTGGGTCTGTTAATAGTTTTAGAAAGCCTACTTGGGCTGAGAGGTTAAGGGCGATGCGGAAAGCAAAGGAGACTGTCAGACAGTTTATGTCAGGTAATTCTGCTAAAAAGCTTATGAATCCTATGCCACTTTATACCAAAAGTTTCGACAGAGGAGATCTGGTAATGCTAGCTGTTCCTAAGACTGAAGGTTACTCCAACGTCTATGGGCCTTTCCGTGTGGAAGCTAGGGTCTCCGATGTTAACTTTAGAGAAAGAGGGGTCACCATGAACGATGTGAAAGTTGTACATGTCGATAGGATGAAAGCGTTTAGAAACAGACGTTAAGAAGAGTTTTTAGCTCTTGGACTTGAGAGAACTGAATGGAATTGGATCGTTCGGTTTCTCATCAAGCGAGCGTCTGTCAGTTCCCAAAGTCTCTACCTATCATGCTCGGCCGATCCCAGTTGAGAGCTTATTGGTCCCCCATTAAACTCTGTCTATTAAAGCATATTATATATGTGTGTGCTTGGTAATCACTCATGGTAACTCACGTAGTTTGCGCAGATCTTTGGTTATTTTCTTTTTGGGAGGAACAAGAGGGCACCTGAATGGAACGACCTGGATGCCTACTTCTCCTCTCTTTAGTTTTTTTATTGTATCTTTATAACATGGCTCCCGTGAGCTTTTTCCCTCCCGACAGCGGGAGGTTTTCCTTACGGGACAATGAGAATGTTTGGGAGATTGGTTAGTTCTTTTTTTTTTTTTTCTTTGGAAGGATACCTTTTGTCAAATTATATTGACAAACATTTTCAGTTTTTTTTTCTGATCAGGTTTTAGAGGAAAGAATGTTGTCTTCGTTTGTTAGTGAACCAATCTCTCACGCCTTCTCATTGGACGAATGTGGCCATGTCTGTATATAAGAGGGAACTAAAGGAATGCGAAGGAGGCCAGAGCGTGGAGAATTGGTGTGGAGACGCTTAAAGTGTTTTTCTACGAAGTTTTCCCTGTCTGGCTGTTAGCTTCGCATCCCGGTGTCACCGAGTCCGATCCCTCCCATCGCTACAATAAAGCTAAGTATTTTTTAAATTTTATTTAACAAATCGTGAGTTGTTTTTTTTTTCTCCTTTTTGTTGTTAGTGTTGTACTCTTGAGTGTACGCTTTTCTGTGTATTAAGGTACATTTAATTTAGGCCCTAGCTTATTCCATTTTTGTGTGTTTAACGCAAAAGTATTAACTTTTGTCAAGCGCAGCCTTTTCTGTCGCGTAATGAGCGGCCGCCATTAAAACAAGTCGGCATTATGAAACTAGAGCTTCAGTGGAATATTCCCAGAAATATAAAGGTATTTAAAATAATTAGAATGAAAATATTTTACCATTTCATTAAGTTACTATATAACATTATAGACATTTTGTATATGCAAAAATGTATTTATATTGGTACACCACCGTCATGGTACTTTAGGTCAACATTCGATTGAGAAATATTTCGACCCTTGAAGGGTGTCCATGATATCATGGATTCTGGGAATGGGATAAGCGTCCTTCACAGTTATATCGTTGAGCTTCCTATAGTCGATGCAAAACCTCCAAATGCCATCTTTTTTTAACTAATATAACTGGGAACGCCCATGGGCTGTGGATGGCGGGTGAATTACTCCTTCGTGAAGCATATCTTGTATTTGTTCATCAATTATGTCTCTCCCTTCTGAACATATTCTGTATGGCTTGTGTTTGATTGGGTAGGGGTGTACACAGTAGTACCACCCTCCCGCCTTCACGTCGGTTCCCTGCGTAAACCTCAGAACCTCAGAGGTCCTTGATTCGTCGGCAGATTCAGGGAGTACTGTGAACAAAGGGTACTAGGGCCAAAGGGGGGGGAAGTCCTATTGGAGCGTAGGACGGGTTTAACTAAGTCCGAACGGGAGGGCTCGGTCAGCAACCTTGCCATGAACTCTCGGAAACGCCTGTGGGTTTGATTGGTCGACCCCATGGAGCCAGACCATAATGGCGGGCGCGAGGGGCCAAACAATGGCCGCTCGGTGCATGGAGAATGCATCATTCCTTTTGGTTAGGTGACCTAGAATGCAGCAATGGGTATGCTATCGCATGCCGGTTTATGGACTGAAAGGTCTGGGTGGCTACTGCTCCAAGGATGTTTGATTGGGTTATTATGCTTGATTTTTATTTTATATTTCGGTAAAAAATAATTGTGTATCCAATTTATCGTAAAAGATTTACAAGAACAAATAGTAAAAGGATTTTTGCCTATTTTCTTTATTTGGAATACAAAATAATAAAATAATTAATACAACAAAATTAACTTAACATTTCCCAGCTAGCTTACTTGCTAGAAAGGCGAAAAAGAACCTTTATAGACGCAGCTCCCTCGTGACGGGACGGCAACGCATGCGCCGATCTCCATCAGCTGGTGCCATCTTCCGTGGAGAAAGCAAACCATTGTTACAAACTCCCCCTCTGGCTACGAAGTCGTCCCGACGAGGAGCCAGTAACTCCAGACAATCCTACTGGGCCTCCAAAAGTACTAGGAACAGCCCTCGGTGACCCTCCGGAGGTATTAGAAGAGGTCTTGGGACGACCGCGTCTTCTTATGGGGCAACCTTGTCGAGTGTCCCTTGCACTATATGGAGTTAGAGAAGAGACATGATAATTTCCTATGGGAATGGTGGGATCCGACTCCTTTTCTTTGGTTCTCAGTTTCTTTATCACGGTTGAGTACTGGAGCTGCTGTTTGGACAGGGCCTCCCCCTCCCTCATCAGTTCGCTGATCTGGGTCTCCTTCTCCTCCAACGTGGCCTGCAGCTCTTTGATACTGGGTTTGGACAGGGCCTCCCCCTCCCTCATCAGTTCGCTGATCTGGGTCTCCTTCTCCTCCAACGTGGCCTGCAGCTCTTTGATACTGGGTTTGGAACTTGTTTCTTTCTGGATGGAATCCAGCTGGCTTTTGATCTTGTTCCGGTCCTGGGTGAGGATGTGGAAGGCATGTTCCATCTGGGCCAGCCTTTTGGTGAACTCCTTTGTCTCGTTGCTGTAGGAGGTTTCCAGGGTCTTCAGCTTGTTCTCCAGAGACAGCTTCTGGTCCTGGAGCTGGGAGTTCTCCTTGCTCAGCTCCAACACCTTCTTCTCCCTCATCTCCACAACGTCCTGGAGCTCCGCAAGGTTCCTCAAGAGATGTTCCTGGGAGTCGAAGGTTTCCTGATACTCCGGGGTCTCCCGGTCTTGGTCAGAAATGTTCATCAGCAGGTTTTCATCTTGTTCTTGGAGGACCGGCATGCTCCCCTCAGATCCTGGGCTCTCAGAGCGCTGACATTTCTTGAGGGCTTGCTTAAGTGGTGAACACTGACGAGCCTCTCCCGCAGAGATGATCTCTATGTCTGAAGATGTCTCCTCACTGGAAGCATGGCTGTCTGGCTTGTCGGATGACCTTTCTGACATGGGGGCAGAGTTGGGGGAGGGTTCCCTGTTGCTCTCCACATCCTCTGCGCAGCACTTGATGAAGGAAGAGGAAGAACTGGCACAAAGGGAGGCAGCACTGTCAAAAGACTTGATCTCAAAGTCCTTCACTTCCGCAAGCTCTTCCCCTGCTATCACAGTGGATTCTGGACTTTGGGATATGGGGTCTGACTCTCGGTAAACTATGGTTTCTCCTCCATCTTGGGGGATGTCTTCCTCGGCATTGTAGGAAAGAGTGCTGTCATTCTCACTGATCCTATCTTCTTCTTCTTCCTCTTCTTCCTTCCTCTCTGTGTCCGGGGCCTTGGTGGGTGATGGTTGCTGGAGTGGTGGCGGTGTCGTTGTGGTGGCGGCTGTGGCTAGAGGCTGCTGTTGGATTGGTTCTTCTGGCGGCTCCTGACCCTCCGCAGAGGTGGAGGATTCTGGAGGAAACAACTTGCTCCTTTGAGGCTGAGACATAACTGTAGTGGCCTCTCCCCCCGGTTGGAAACACGTCTCAAACTTTTCCAAAAGGGAGTTCAATTGACCTTTCTGGTGTACAGTGAGATGAGTTCCTTCATCTTTACGAAGATGACACGGAGACACGTTCTCTGAAACTGCCAATAATGCAGCGATGTTAGGTGGATTCCTAATGAAATCAAATTTTATTCGTGGACTTTCAGAAAAATACCATTTTCCCATAGGGATATCTAGAACAATTCCAGCAGCCTTTAGAAAGTCTTTTCCCAAGAGGGTTCTATTCCCTCTAGCATTGGTCAGAACCATCAATGATGTAGGAACCTTTTTCCCTTTAACATGGATGTCAACAGTTGCAGTCAAAATATCGACTATTTTCTCTTCACCATCACCGAGTTTTATACCAGTGATGTTTGGTATGAACTTCACTCCATTGTCTTTTAACAGGCGATAAAGCTTCTCTCCAGCTACAGAGTGTGTAGCACCCGTATCTGCACAAACTGCCGCCTGATGGTGACATATAAAAACTTCAATGAGGCTCACTGGCTGACTTTCCACAAGGGAGCTATAAAAACTCATGCTATTCATGTTGAGTTTTGGTACAGTCTCAGTAAGATTGCAAGTTGGACATCTTGCCTTTATGAAGCCTTGAGCTCCACATCCATAACAATAAATTGAGGAGCGATCTTTCTTCCTTGTTTCACCCCTAGGTTTCTCTGTTATTTTAGAAAATGACTCTCTAGGGCCAGAGAAACTTCTAGATATTTCTTTTGTTTTCTCATAAGCGTTCCTCTTGTTGTTCAATGACATATCCTTAATTTTCCTCAAATTATCGTAGGTGTCCAATTTAGCAGCAAGTTGACTTGGAGTAACCTAAGCAAACCACTCCTCCCAGAAATGGTCTCTCATTTCGGGACTGGTTCTTTTCTTCATTTGTTCGGCAATGATTAGATCCTTCAATTTATCAAAACTGGCAATCCTCAGATCCTGTAACCAACTTTCGAAAAAGTTCTGCAACTCAAAATAATAATCCTTCCAGGTGTTTTCTGAACTCTTTTGATGTCTATAGAACAGTTGTCTGAAACTATCGCCGCTAAGCTTAAAACGTGAAAGTAGCATTTTCTTTATGTGATCATAATCATGGGATTGTTCCTCAGGTTCTCTAGCAATCAATTTGGCTACATCACCAGGCAAAACACCCAATAAATACGCTACCCAGTGGGTATTTGGTACTTTTAAAAACTTGAGTTGCCGCTCAAACAAATTAAGAAATGTGGCTATATCCGTTTCTTTTGGATTGAAGTTAGGGATTAACTTCTTAAACTCAATTTGTGGCACATCTGTTCCGGATGCAACAGATTCCGTAGTTTTTAGAAATTCATTATGCGTAGTTTGCATTCTCAATTTCTCAAGCTCAAACCTCCGCTCTTCATCCAATTCCTCAGATCTCTGCTTCTTAAGTTCTTTAGCCTTTCGCTCTTCGATTATATTAGTTAACATGTTTTTCACTAATTCTTCATCATAAGCAGACGATTTGAGGATAAGATCTTTCAGATCCACAATACGCATACCACTATCTGGGCTTTCTCCTAATTCCTGTGCCAATAACATGAGATCTATCTTCATTCCTTTACCCAAATAAGTCATTTTTACTTTCTGATAGCACCAACAAAACTATATTATTCGAAAAATATTCTTTGGGTAAAATAATTTTCCTATACTTTGCTTTTCCTAACACCTGTTAGTTTTGCATACTCACGAAAAAAAAAAAGCAAACTACTACTTTAGTATCAAATATCTCTTAAAAGATATCATGCATAAAAATCAGGATTGATTTTGAGTTTTAAATAAAATTTTACTTATCTGTCTTTTCCTGGGTAGAAAATCTTGACATCAGCAATCGAACATCCACGCACTATCTTCCGTAGAATATTTTTCTTTTGCCACTACGTTGGGCGCCAATTTGTATCCAATTTATCGTAAAAGATTTACAAGAACAAATAGTAAAAGGATTTTTGCCTATTTTCTTTATTTGGAATACAAAATAATAAAAGAATTAATACAACAAAATTAACTTAACATTTCCCAGCTAGCTTACTTGCTAGAAAGGCGAAAAAGAACCTTTATAGACGCAGCTCCCTCGTGACGGGACGGCAACGCATGCGCCGATCTCCATCAGCTGGTGCCATCTTCCGTGGAGAAAGCGAACCATTGTTACAATTGTAATTAATTTTGAAGAAATCTGAGTAGATCAATAACAAAGGTTAGAAATAAACTTTTTATGATAAAAGCGATATAGTGCTGAATAATTCCTTTCTCAGCATACAGATGGCACTATGTGTTCTGCTTACTAATTGATGGTACGAAGTAAGAATGCTAAGGCAGTTTTGTTGTTTCTTCCAGACATCGGGAAGCTGAGGAAGAAGATGAGGTGCCAAAGAAAAGACTTAGAATAAAGGGTCCCAACTGCACCAAGGAATACTACAGCCACTTGGTGGGCAAAGAGGCGATTCTTGCGCTACCAGCCCGTAAATACCATTTGAGCAACGATCGTCGCAAAGAGATAATCTCCTGGATCATTGGAGTCCACCGTCGCTACAGCCATTCTCCAGAGACGTTCTTCCTGGCCATCCAGTACATCGACAACTATCTCGGCCACACAAATGTACCAAGACGCAAGCACAAGCTGATTGCAATTACCGCGCTCATTTTGGCTGCCAAGATCGAAGACAGGATGCGAGCAAAAGTCGTCGACTACATCGCGGCATTTGGAGGTGGCTTCAGCAACAAGGAAGTCTGCAACACCGAGTGGCATCTCATCGAATGGCTGGAGTACCGGGTTATGCAGCCAACAACGATCCAATTCCTGGAGGTTCTCCAGGAAGTGCGGCCCACCAACGAGCATCTCTACAGGACCAGCGTCTACCTCTGCATCCTGACGGCCCTGGAGTCTCACTCCGAGTTCCCCCAACGGTTGGTTGCTTGCACGGCCTACGCCCTGGCTAATTATCTGAGCCAAGAGGAAGAGATCTGGCCAGCCGCTCTTGAAGACTTCACCGACGTCACCATCGATGACATCTACGGCTGCATGCACACAACGCTCGGCATGTACCTCGAGAAAGAAAAAGGGAGATAAACCCAAATTACTGAAAACACAAGCTCAACTGAGTTTTAGCATATATTTAACTTTATAAAACTTATATAATCTTATTATATCTTATATAATCTTATAACCTAATATAATATTATTTTTATATTTATTGCATTTAACTATATTTAGCATTTTGAAATTAGGAATTGGCTTATGAATCAAAATTAAGTAATGCGGTTCATATATTCCCGTGTGGAGTTTTATTGCTCTCTTATAGAAGCGGAAGAATATTTTTGAGAATACTTTTAAAGAATTTTTATCTTGCTCCCTACAGGGTTGCATTGTGGAGAAGTCTGAAGACCAGAAGTGGGGGACAGGGAGAAACTGGGACTTGGTTCCATTCTACTCAGGAAGCAGCAACAGCCACAACGTTGCACTGCGAACAGGGAGTTTCCACTCCGATGGAGCAAGAAACGGCGGGAGCTCATTGAGTGGGGAGTGGAACGTTTCGTCCCCTTTCTACGTCTACCTACTTCTGTTCGCAAAGTTTGCGGAAATATTTCTTCAAAACAAATCGATTTTTGACACCCAAAACCTGAAATGGGCAATAGACAAGGTCAGAAGAATGCGTGCATTTCTGAAAGAAGCATTTATTCAGGAGAAAGAAGCTAATCTCTGTGAGGAATGTCTTACAACTGCTGTTGTTACCAGCCTTCGTAACGCCCACCTAATGCCAATAGAGTTGTCAAATGCTTTCTTTTGACCTATCTGTTTCAAGAAGCTTCTGGTGGTCGTTCTCAAAAGCCGATTTCTCGGATTTCTGAAGTCCCTTATTGTAACCATTGTCTGTATGGCTAAGGACCCATAGTCACTCGGCTGAGTTTTCTTTTGATTTTGAAGGATAGCTTAGATGGTTGAAGAAGACCGATTTCTTCACTTCAAGAATTGAAAGTTCAAGTCTACCAGTTCTTCAATGTACTTGTGGAAGTAGCCCTCAGACATTATATCAATATGAATTTGACAATTCTCCCTCGCTCTATCTTCCCACTCAAGAAATTTTAAAAAGCAAATTATTTTCTAGAAATATTTCTTCTTGGTTCCTCGACTTCAGTTAATCTCCACAGTATGAAATTTCTCCATATCTACATTGCAAGCAAAAATCATTCCTGAAGATCAAGAAAAAAAAACATTTTCTTTTCTAGAGAGAGCTCATAGCTCGACATCCAACAACCCCCTGTCATACCTCAAATATCAACATGGAATCTCCTAGCTCCCTTTCTTAAAATCACCTCTGTTATCTCAAACTGTCTCAATTATTCTTTATCTACAGAACAATGCTCTCTGTTCTTCAAATTAAAGATAGTTCAGCCGGTAAATCTTTTTATTGTCTCTACGTTTCGATAAAAATCTTTTGTCCTCGTCAGGAGCGACAAAAATGAAAACATTTACTGGCCGAAGTATCTTTAATTTGAAGAACTATGCCGGCCAGGCAACCTCTATCTTTACGAATGCTCTCTGATTATTAAAAGCACTACTTTAGAATATAGAAATATGAAAGAGCTCTCTGAATTTTTTTTTCTGTAGAATTAAAAGTTATCTACCTCCTACATCAACTATGAAGATCTATTTTTATTTTTGTAAGAATATTAAACTATCTATTTTGATATTTGTTGATAATTTCAAATACCACACACAATTTCTTTCTAAAAACACAGACACACATTTTACCTAAATTAAATACATAAAATAATTGGAGACCAATAAAATATAAATAACCTAAAATGGAGAGTTATAAATGAATGAAGTAGTTCCTGGGACATTGGAAAATCCTAGTTTAAACAAATCTATACAAAATAGACTAAAATATTCATATTTCGCATAAAAACTCTTCTATCTCCTTTTGAATATAAAGCTAATTTATAAATTATTCTGCAAGAGATAAATATTTAAAATTGTTTCCTTTAATATTTCTAATCGATTTGGAATAAAATGGCAGAGCGGTAGCAAGAGAAATTTCTATGTAGAAATTACTATAACTAATTATCATATTCAATATAGAGTTTTGATAGTTTGTACTGTAGGTGCCCCACACGTGGAATTGTTGATTAGTGATCTGACTGGAGGATTCATCAGACATTTTTCCAGCCTTCAGGCAGCATTCACCTGCACATCTTGCCGCCTGTTGGACATGCAGCGCTTTGCTACAATGTCCATTACCCAACTCATAGAGAGATAGGGGACCCTCACAAATTTACCTGCGTACATTGTAGTGTGATGGCATTTTGGCGCTTCTGTCTCTCGGGATACATGCAGACGCAGCGGTCCACGTGGTCTTATATGATCTTACCCACCCTGCACATCCAGCCTCTGTCCGAGAATCCTGTATACTCTGTGGCTCTAGCTATCTGTCATCAGCCCACCAGTATTGATCATGCCAGTGCGTCAGAATTCTCATCTGGTTAGCCTTCAACTTTATTCATTAACCCTATAAAATGTGTTGGGTTCAGTTGGATAAATGGAAAAAGATGTAAGATGTGACTTAGTAAAAATTTCCTTACTATAATATACGTGTGTGGCGTTTCGGTAACAGCGTCGTTACCATCATAGGAATAGTGTGTGATATGGAGATAAACAAATATAGAACTTAAGCAGCTAAAATTATATTTGGGAAGATAAAATATAAGATAATATAGGATATAGAAGCATTTCGAGGATTACGCAGTGCCACAACACGCCAAACTCTTCCCCAAGCCAGCCAAGGGGAAGATCTCCCAGGGGCGCAAAAATGGGGGGGGTGTTGACAGATCCCGGGGTCTCGAGCCGCTGGAATGTATAGTCTCGGGTATCCGGACTAACGACGATGAGGCCCCAGGTATGTGAAATTCCAACGTTCATCCTCCCCCTTCTACGAACTGATGAGAGAGATGGGGGGGGGGCCCGGGTGTCAACTGTCCTTTGAAGAAAAGGACATCCTCATGCCCTGTGGAAGAGAGTATGCCATTATATGTAATTCAGATATTATATGGAAACTCCCTAGTATTGTAGCCATATTAAGAAACCCTATTACATAAACAATTCCACCATGTCAACATTATGCAATGAACAACCAATATATATGACAGATTGCAAGCAATATGATGGTCCATACATAGGCAATACTGGAGGCAGATTGCGGACAAGATCAATAAATATATAGAAACTTCAAAATAAAGGCAATAAATCATTATTATTGCATCAGGCCAATACGGCAATAAATGCAACTATTAGGTTGATAAAAAAAAGGGAAAAAATTTAATTCATTAAAAGTTGCACTGGATTTTTTTTTTTTGACTCAGTTATTAAATCAATACTACTCTATGCGGCCCCCGTGTGTGGGCCTGGGAAAATACTGATATTATAGACCAAATACAGAATACGTTTATCAAAAACTTTCTGAATCTACCAAGATATATATACCAGGGTATATTGTAAGGCTGGGAACAGGCAGAATATCTGACTCTTACAACGATCAAATTAGTTATGAAATATTTCATTAGATTACAAAAAAATGGGGGACAATAGACTACCTAAGCTCTGCTGGAATAGATTGAGATTATTAACTAGTATATAAAAAATTAACTCTGTTGAATTTAATTTTGCATTTAATCGATAACAGCAAAGTTACGTATGTTAATGTTAGGAAATATATTTTGATGTTAAGCAAAACCTACTCCATCTCGTTTTACATAAATGTTGAAAATTTGGTTGAAATTGATGCATTTGTAGCGAAAGTTTTTTAGTGATGCCCACTTATGAAATTTCCATTTTATTAATATAGATATATATATATTTTTTTGTAATTCCACGGCGGGAGAGAAACTGTACAGGGCAAGAGGCCCTAATAAAGTTGTTTTGTTGTTGTTGTTATATTAGTGTATCATAGCAAAAGTACAGTACATAACTCCAATCTACAAGAACCGATAGTTTTATGTTCCAATATAATTTATAATAATAAGATGTAAGGGTAGTACCATAAAATAAAAGAATGAAATATGTATGAGAGACCACAAAGAAAAATTCTTCCTTATAAGCTATATACTAGATATTTATTCAAAACAAACAAAGTTTGAGAACATTTCTTTGCTGGCGGGATGTACTATTCATATAGTGTATCTAGATAGAGGTGACATGTAGTTACAAAAATTGCTTTTATAAGGGGGAAAGCTTAAATATCTATTCTAGCGAGACAAAACAAAGGTTTCTATCACAATTACGTTCCTTAGAGCCCTTTTAGGGCCCATGCGAAAACTATGTCAGTTACTACTCAAAAGAAAGACTAAGCCATAAGGGCAAAGGGGCTTACCTTTTTCCGAAAGCGCCGGAGAAAATCTGGTCTCCTCCCTTCCGCGTCTCGAGCCTGACTGCCTCTTAAGAAAAAAAAAACTATTTTTATCCTTGCCCCTTTTCCATTTTGATTCGCTGCTCGCGCTAAAGTTTTCATTGGTTGGCATTTTCCAATGTCCACCACGTGATCTTGACTGCCCCGCCTCCAATTTACCGTGTTGCCGAGAGAAAAAAAAAAGGAAACATTGTAGAGAGAGATTGAGAAAACAAATTAATTTCTTTAAGAAATTAAATAATATATAGTCCGTGTATTATTAAAATTATTGATTTAAATTTTTACATGATAAATTAATTTCTTTCTTTATTCTATTCCTAAATCTTTTTTAAAAATACTAATTTAACTGGGGCTACTATAAATATTCGACTTGTTAAGAGCATATAATTTATTATAAATTTCCGGATATTAAATTCGATGCTAAAATTTAATAATTTCTTTTAGTCACCTCTATCTAAATATTAAATGAGGGGCATATATATACATATAGTACAACAGCTTCCAGCACGGATGTCTCTGGATGTCACTGGTGTCTTCATCTCCACCAGGCATCAGCTCTCAGCATGGATGTCTGGTGTCTTCAAGTGGCTAGGTTTCTGGGCAAAAAAAAAAGAATCTATAAGTCTTCATGGGAGGGAAGCCATGTATCTAATTGATGTTGACACTATACATCTTTTGTTGGGTATGATTACAAAAACGTGTCCCAACAAATGTAGTATTGGGCAGTGGATGTATGACAATAACAATTCCATCATAGTGTAAAAAAGACATATATCTACAAGTTTTTTCAAGAACCTTGAGGTGGGAGGAGTTATGGAAGAGACACTCTCTGATTGTCTGGAGGAGGACGTTTCATCCTGTGGGGAGCTTCCTCAACTACATATATTTGTAAAATAGTATTTCTTTCTGTTGTGTGTCTCTCTTTACTTCTAGTTTGGGTATGCTAGTATATTCATTGTCAGTAGTCAATAAAATTTTTGCTCTGCCAAGTTAGGATAATAATGGTGGGTATATAGAAGAGCAATATATATTAGCACTGATAAATCGCAACATATCTCTAAATGTAAATTTGGAGTTTGTAGAAATCCAGAGTTACATAGACACAGGTTGGGTTAGACAGTTGCAAGAGACCACATTGCAGTGTAAACAAGAATGAAATATCTACTCGATAGAGTAGATTAATATTATATATTAAAATAGAAATATTTTATGTTTAATTCGCGATTTTACAATATCTCTCTCACACAGTTGATTTGAAACATTCACAAATTTAAAATACTTTTAAGTCTTCAAAATTATTTTTATAAAAAGAATATACAAAGTTCTTTGGGCAGCCATAAGGAAGGTTGCCCTTAAGAACGAGATGAATATTACCATTACCACCCAAGCCTCTCTTCACTTCCTAAGCGTTATTAACAATTTAGGAATCTTCAAGATATAGTTCTCAACTGACCCTGTAACCCTTCTTACATATGTCTATGCAGACAAAACTATCTGCAAAATATATTATAGATTGTCATGATGCCCCCTCCATCATGACATCTAAGGAAATCAAAACAATAATTGACAACATTCAGGGAAAAGCACAAGATAAGGAAGATATTCCAACAACCTCACAAGTAGACAGCCCATGTAACATCAAAATTGTAAATCCTTCTTTAACTAATAATTATTTTTAATTGCTAGAAATGTTGGGGCACGTTTTTGTAACCATACCCCAACAGAAGGGTATGTATAATCAACATCAAATGGATACATGGCTTCCCTCCCACATAGACTTATAGACCACCTTTTTTGCCCAGAAACCTAGACATTTGATGACACCAGACTTCCATGCCGAAAGCTGATACCTGGTGGAGAAGAAGACACCAGTGACATCCAGAGACATCCGCGCTGGAAGCTGTTGTTCCATATGTACATATATTCCCCTCATCTAAAATCTAGGTAGAGGTGACCAGAAGAAATGGAGAAGGAAGATCTCTAAAAGACTGAGCCTTATAAAATATCCTTCCCGAGGGAAGCGTTATATTACAGTTCAAGTGAAAGGGGCCTGTGTCGATTTTTAGCTAAGACGGGGGGGGGGGGGGCGATATATATACCGTCCCGAGAAAAGGGAGGATCGTATTACAGCCCATGTGGAGGAGGCCTGGGGTCTGATGAAATTTTACACTAGTGCCGTGGCTGTTTCCCTCTTTAGATTTTTTTTTTGTTTTGGCAATACGGTATGTTCTATTTTGATGGGAGAGGCCTGGGGCGTCGGTGAAATTGTATACTGGAGACGTTGGCCATTTTCATTGGTGCTCTCTTTCGATGAATGAAAATGCCAGCCAATAGAAACTTTGGCGTGAGCAGCCAATGAAAATAAAGAGAGGCAAGGATAAAAGGAGGTTTTCTTGGCTAAATCGAGGAGAAATAGAGAGAGTCGCTCAGTGACAGGAGAGATTCCGCCAGACGGGCCTGAGACGTAGAGGAGACCAGACCTTACCGCCGCTCTCGAGAGAAGGTAAGCCCCGCCATTATGGCCTAGCTCCCCCTTTTATTTTTGCGCATAGAAACCTATCTATTTAGATTTTGAATGGGCCCTAAAGGGCCTTAAGTAACTTCAAAGGAATGTTAGGGTTCATATATCTTATCTCGCTAGAATAGATGGAGATCTATGTTCTCCCCTATATATAGAAGAATCTGTAACCTTAAGTCACCTCTACCTAGATCATTATGTAAATAACACGTCTCGTTAGTATGAAATGTCCCCAGAATTTTGTCTGATCTGAATAAATATCTAGTATATAACTAATATGGAGAAATTTCCTTGTTCCCTCTCATACATACTTCATTCCTTGCCTTATGGTGCTACTCCCACTGTTTAAATGAAATGTTGTATGTTTCTTACCTATTTGAAGGGAATGTTACTAAAATCAAGTCTCCCATAAATTACCGGCCACATACATTGTCGCGAGTGTCTGTGTTTCAGTGTGTTCCATCATGTCTACCATTATACTATTCGTTGATTTAAATTTAATAAGACCCATGTTGCCTTAAACTCATTAGGTTGTTCTCTTTATGATTTTATTGAAGACCTTTGTTTTAGATATATTACAATTATTAATGTCAATAGTATAAGTCTATAGTTTGCTTGTTTTTATAGCTTATTTGTTAGATTCTGGTATAATCTTTATGAATAGAGTCCTTCCTGTGCAGAGTATTAGGCTCATAGATTGTTGAGCTCTGGAAACCAAAAGGAATAATACTCTGCTAGTGATCTCTTTTGACTTGTATATAATATATATAATATAATAGGTAATAAACTAATGCTGAGTTAATCTTGCCTCGTCTTGGATAACAACACATGGTGGCAGCGGTAAACTGAATTCATAAAGAAGGTCGTTGTCCGAAGAAAATTTGAAATTCGACATCAAGCAAGCTTAGAAGCAGTAAACTGAATTCATAAAGAAGGTCGTTGTTCGAAGAAAATTTGAAATTCGACATCAAGCAAGCTTAGAAGCGGTAAACTGAATTCATAAAGAAGGTCGTTGTTCGAAGAAAATTTGAAATTCGACATCAAGCAAGCTTAGAAGCAGTAAACTGAATTCATAAAGAAGGTCGTTGTTCGAAGAAAATTTGAAATTCGACATCAAGCAAGCTTAGAAGCGGTAAACTGAATTCATAAAGAAGGTCGTTGTTCGAAGAAAATTTGAAATTCGACATCAAGCAAGCTTAGAAGCAGTAAACTGAATTCATAAAGAAGGTCGTTGTTCGAAGAAAATTTGAAACTTGACATCACAAGCAAACTTTTTGGTAAGTTATATTATATTATAAGTAAATCTTTATAATGTCCCAAAATTATAATTGTGTAGCCCCAGAACCTTTTAATTTTTCAAATCCAGGTGATTGGCCAAATGGATTAGGAGATTCGAACGTTTTAGGCAGGCAAGCGGGTTAATTAATAACCCAGAAAATGAGCAAGTTAATATGCTCGTGTACTGCATGGGTGATAATGCAGATGACATTTTGTTGTCATGTAAAATAGCAAGTGACCAACTAGAAAATTATGGTAAAGTTATTGAATGCTTTGAAAGTCACTTTATTCCAAGACGTAATATAATTTATGAAAGGGCAAGATTTAACCAAAGATGTCAGCAGGAAGGGGAAAAGGTGAATGAATTTATCACAGCACTCCATAGCCTAGCTGAGCACTGCAATTTTGGGATGTTACATGATGAGTTGATTAGGGATAGGATAGTTGTTGGAGTAAGGGATAGAGCATTATCTGAAAGAATGCAACTTGATACAGACTTGACCTTAGTAAAAGCCACACAAATGGCAAAGCAATTAGAAAGTGTCAAAGAACAGCAGTCTAGCCTTTACCAACAAGATTATATAGATCAAATAAAGAAAATGCCTAATCATATAAAAGAAGCAAAAAGGCACGAACCAAAAATAAGACAATTCAAGTCAAACCAGTTGGGAGGGTCATCACATGGATGCACCAGGTGTGGCAATTCAAGTAATCATGATTGGAAAAATTGTCCAGCTATGAACTCGTATTGTAGTAAATGCAAGAAAAAGGGCCATTATGCCAAAGTATGTAGATCAGAAGCCATAAATGAAATAAATTCAGAGATAGCTTTTCTGGGATCTGTAGAGGATAATTCCAAGAAATGGATAGTACCAATTAAGGTAAATAATAGACAAATTAATTTTAAAATTGACACTGGAGCGGATGTCAACGTGCTCCCCCTACAATATTATTATCAAAGTTTCCAAAGAATAAAACTGGAAAAATCTGATAAAATATTACAAGGTCCAAATGGAATACCCTTGGAAACAGTTAGAATGATCCACGTAAAACTTCAAAATAAAGGCCAGCACTTAAACTCGAAAATATACATTGTTGATAAACTAAAGCAGCCACTTCTCTCTGGGGAGACAAGTGAAAAATTAAACATTGTGAGAATGATTCAGCAATTATCATCAAATTTTTTAAATCCAAAAAGAGAGTTTCCAGAAATATTTAACGGTTTAGGACATGCTAAAATAAATTACAAAATATCCCTACAACCAGATGCGAAACCATACGCTTTATGCACCCCTAGGAGAGTTCCAATTCCCTTAATGAAACAGGTAAAGGAACAACTTGAAGAGATGACCAGGCTAGGAGTCATTGAATCAGTAGAAGAGCCGACTGAGTGGTGTGCGGGAATGGTTGCAGTATCGAAACCAGGAGGAAAAATAAGAATTTGTGTTGATTTAACGAAGCTAAATCAGTATATAAGAAGAGAAAATTATCCGCTACCAGCGACAGAGCATATCCTGGGACAGCTGGGAAATGCTTGCTATTTTTCCAAGCTAGATGCAAATTCTGGATTTTGGCAGTTTGGGTTAGCTAAAGAATCCCAAAAACTAACCACCTTTATAACGCCATTCGGCAGGTTCTTTTTCAAAAGAATCCCATTTGGAATAACGTCGGCACCAGAAATCTTTCAAAGAAAGATGACTCAGCTTCTGGGCAAAATAGAAGGGGTTGTATGCTTCATGGATGATATTGTAGCATACGGATCTTCCTTAGAAGAACATAACGAAAGGGTACGCCAAGTTTTGAAGAAAATCCAAGAAGAAGGAATGACACTCAACCCAGAAAAGTGTCAATTTGGAGTTAAAACTGTAAAATTCCTGGGACACACATTGAGTTCAGAAGGCCTATTCATTGACGAAGAAAAGCTCGATGCTATTACAAAAATGGAGGCGCCTAGATCAACAAAAGAATTGAAGTCTTTCTTAGGCATGGTGAATTATTTAGGAAAATTCATTCCCAACCTTGCGGATAAATTACAACCCTTGAATTCGTTACTGAGTACAAAAAAACGAGTGGGTTTGGGATGAACCTCAGAAAAAGAGCTTTAACCTGCTGAAACAAGAGTTAGTATCTAGACCTAACCTCGCTTTATTTGATCCCTCAAGAACGACCATAGTATCGGCTGATGCTTCTTCATTTGGATTAGGTGGGGTTCTAAGACAAGAACAACCTGATGGATCTTTAAAACCTATAGCTTATGTATCTAGAACACTTTCAGAAACGGAGAAAAGATACAGCCAAATTGAAAAAGAAGGACTGGCTATAGTATGGACTTGTGATCGACTAAAGGATTATGTTACAGGTATTAAAATCCATATTGAAACAGATCACAAACCACTGATTGCCATTTTTACGTCCAAATCCTTGGAAGACATGACTCCCAGACTTCAGCGATTAAAAATGAGGATGATGAGGTATTCTTATCAAATAAGTCACATTGCTGGCAAAAAGCAAATAGTGGCTGATATGTTATCAAGGAAGCCTATGTCTAAACCACATAAAGATGAATTGGAAGAAGAACTTTCTGCGTACATCCAATCCATTGAATTTCCAGCAACAGAAGAAAGACTTTTGGAGATTTCTAGAAAGCAAAAGGAAGATTCACTTTGCTCTCAATTGGCTAAATACTGTATGAGTGGATGGCCTAAGAATAAAAGAGAAGTAGATCCAGCACTAAGAGGATACTGGCAATTTCAGGAGGACCTGACCTATCAGAATGGTCTTCTTCTTAGAGGACAAAGAATTCTAATCCCTAAGTCATTGAGGAAAGATATCCTTGAGAAATTGCACCAAGGCCATTTTGGGATCAATAAATGCAGATCTAGAGCAAAAGAATCGGTTTGGTGGTTAGGAATTTCCCAAGAGATTGAAAGGATGGTTTCGTCGTGTACAAAATGCTTGAAGGAGAGAAAACCCAAGCATGAACCTTTGATGCCCTCAGAATTTCCGATCAGGCCTTGGCAAAAAGTCGGAATGGATCTCTTTTATCTAAATGGGAGATGGTATCTAATTGTATGTGATTACTACTCCAGGTACCCAGAAATATCACTTTTACAAAATCTAACTGCTCAAGAAGTAATAAGCCGTCTTAAATCTATATTTGCTAGGCATGGAACACCTGAGACTGTGAGAAGCGATAATGGACCACAATTCCAAAAAGTCCTGGGTTCCGAATTTTCAAAATTTTCTAAGGAATGGTCTTTCAAACACATCACATCCAGCCCGAAATTCCCTCAAAGCAATGGATTTATTGAAGCAATTATCAAGAATATAAAGCAAAGTTTTAAGAAAGAAGAAGATTGCTATCTGACTCTTCAAGCATATAGAACGATGCCCCTGGAAAGTGGTTATAGTCCAGCTGAACTATTAATGGGACGACGCCTTAGGACCTCTGTTCCAGCAATAGAATCATCACTGATGCCAAGGTACTTGGACTCCGAAGCTTTGCAAGAAAGAGAGAAAAGGAGGGTGATCAACCAGAAGCGCCTATATGATAAACGACACGATGTACATAGCTTGCCTCCGCTTCAACAAGGGGACAGCGTTTGGATTAGAGATCAAAGGGTAGAAGGAACAGTTCTTCACAAATCCGAAGAACCGCGTTCCTATTGGGTACAAACTCCCCAAGGAAAAGTTAGGCGAAACAGACTCCACCTCACACCTCTACCAAAAATAGGAAGTACCATAGATGCTTCTGAGGATGGCCAGCGCCAGGAGCAGAGAAATGAGGAGACCCCCACTTCGACATCAACCTGGCTCTCAAGGAGATGCAAGGATGACCAGGAGCAAGAGACCGAGGAGGATTGCCCTACACCAACGGCCTCATCTACAAGAGATGGAAGGATGCAGAGGGACAACCAAGACCGGGAACCAGAGAAGAGCCTCCCTTCAATGCCAGCCGTGCATACAAGATATGGAAGGGCAGTCAAGATACCTCGAAGGTTCCTGTAAAGTTAAGGGAGGAGATGTGCAGAGTATTAGGCTCATAGATTGTTGAGCTCTGGAAACCAAAAGGAATAATACTCTGCTAGTGATCTCTTTTGACTTGTATATAATATATATAATATAATAGGTAATAAACTAATGCTGAGTTAATCTTGCCTCGTTTTGGATAACAACACACTTCCCATATATCCAGATGGTAACTTACTTATCGCATTTTGTTGAATCTTTATTATAAAAAAAAATATCGGGATTAAAGGATACCTGCATGTTTAATCAGATCTCCCTACCAATAAAATCTAAACCTGGTACTTCATGATATCTAATTTGAGATATTGATTTCAACTTATTATGCTTCAATAGAAGTGTTAATTTGGTCTTCTATATTCAGGATTTTTAGTTTCTAATAATGACATGTTCATCTTTATCTGAGATCTCCCAAAGTCGTTGGATGATCTCAAAGAACGCGACACAAAAATGGGCGCGTCACGGACCCGAGTCCGTTGGACTGTAGGGGCGGCAAATTGGATGGCGACCCATTCCAGCGTCTATTTTGATGAGAGAACCGACCACTATTTTATAGATCATTTAATTTATTGTAGGGACACATGTCGATAGTGCGTAACGGGAACTCAACACTTCTATGTCACACGCTATTCCGAAGATGGTAACGACGTTGTTACCAAAATGTCACACTTGAATATTTTAATAAGGAAATTTTACTAAGTCACATCTTACATGCTCCATTCCCATATGTCTAAAAACAGGAGGAGTCCAACAGAAACTGTTTATATCATCGTCTCACTAAAAGATTGGTGAGTATTGACTAATCTAATATTATTGAATATATAATTGAAGAATGCATATATCAAAGAAGGCGAGTTCTTCAGATGGACTGGAGGAACTGTTGAATAATGGGAGAAATGTGCAGAAGCTGGCACTAGTGGAGGCTACTCTCCACACATGGCAGAATAAGGATGATGCAGGGAATTTTTTTTTTGCTGAACTGGGCCACTGTGGTGCACAACTATCTAGTATAAAGTCTCAAAAACATATTAATCTTTCACCCTTGTTCTCAACACTCCTTGACTGCTGTATAGCCTAGGTAGATGTTGATAACCGCTCCATCAAAACCTGCGTTGGATATAAATTACAGGCAATTACATTAAATTTTTTAAATATAAAAAATATATGCCGGTGATTTTTTAAACAGGAATGTGATAATTGAAAAATAATATTAATTATTGTGCTCTAATTCTATAATGAAAAAAAAAAATAGACATTGCCTAATAAATGAATCTTAAGTTGAAAAGTATTATAAATTTATAATTTTCAATTTACGTAATTGAAATAATGATGTTAACTAGGCTTCCTTCAAAAATTAAAACTTTCACACAAATAAACCAAATTCATTTAGTGACATATTTAATTTTTGCCTTTTACAATAAATCAATAATTTTTGAATAAGTAAAAAATAAAACTATCACATCGTAAAGAGTGAATGTAAAATATATTTTATAATTATAAAAATAAAAAAAAATTCTGAAAGTTTTAAACAAGCTTGAAATTAAAAGGCTTAAGCACATCTATGAAATATTTCCTAAATAGGACCTATTTGTAAAACTGATACTGGCTCCATCTAGCTTGCGTAAGCAAGAAACTTTTTTATTTTTTATTTTTATTTTATATACATTAATGTTACAAACATTCACCTGCTAAATTTTATTTTTATTTATAATATATTTAATTTACTGTTATATATTCGTAGTTATATTTATTCATTTTTTAAATAAATACATTCCGTCCTAGAGAAAATATGTGGAAAATTAGAGAAATGGCTGATAAAGTGTAAGTATTTATAAATTTACTTTATAAGATTTAAATATCCAAAATATGACTCAAGTACTTAAGGAAATAATAATTATAAAATACCTATCCTTGAATAATTTAAGTTCCCTTGCCTTCATATGAGGAAGCAATCGGTGGCCACAACCTTTACATTAAAATGCCACATAAAAAAAAAAAAAACTAACCACAAGTCACTCTATAACGTAACCAACGTTTATAACTCGAGACATAATATTTTTATGTAGACATTTTTTTTTACAAAAGACCTAAGGAATATACATCAATATATTTGTTACATACACAATTTCTATACATTTGTCATCTCAATAGCAACTTTAAATATCTAAAAATATAAATTATATCAAGATGTCATTGCATACCTTTTAAATAAATGCTGAAATAGATCACAATACCAATATTTTATATTAGTAAATTATATTTAATTTTTATATATATAAAAAAAAAAAAATCAAAAATGGTTATCAGTTTTAAATATTTTCTTCCTCCTTCCTCTCAACTAATATCCTTGAAATAAACTTTACATTTTTTCTTGTCTCTAAAGCTCCAACTTGGATATATTTTAATGGTAAACTTTGACATGTTTACCAAATAACTTTCACAATTTAATAAGATACATTCATAGATATAATATTTTATATGCAACCATATTGATTAATTAGGGCAAATTATGAACTGTCAAAAGATACAATATGTAAATATAAAATTTATATGCAATTAATAATGAATTTTGTTTCAACAGAGATCAGAAATATAAATAAAAATTAATAAACAATCTTCTACCTAGTTAGATATAGATATAATATTTTATATGCAACCATATTGATTAATTAGGGCAAATTATGAACTGTCAAAAGATACAATATGTAAATATAAAATTTATATGCAATTAATAATGAATTTTGTTTCAACAGAGATCAGAAATATAAATAAAAATTAATAAACAATCTTCTACCTAGTTAGATATAGAATATAAAACACAAATTTTATAAATTAATAAACATTTTCATATAATAAAAAGAAGAGCTGAGTTTTTACTCCCTTTTATAAAGCTCTATTTGATAGAAATTTCCTTTCTAAAGTGTATGATAAAGCACAATTTGGATTATAGATTATAATAAAAGAAAATAAGACCTAATCCAAATAATTTATTAGTGTGTGATGGCAACAACATTGTCACCATCATCAGACAAAAGAATAAATGAGAAAAAATATCACAGCAAGTTCTTAAATAGTACTGTTATCAAGTGCTATATGCAGTACTATTTAAGAACTTGCTGTGATATTTTTTCTCATTTATTCTTTTGTCTGATGATGGTGACAATGTTGTTGCCGTCACACACTAATAAATTATTTGGGTTAGGTCTTATTTTCTTTTATTATTATTTTTTAAAGTGTACTTTAATGGGTTATGTTGTTGGTGTTGTACTTTTACAAAATTCATTTGTAATTTAAATTTAGGGTATTTATAATTTTACCTATGATTTTTAATATCTATTGTAACAGGTCATCTCTACCTTCAAAATTTGAGAGTGAAAGACTATATGTAATTATGGCGACACATCTTGTGATCGTTTGAAGATGTAAATTCTGTGAAATCTTAGTGAAGTTTGTGAAGGTAAATCAGCTTTAGTTGTTAAGACAGGAGCACTCCTCAGTAGCAGGCTGACTTAGCTCCTTCAATGCCTTCCTCTTTTTTTTTTTGCTTATCCCTAGTACACATGGTACAGGCCATGATAATCTTGGTGGGTAGTTAGCGACTGCTTTTACTGTAAGTACACCACATGTCTACACATGTAAAAAGCAGTTTGACTTTGCACTTACAAATGTGCCAGAGCCCTGTTTAGTTACTTGCACTCGCTGGTGGGGTTGAACTTTTGCAAGAATCGGGGATATTGGACCATTTTTTTTATTAAAAAAAAGTGCCCAATGCGGGAATCGAACCCTGGTTGTAGCGGTCGAAAACCAATGGTTTAGACCATCCTTCCACCGACCCCTTGCTTCCTCTACTGAAGGGGGGCCACATTGTCTCTCCATATCTCATTCCTTTAGTGTCTTCCTCTACTGAGGGTCGCCACATGGTCTCTCCATATCTCCTTCCTTCAGTGCCTTCCTCTACTGAGGATGGGCCACATGGTCTCTCCATATCTCCCTCCTTCAATGCCTTCCTCTACTGAGGGTGGGCCACATGGTCACTCCATATCTCACTAAAGTCTTTTCTTAATCTTTTGTCTGATGATGGTAACAATGCTGTTAGTGAAATGTCACCCACTATTAATTGATTTGGTCTTATTACCTTGTAGTTCTAATTTATAATCCAAATTGTGCCTTATCATATATTGAACTCTAGCATCTTCTTCTTTCTTTATCTCCACTCAACAATCATATCAGGGTATCAAGCCTGTAGAGCTTGTTGATGGTGTCTGCTGAGGATGAGTAGAGCTCATCAATGGATAAGCCAATACAGTCAATGATATGGGAACACATAAGGTACAACTTGGATTAGAAACCATTTGGTCTTGTTACCTTTTGTTTCAAATTCCATGTGCTAGCTATATGTGTGATTTAACTGTTTTCATGATTTTTAAGTGAGATATGGAGAGACCATGTGGCCCACCTTCAGTAGAGGAAGGCACTGAAGGAGGGAGATACGGAGAGACCATGTGGCCCACCCTCAGTAGAGGAAGGCACTGAAGGAGGGAGATACGGAGAGACCATGTGGCCCACCCTCAGTAGAGGAAGATATTGAAAGAGCTAAGTCAGCCTGCTACTGAGGAGTGCTCCTGTCTTAACAACTAAAGCTGATTTACCTTCACATACTTCACTAAGATTTCACAGAATTTACATCTTCAAATGATCACAAGATGTGTCACCATAATTACATATAGTCTTTTACACTCAAATTTTGAAGGTAGAGATGACTGTTACAATAGATAGTAAAAATCCACTAGTTTTCTAAACTCTGAAAATAATTATGCAAAGATGTACTCCCCATTTATGCAAGAACAATGAGCTATAGAATGGTATTATTGCCCTGTCTTATATAATGTGGCCAATCTTATCACCGTTTATCTCCACAGGTCGTCTCTTCTTTTGAAGGAGTCCTGTTGTATATCAATGGTTGAAAAACTAGTTTCTTGTCTTCCCCAAGTTCATGCGGTACAGGCCATGATAATCATGGTGAGTAGTTAGGGACTGACTAAGTTGCACCCACATGTTTACACACAAGAAACAGCTCAACTTTTGCACTTACAAAGTGTGTTGACCTCACTGGTCAGAGGTCATTGAAGCAATTTTTTTTTATCTTTAGAAAAAAGTTTCCAATTCAGGATTTGATCCTGTCTCATGGGTGTTGTGAAAATGGACTGTTTATACCTTTACTCCTCCTTTGCCGGTCCCAAGCCCGGATGAAAAAGGAGGAGGGGAAGCAGTAATAAGCTCTCTAAAAAACCTGGGCTCAGTTGGCCCGGCTGATAGTACCATGTAAGGGCTGTAAGTTAAGTTTGGGGCAAGAGTTTCAAGTCACTTTTGAGAAACAACAAAAAAAATCTTGTGTGTTACCATTTCCCTAATGAATAAACTATATTTGGGTGGGTAACAGTATTAATACCATCTTCAGATTAAGATGGTAACAATGCTGTTATTGAAACGTCACACACTAGTTATTTATTTGGATTTGGTCTTGTTACCTTGTCGTAAAGATAGAGGTTGCCTTGCCGGCATTCATAGTTCTTCAAATTAAAGTTACTTCGGCCTGAATATCTTTTTATTACCTCGACGTTTCGACAAAAATCTTTTGTCCTGATGAGGACATTTTGTTGAGATTTTTGTTGAAACGTTGAGATAATAAAAAGATTTTATACTGGCTGAAATATCTTTTAATTTGAAGAACTATTACCTTGTATTACCATTCCCCTAATGAGTAAATTATATTTGGGTGGGTAACAGCATTATTACCATCTTCAGATTAAGATGGTAACAACGCTGTTATCAAAATGTCACAAATAATTCATTCATTTGGATATAGTATCTTTATGATAAGGCACAATTTGGATTATAGATTATAAACACAAGGTAATAAGACCAAATCCAAATAAATAAATAAATAGTGTGTGATGTTTCAGTAACAGCATTGTTACCATCTTCATTCAGTACTTTTGTCTGAAGATGGTAACAAAGCCGTTACTGAAACATCACACACTATTTATTTATTTGGATTTGGTCTTATTACCTTGTGTTTATAGTATCTTTATGTTTTCAATCTATGATCTTCAAATTGTTCTCCCCCTTTATAACAGATCTGATTCTTTAACTTCAACCATTGTGGAAGCCAGGTAAATTCACCCAGTTGGAAAGGCCGAGTCATGATTTGACATGAAATGACAGGGCAGTTTGGAACCATTACTTCAAGACAAAGCATCCACTCCATACCTTAGACAGACTGAGCAGGACTGGGAGGATAAAGGAATTGGTGGGAAACAGGAGTTTCATTCTGACTGGGGGGTGGCAGTTTATTATATGAGAAATAAAAACCACAATTTCTTCTTCTTCCTTATCTCCACTCAATCATATCTGGGTGAAGTAGAATGCCTTTGTCATTAAGACTGGGAGCACTACTCAGTGGCAGGCCGACTTAGCTCCAAAAGAAATGGCCGCCTCTGACATGAGGAACAGATGACATGTGCAGCTGTTCTTAACATGGAGTACAAACGCTGCTCATCCTGTATCCCTGGATCAGGAGCCCTTACAGGGTACTATCAGCTGGGCCAGCTGAACCCAGGTTTTTTAGCAAGCTTGTTACAGCTCCCCCTCCTCCTTTTTCATCCGGGCTTGGACCGGCAAAGGCAAAGTTATGATTTTTTTTTTTACAAGTAAAACAAACTTTCTACTGTCCTTAATGAGATGTAAAAAAAAAAAATATTGGGAGGTCTTGGCTCATCAGTGGTGAACCCTTCCTGCAGTTTCAGTTAATTTAACCCATCAGACTGCTTTTTTGAGCTCTAATAGTGTATTGGAGGATTCTGCTTATATATATATGTTTCACTGAAGTTTGGAATCTTGGTTATAGTATTGAAGTGAACTATGGAAACAAGGATTTTTTAGGATTACATATTAATATTTGCACCCATTGAGCAATGTTCATCTGTCAAAAACAATAAGACCAGTTAGTTCAGTAGTAGCCAACATGATTATCATGGTTTTGTGCCAGTTAAAGTTTCTATAACTAGAGGCTGTGGATATTTCAGCAAGGGAGAGTATCAGACAATTATTGAGAAAGTTCCTCCCTCCCCCCCCCCACACAGACTATGGGTTTCTCTTTTTCCGGTTCCTTTCCAGGTCACCACTCTCCTCACTTCCAGGGGGGTTGGCCGACCTACTTCAGCTGTTGTTGTTGTGTCCACTGTCGCGTGGCGTCGTTGTTGTCTGCTCTTGTGCCAAGACTTCTTACCCCTTTTTTTTTCAAATACAAGTTTATACAACTCACTGTTATCCACCAACACCAGCTTTAATTAAACTTTTCCTTCCCTTGGCAAGTTTGACTCTCACTACAGTAGAACCTCTGTGAGAGGACACTCTCACTGGAGAACACGTTTCTTCAAAGTATAGTTTACATCACCAATACAGTAGAACAATCTCTGTGAGAGGACACTCTCACTAGAGGATACGTCTCTTCAAAGTATAGTTTACATCACCAATACAGTAGAACAATCTCTGTGAGAGGACACTCTCACTAGAGGATACGTCTCTTCAAAGTATAGTTTACATCACCAATACAGTAGAACAATCTCTGTGAGAGGACACTCTCACTAGAGGATACGTCTCTTCAAAGTATAGTTTACATCACCAATACAGTAGAACAATCTCTGTGAGAGGACACTCTCACTAGAGGATACGTCTCTTCAAAGTATAGTTTACATCACCAATACAGTAGAACAATTTCTGTGAGAGGACACTCTCACTAGAGGATACGTCTCTTCAAAGTATAGTTTACATCACCAATACAGTAGAACAACCTCCATAGGACACTCCCGCTAAAGGACACCTCTAAAAAGGAGTCTTCATCACCAATACAATAGAACAACCTCCAAGAGAGGACACCTCGCTACAAAGGACAGTTTCCATCACCAATACAGTAGAACAATCTAGCTAACATAATTGCCAAAAATGGAAATTTTGGTGATGCAAACTGTCCATTGTACAGTGGTGTCCTCTAGCAGCAGTGTCCTCCCATGGAGGTTGTTCTACTGTATTGGTGATGGAAACTGTCCATTGTACAGAGATGTCCTCTAGCAGGAGTGTCCTCCCATGGAGGTTGTTCTACTGTATTGGTGATGTAAACTGTCCATTGTACAGAAATGTCCTCTAGCGGGAGTGTCCTCCCATGGAGGTTGTTTTACTGTATTGGTGATGTAAACTGTCCATTGTACAGAGATGTCCTCTAGTGGGAGTGTCCTCCCATGGAGGTTGTTCTACTGTATTGGTGATGTAAACTGTCCATTGTACAGAGATGTCCTCTAGTGGGAGTGTCCTCCCATGGAGGTTGTTCTACTGTATGAAGAAGAAGTGTCCTTCAAGGAAACCAATTCAATGGGAGGACAATGTTTGACAGTAGGCCTGTGTATATTTCCCCGCCCCAGGAAGTGACAGAGTTATGTAACAGGAAATGTTGCCGTTTCACGTATTGCACGTATTCTACCTACGTACGTAAGGCTTCCTGGATTGACCTAGCAGGATATTGCTCCCATGTCACCTACTGGGAAGTTCACTGTTCTGTCTGTCTGTCAGTGGGTGGTGGAATCCTGGTGTTGGGCTCTCCTCTGACAGTGTGGTCATGTGGCCTACAACATCTTTGTTTCATCCTTTTCAGAATCACAAGGTAACAAGACTCAATTCAAATAATAAAAGGTATTGACTGTATTGGCTCAATTATTGGTACAGTAGAACAACCTCCATGAGAGGACACTCCCTCTAAAGGACACCTCTATAAAGGGCAGTTTACATCACCAATACAGTAGAACAACCTCCATGAGAGTACATCTCTCTACAAAGGACAGTTTACATCACCAATACAGTAGAACTACCTCCATTAGAGGACACCCGCTAGAGGACACCTCTCTACAAAGGACAGTTTTCATCATCAATACAGTAGAACAACCTCCATTAGAGGACACTCCCTCTAAAGGACACCTCTATAAAAAGGACAGTTTTCATCACCAATACAGTAGAACTACCTCCATTAGAGGACACCCGCTAGAAGACACCTCTCTACAAAGGACAGTTTTCATCACCAAAATTACTATTTTTTACTTTTTAGAAAATCTCCAGTAAGAGGACACCTCTCCCTAAAGGAAACTTTGCTTCTTCAACTAAGTGTTGTCCTTTACACAGTTTGTTCTACTGTATAAGGTTTTTGGCCTGGTAACCTAGTGGGGGGTTAATTTTGGGCAAACTGGACCATGGACTGACTATCATACTTATCTCTCCCCTGGGATTTAAGTCACCTTGAATTGCTAGTCTTAGCAGGGCTGCCTTATCACAACTGTTCTACATTTTCCTGTTTCCACTGCCACATATCCTGATGGCACCTGCTGTGTTGTTGGCTTCTGAACACTGTTTTGAAACCTCCTGCTTTGAGAATCTTTATAAAAGAGGTTTTTTTTTTAAATCTTCAAACACAAGGTAATAAGACCAAATCCAAATAAATAAATAGTGTGTGACGTTTCGGTAACAGCGTTGTTACCGAAACGTCACACACTATTTATTTATTTGGATTTGGTCTTATTACCTTGTGTTTATAATCTATATTCCAAATTGTGCCTTATCAATTTTTAAATCTTCTATCACACGAGGTAACAAGTCCATATCTAAAGGAGTAAGAGAATGTGTGTTGTTTATAAACACAAGGTCTTCTTCTTTCTTATCTCCACTCAATTGATGTTGTCTGCTGGGGATGAGTAGAGCTCATCAATGGATGAGTCAATACAGTCAAGGTCTTCTTTCTTATCTCCACTCAATCATATTAGGGTATCAAGCTCGTAGAGCTTGTTGATGTTGTCTGCTGGGGATGAGTAGAGCTCATCAACGATCGAGTCAATACAGTCAAGGTCTTCTTCTTTCTTATCTCCACTCAATCATATTAGCTTGTAGAGCTTGTTGATGGTGTCTGCTGGGAATGAATAGAGCTCATCAATGGATGAGTCAATACAGTCAATGATGTGGTTTAGGGTCGCAGGTTGACACTTAGTACATAGTGGGAAAACCCTGCAACCATTCTGGAAAGTCATTGTCCGTAGATGACCAGACTTAAAGTCTGGAAATCAAAGACTGTTGTTAAACACAAGGTAATAAAACCAAAACACAAGGTCTTCTTCTTCTCTCTTATCTCCACACTGGGTAAAGTAGAATGCGTCTGCCTTTGTCATTAAGACTGAGAGCACTACTCAGTGGCAGGCCGACTTAGCTCCAAAAGAAATGGCCGCCTCTGACATGAGGAACAGATGCCATGTGCAGCCGCTCCTAACATGGAGTACAGACTCATCCTGTATCCACGGATTAGGGTACTATCAGCCGGGCCAGCTGAGCCCAGGTTTTTTAGTGAGCTTGTTACTACTCCCCCTCCTCCTTTTTCATCCGGGCTTGGGACCGGCAAAGGCGGAGTTAAAAGGTAAACACAAGGTAATAACACCAAATCCATATAAATAGTGTGACGTTTCGGTAACAGTGTTGTTACCATGATCAGACCAAAGTACATTCAGATTTGGTCTTATTACCTTGTGTTTCTAATCCTAATTGTGCCATATCAGTTTATATATAAAAACATCTACAGTGTCTCTTATAACAAATATCAACTGATGAGCCAAGCCCTCCTTATTTTAATTTTTATTCAATCCAGTATAACAAGTTGTAGAAATAACTTTTATAACGATATATTTTTAAAAGGAAAGTAGCGCATGTTAAAAATACTTCTGATCTTCTTATAACAAACTTAATAGCATATAGATAAAGCACAATTTGGATTATAGATTATAAACACAAGGTAATAAGACTTAATACAAATAGATTAATAGTGTGTGACATTTCAGTAACACCGTTGTTACCAGCTTCAGACAAAGTACTGAATGAGTACTTTCTTTCATTAGGGGGGTCGGTGGAAGGCTGGTTAAACCGTTTGGTTTACGACCACTACGACCCGGGTTCCAATGGCCCCCCCCGATTCTTGCAAAAGTCCAACCCCACCACCGAGTGCAAGTAACCAAACAGGGCTCTGGCACATTTGTAAGTACAAAGTCGAACTGCTTTCACATGTGTAGACATGTGGTGCGCTTACAGTAAAAGCAGTCGCTAACTACCCACCATGATTATCATGGCCTGTACCACGTGTACTAGGGATAAGCAAAAAAAAAACATGTTACAGAAACATCACACACTATTTATTTATTTGGATTTGGTCTTATTACCTTGTGTTTAATAGCTAATATTAGTCATGCCTTGTTGTGAACTACATGGCTATACATTACTGTAGTTCAGTCTCCTTTTGGGGGTTCATTTTTTTACTGTGTAAATATATTAAGAAGAAAAAATAAGACATCTCCTGATTGTGTAATTAAAGTTGCTGATAACTTGCATATTTATTCCAAAAGATGCTGCAAGTCATCAGTAACTTTTAATTGCATAATCAGAAGTTGCCTTTTTTCTTCTTAATTTATCCAACTGATTCCAGTACATTTTCACTTTTGTACTATTTTCCATATTGTATAAATATATGTTTTCACAATAAAAGTTTTAAAAAGTCAACATTATTTTCCCTTAAATCATTGTATTAACCATTTGAAATAAGAGGAATAAAATTATAAGGCACAATTTTAATGGATCTAAGAAGTTATTCTTCCTATGAGCTGAAGAAATTGAATTCCAAATCTCAGAAAAACTATCTTCTTCTTATCTGCTATCTTGTTTACACACTTGATAACGGTAACTATTTAAAACACGCTGTGGTAAAATTTCTCATTCAGTTACTTTTGTCTGAAGATGGTAACAATGCTGTTACCAAAACGTCTCACACTATTTATTTATTTGGATTTTGGCTTGCATTAGATGCACTAAACAGGACCTTTGGGAGAGGCCGCCACTGCTTATCATAAAACAGCTGGAGGAGCATGAACTCATGGAATTTGTGTAATCTTTACACAAGGGGATAAGAAACAACAACAACCAAGAGGAAAAAAAATGTTTTGCGTCCACAGCAACAAATACGAAGATCGCCTCTCCTGTCAAAAATGGCATCTAGTTATGGTCTTATATTAAGGGGAGAGGCTAACTTTGTAGAACAATATCCTCCTGGCCATACCATGGTAATCCATGTTAATGACGTGTGCAGCACCAACGTGGTGATGAACTACACCGAGGTGGAGGCCAAGGTTCGGGAAGCCACCAACGACGATGCCTGGGGTCCCACGGGACAGACCATGCAGGACATCGCCCACCACACCTTCACCTACGAGCACTTCCCTGAGGTCATGGGCATGCTATGGAAGCGGATGCTGCAGGATAGCCGTAGGAACTGGAGGAGAACGTATAAGGTAAGTGCCATAACCCAGCTGTATGTGCTTCATCACTGTGGATACTTACAGTCAAACTGCTGTATTGCCCTAAAATTTTTTTTCCATATCCCTAGTACATGTGTAACAAGCCATGATAATCATGGTGGGTAGTTAGCGACTGCTTTTACTGTAAGCGCACCACATGTCTACACATGTGAAAAGCAGTTCGACTTTGCACTTACAAATATGCCAGAACCCTGTTTGGTTACTTGCACTCATTGGTGGGGTTGGACTCTTGCAAGAATCGGGGGCCATTGGAGCATTTTTTTTTTTAAACAGAAAAAAGTGTCCAATGCGGGAATCAAACCCGGGTCATAGTGGTTGAAAACCAATGGGTTTAACTAGCTTTCCACCGACCCCCTATATTGTAGGAGTTTTATGTTGTCTGCTTCATATTTTCTCAAAGTTTACTAATTTGTAACCCCTATCCTTATAGTGATTTGTCTGTAGAAGAAAAGGTCTTTCATGATAAGGGACAACTTGGGCTATAGATCAGAAACACAAGGGTACAGTTAAACCTGTCTATAGCACCCCCTCTTGGGACTCACCAAAATAGGGTGCTATAGAGAGGGGGTGCTATAGACAGGTTGCTTAATATTGAGGTAAATCGCATCGTACTATTTAAAATTGAGCGCTATTTAGAGGGGGCACTATAAACAGGTTTAACTGCATAATAAGACCAAATCCAAATTGATAAAACAGCATTATTACCAAAATGCCACTTACTATTCATCAATTTGGATTTGGGCTTATTTTACCTTGAGTTTCAAAATTTGTTTCACGGGGGTCGGTGGAAAGCTGGTTAAACTGTTTTGGTTTTCGACCGCTACGACCCGGGTTCGATTCCCGCATTGGACACTTTTTTTCTGTTTAAAAAAAAAAAATGCTCCAATGGCCCCCGATTCTTGCAAAAGTCCAACCCCACCAGCGAGTGCAAGTAACCAAACGGGGCTCTGGCACATTTGTAAGTACAAAGTCTAACTGCTTTTCACATATGTAGACATGTGGTGCACTTACAGTAAAAGCAGTTGCTAACTACCCACTATGATTCTCATGGCCTGTACCTACGTGTACTAGGGATAAGCAAAAAAAAATTGTTTCACTCTTTTTACTTTGGAAGTATCTCCTGGGTCCAATCCCACTTGGCCATCTGACACTCTCTGCAGCCAACTATAGTCCAGGTGTCAGGTTTGGTCTTCCACAGTAGTGTTCCTCTCTCTACACATAACTCTGAAGGCAAGAGCTGGGTCAACCAGTATAGCTACACTCGCCTCTACTTCAGTACGGCCCAATTAGGATTATTAATAAGGATGACAAAGTAACAAGACCAAATAAGTAATTTATATGAGGTGTTTGCTTATCCCCCTAGTACACATGGTACAGGCCATGATAATTATGGTGGGTAGAAGTAGGCGACTGCTTTTACTGTAAGTGCACCACCTGTCTACACATGTGAAAAGCAGTTCGAATTTGCACTTACAAATGTGCCAGAGCCCCGTTTTGGTTACTTGCATTCTCTGGTGGGGTTGGACTTTTGCAAGAATCGGGGGCCATTGGAGCATTTTTTTTTTTTTTACTCAGAAAAAAGTGTCCAATGCGGGAATCGAACCTGGGTCGTAGCGGTCGAAAACCAACGGTTTAGACCATCCTTCCACCGACCCCATGTGTGATGTTCCAGTGACATTTGACAATTAAAACATCTTTATTGACTTCTTAGTCAATATTTATAGAATAAAAATTACATCGATAATTATTTACAGCAGCCAGGCAGTCACCGCGATAGTGTCTGCCTCCAGGTGATGGCCCCGATGGTCTCACCCAGTCCAACCTGGACGAAGTAAGATTCTTGACTTCATCAATGCGAGGATGGTTAGTTTGTCGTCCTCCAGGCCTGTCCCGAAGATCCATGATGTTACAGTGTTGTTACCATCTTCAGACAAAAATACTTTTATAAGTATCTTGACTTTCAGCAGGAACAGCTAACACTCAAAGCTAGATGTGTAGCTGCTGTATTTCTACCTAGGTGGGCCTCAGATGTTCTCATCACCAAGAAACTGACTCCATTTTGAGGAGAGAGGAATCATCGTCACCATTGTAGGATGACATTTTCTGGAGAACTTCCAGTCGGATACTGCACATTTGTCACTGGAGTACTGTGGAACAAACCCTCCCTACTAGTTACAGAACCAAAGTGTCCTTCAGGGAGAGGTGTTCTCTTACTGGAATAGTGCTTAAATAGTAGAAATGGTAATTTTGGTGAGATATGTAAACTGTACTTTGTAGAGAGGTGTCCTCTAGGAGGGGAGTGTCCTCTCATGGAGGTTGTTCTACTGTATTGGTGATGGAAACTGTCCTTTGTAGAGAGGTGTCCTCTAGCAGGAATGTCCTCTCTTGGAGGTTGTTCTACTGTATTGGTGATGTAAACTGTCCTTTGTATAGAGGTGTCTTTTAGAGGGGGTGTCCACTCATGGAGGTTGTTCTACTGTATTGGTGATGTAAACTGTCCTTTGTAGAGAGATGTCCTCTAGCGGGAGTGTCCTCTCATGGAGGTTGTTCTACTGTATTGGTGATGTAAACTGTCCTTTGTAGAGAGATGTCCTCTAGCGGGAGTGTCCTCTCATTGAGGTTGTTCTACAGTATTGGTGATGAAAACTGTCCTTTGTAGAGAGATGTCCTCTAGCGGGAGTGTCCTCTCATGGAGGTTGTTCTACTGTATTGGTGATGTAAACTGTTCTTTGTAGAGAGATGTCCTCTAGCAGGAGTGTCCTCTCATTGAGGTTGTTCTACTGTATTGGTGATGTAAACTGTTCTTTGTAGAGAGGTGTCCTTTAGCAGGAGTGTCCTCTCATGGAGGTTGTTCTACTGTATTGGTGATGAAAACTGTCCTTTGTAGAGAGATGTCCTCTAGCGGGAGTGTCCTCTCATGGAGGTCGTTCTAGGCAAAACGCAATAATCATTCTTCACACAAAGATATCGAGGGAACTCTCTCTCCAAGTTTTTGAGATTGAAGAGAAACCACCTCTCCCCTGGTGTGTCTGCCTTGTGTCAGAGATAAAGTCACTGCATTGTTCTGCCTTCAAGTGTTTGCTGGCGGAGTGATAACTGAGGCTTCTTTTATCCTGCGGGAGGGATGACATCTGATTACCTCCCAGAGCGGAAGTGGTCTGCACACAGCTATAGCAAACATTGTTTGTAGCCTATCTCCCAGATACACATCGAACCGGCCCACAGCTGGCTCGTAAATTGAAAGATTTCATCACAGCCAGCTGCCCATCGTGGAATACCATTTCACCATGATAATTTGGATCATAGATAAGAAATAAAAGTAATTAAACCCAAAATCCAAATAAAAAAATAGTGTTTAGTAACTGCGTTCAGTCTTTTATCTGATAATGGTAACAACGCTGTTACAGAAACATCACGCACAATTTATTTGGAGATTTGTTCTTATTACCTTGTAATTCTTGCCTGGTGAAAACAGGCAATCTGAATAGATCAAATAAATAACTTGATGAGTAACTATTTAAAACATGCTTTGGTAAAATTTCTCATTCAGTACTTTTGTCTGAAGATGGTAACATTCCTCATCATGGCAAGCCAATCTCCATCACATCTGGATATGTAGCTGTATATTCAAGCTTCCAACCTGGCATTCCACCGTGTGGCCATCTCACAAAGGAAGCTAGACCTGGAGAGGCCTTCTTTGAGATTACCTTATCTCTGCTGATATTGCTTTTTTCTCTTGGACATGGTTCTCCAGACACCATCTTGATAAGGGGACATTCTCCCAACCCCAGATTGACACCGGGTCTGTTGAGCTACAATACAAGACAATAACATGCCATCTATACATAAGAAGCATTATAGAGCACAAATGTTTATTTTTTTTTAACACACAAAACAAACTCTTCTACTGTCCTTACTGCAATGAAAAAAAATATATATTGGGAGGGCTTGGCAGCTCATCGGTGGTTTTTTTTTTGCTTATCCCTAGTACACGTGGTACAGGCCATGGTAATCATGGTGGGTAGAAGTAGGCGACTTATTTTACTCTAAGTGCACCACATGTCTACACATGTGAAAAGCAGTTCGACTTTGCACTTACAAATGTGTCAGAGCCCCGTTTGGTTTCTTGCACTCGCTGGTCGGGTTGGACTTTTGCAAGAATCGGGGACCATTGGAGCATTATTTTTTTAAACATAAAAAGTGCCCAATGTGGGAATCGAACCTGGGTCGTAGCGGTCAAAAACCAACGGTTTACACCATCCTTCCACCGACCCCCTCATCAGTGGTGAACTCTCCCAGTGGTTTCACCAATTCAATCTACCAGACCGTTTCTACAATTTAGAGCTAAGGTGACAAATTGATGGAACAGTAGTATTGAGCTAGGATCCAATCCCGCATTGAGGGGCCCTCTTTTCTGAAAAAAAAAAAAAAAAATTGCTTCAATAGCTCCTGATTCTTCTTCTTTCTTATCTCCACTCAATCATATTAGGGTGTCAAACCTGTGGAGCTTGTTGATGGTGTCTGTGCTGGGAATGAGTAGAACTCCTCAATAGATGAGCCAATACAGTCAATGATGTGGTTTGGGGTTGCAGGTTGACACTTAGTACATAGTGGGAAAACCTTGCAACCATTCTGGAAAGTCATTGTCCGTAGATGACCAGACTTAAGTCTGGAAATCAGGACTGCTGTTCCTTTGGGAAGACAGAACCGGTGCTTGTCCATCCTGCTCTGTTCCAATCATGTGCAGCATTAGATTTCCATTCTTGCTGGTATTGGACCTTGATGGTATGTAGGCCAAAGTCAAATCCCATCTGTGAGTGTAAGTGACTAAACTGGATTCTGCCACACTTGTAAGTGCAAATTCAAACAGCTTTATACATGTGTAGGAATCAGAGTAGATGCTAAAAATAGATGGAAGAGGTGATCTTTATTTTCATAGATTATAGATCATTATATATAGATCATAGAATTCTAATTCTATAAAAACTCACTGAGTTCAACTGACCCAGTTGATGGACCTCAGCAATGGTCCCACTCCAGGGATAACGGAGGAGCTGCATCTGTACTCATGTTAGAGTCGGCAGCAAAGGCTTCCATGTTAGGAACGGCCTCAAATTACAGTCAGACTTTCACCAAAGTGTGCCATGGTGCCATGATCAATGAAAGCTGCACCCCTATACCCCATTCCATGAGAATTCGTGGAATTCACTCATGGAATTCGTGTAATCTTTACACAAGGGGATAAGAAACAACAACAACACAACCTAGATCAATAGCCTCTTGGCAAAATTTCACTCTGCAGCTAGTCATGTAATGACACACACATCTCTGAGGTTAGACTGATCTAGTGTATCTTAGATGAGTGTTGTGGTGCGGGGACATGTCCTACAGAGAATGGGGCGTTGAAGGAGAGACTGCTGGCAACTCTCTCTGTAAGCTAGGAGAACTTGGCATGGGTAGCAGTAGCCCACCTGAGTGGCAACAGCTGTGGGGCTTGACGTAAACCTCAAGGTTTGCCACCACTAGCTCTGTTGTTTCCTGCTCTGTTCCATTGTCAGACAGACAAGTGTAGTTGGGGGGGTCTAGATGTCAAGTCTAGATAACAACAGCTGTGGGGCTTGACGTAGACCTCAAGGTTTGCCGCCACTAGCTCTGCTCTGTTCCATTGTCAGACAGACAAGTGTAGGCTGGGGGTTCTAGATGTCAAGTCTAGATAACAACAGCTGTGGGGCTTGATGTAAACCTCAAGGTTTGCCGCCACTAGCTCTGTTGTTTCCTGCTCTGTTCCATTATCAGACAGACAAGTGTAGGCTGGGGAGGTCTAGATGTCATCAAGTCTAGATAACAACAGCTGTGGGGCTTGATGTAAACCTCAAGGTTTGCCGCCACTAGCTCTGTTGTTTCCTGCTCTGTTCCATTGTCAGACAGACAAGTGTAGTTGGGGGGTCTAGATGTCATCAAGTCTAGATAACAACAGCTGTGGGGCTTGACGTAGACCTCAAGGTTTGCCGCCACTAGCTCTGTTATTTCCTGGACAAGTCTATTGTGTAGGCTGGGGATGTCATCAAGAAACAGCAGCTGTTGACCTACTCCTCAAGGTTTTCCGCCATCTGGCTCAAGGTGTCCTGCTATCTCCAATAGAATCTGTGCTGTTCTACTGCTTGCTTCCAGACAGACAACAGCTTGTCACCAGGTCTATCCAGTGAGAACAAGTCCTCTTCTTCTTCCTTCTTATCTCCACTCAATCATATTAAGGTATCAAGCTTGTAAAGCTTGTTGATGGTGTCTGCCAGGGAAGAGTAGAGCTCATCAATGGATGAGTCAATACAGTCAATGATGTGTTTACTTAACCCAATCATGATGGTGAGAACATATGGCTGCCACCTGCCACGACCACAAGGTCATTTCTAAGGCTATTCATGTCTCCTCTGCAAGGATTTCCTATTGTCAGGAATAGATTGGCCATTATTACAAACACAAGGTAATAAGACCAAATACAAATAAATAGTGTGGGACGTTTCGGCAACAGCGTTGTTACCATCATCAGGCAAAAGTACTGATTTAGCTGTCAAAGTCAGTGGCCTGCCACTGAGTAGTGCTCCCAGTCTTAATGACAAAGGCAGACACATTCTACTTTACCCAGTCATGATGATTGTCAAACAGACACCATCAAGGGTCACAACTTGATATCCTGATATGATTGAGTGGAGATAAGAAAGAAGAAGAAGACTGAGTGAGAAAATGTATACAGCATGTTCTTCAAAGTGTTCAGTATTTTTGTCTGAAGATGCTAACAACGCTGCTACTGAAATGTCACACACTATTTATTTATTTGGATTTGGTCTTATTACCTTGTGTTTCTGATCTAGAATCCAAGTTTTACTTCATCATGGCCATTACATTGTACATACATGTCCACAGTGCAGCTAAATATACAACGACTTCCCATGTCTGGCGGTGTCTTGGGGAAATGTTCTTGCAGCAAGGGACAGACAGACTGAGTCAGTTCTTGAGATCATTTCCTCCGTGTCTATCTGCCTCATCCTGCCAGCCACTGTTTACTCCCCACAATGTCTTTGTCTCCTGGTGGTGGCAGCAGACCTAAATATTTACACTTAGATACACAGGCTGGTAGAAAGTTTGTGTTGGATTTCTTGTTCTTTCTTATCTCCACTCGATCGTATTAGGGTATCAAGCTTGTAAAGTTTGAGATCGTGACTGGGTGAAGTAGAATACCTTTGTCATTAAGACTGGGAGCACTACTCAGTGGCAGGCCGACTTAGCTCCAGAAGAAATGGCTGTCTCTGACATGAGGAACAGACACCATGTGCAGCCGCTCCTAACATGGAGTAAAAACACTGCTCATCCTGTATCCCTGGGGCCCTTACAGGGTACTATCAGCATGGCCAGCTGAGCCCAGGTTTTTTAGTGAGTTTGTTACTGCTCCCCCTCCTCCTTTTTTCATCCGGGCTTGGGACCGGCGGAGTTGATTATTTATTTGATGTGAATGAGTCCCAAGACTGGTGTATACCTTCTCAATCAAGCTTCTCCAAGGATCAATAGCCATAGTCTGGTGGGAAGATGTCTTGGTACATGTTTGCGCCTAGTTATGTAAATAACTTGCTAGGCTGCATTGTTCTATAATCATGTAAATTTTTATTTCTTTCTTTTAATTATGTAAATATATATGTTTATAAAAGGAGTGAAAGATTCAATAAAGTGAGTCAGTTAGCTAAAACGAGTGAGGCATCCTTCCTCTATTCAACCAGCTTGCTACTTCGAAATCTTGCAAAAGGAAAACTCTCAGTAGTCAATCCACCGGTCTGGTCTCGTAAAGTACAGTCATCAACAAGCTCTGCCACATATCGTCATCACCTGAGACCAGACTAGAGGCTGAAGGAGCTAAAGGAAGTCCTAGCTAACATTGTCAGGAACCAAGCTCCAACAGTACAGTTGGTTGGTTCATTCATTGGAGATTTTCACAGGAACATTAATGCAAGGGGTTTCTCTCCTAGCCTTCTGCATCAATAGACTCATGGACAAAACTTAAGGAACTTGTACCTTTTAGCATGTATATCGGGATTCTCACCTATAACTCTGAAAGATATTAAAGTGACCTTTATTGAGATAACCAATATACACTCATGGACAAAACTTAAGGAAGTTGTACCTTTAAGCATTTATATCGGGATTCTCACCTATAACTCTAAAGGATATTTGATACAAAGTGACCTTTAAGACTGCCATAAGCTCCCTATCCACTATACCAGAAGACCAAACACCAGTCAGGGAGAAGTGGTTCTTTTATAAGAGGACGGTTGTACAAGATTTAGGGCAAGATGTCTTTCTATGGGTACAAACCACACCATCACTATCTCCTCGGCGGCGAAGTACGTGATCTACGTATTCTTCGTAGATCGCAAAATGCGTGGTGCCGCTGGAGACCCACTGGCAATTCTCCACCAAACTCTGCAGCACTGGCAGAGGCGCCATATTCATTGTACATAGTGTATATAATGCATAATATCTTTTTTTTTTAAATAGTGCAGACTGTGTACTTTGAATGTATTGACAAGATGTCAATAAAATTATTGTAATTGTCAATTATCTATGGGTACAAAATGACATGTAGAAGGGCGTCTTGACCAAAAGCTTGTACTATCTTCTCCTTATAAAATAAGCTCCCCAACTTGTGTTTTCTTCACCTACAGTGACCTTTATTGAAGACACACGAGATAACCAAGTGTGAACAACCTCTGTCTCCTTAAAAGACTTTCCACTTAAGTTTTGTCCATGAGTGTATGTCAATGACCTAGCAGTAGAAGGAATTTCCAACTTGAAGGACAAGTGAGTGTCCATATTAGGAAGGAGTTGGTGACTTATCCCGGGTTATGTGGACTGGTATTGTTGACTTCTCTGAAATAACTTGATGTCTTTACCTATTTTTCACATAGAAAGGGCGTTCCGGCCTAAATACCTGTTTCATGATAAGGCACAATTTGGATTATAGATTATAAACACAAGGTAATAAGACCAAATCCTAATAAATAAATAGTGTGTGACGTTTCGGTAACAGCATTGTTACCATCTTCAGACACCATTCAGTACTTTTGTCTGAAGATGGTAACAACACTGTTACCAAAACGTCACACACTTATTTATTTGGATTTGGTCTTATTACCTTTTGTGTTTACCTGTTTCATGATTTTTCAGGTTGCCTTAAAGGCCAGCTTTTGTGATCATTGAGGTATAGCCTGCACCACCTTGATGAGGGCCTACAGCTGGAAACACGTACATGATTAGCCTTTCTTGATTAATCAAGAAAAGGTATTTGGCCTATCCTGGATGATTTGAAGTATCAACAATTAGTAGATATTTAATCTGACAGATGGCGCAAGCCATCAGCAACTTTTAGTTGCACGATCATTAGATGCCTTAATTGATGTCTTTAGTTGTTGAGTGAGGCCACTTCTAAATTCTGATCAGAGAGATACAGCACCTATTTTTCCTGGGAGAGAAAACACCGTTCAATAAATTATGTACGATGGTGATTCTACAAGATCTAAAAAAAGAGGGATTTTCCCACTTCTAATTCTAAGAATAATATTTTAGGCTTCTTAGGAAGCTATCTTCTCCTTATCTGCTATCTTGTTTACACACTTGATAACAGTGAGGTATTTAAAACATGCTGGGATGAGATTTTCTCATTCATTTGGGCCAATTAGTCGAGTTTAAGATAGATAGATTTTCTCATTCAGTACAGTTGTCTGAGGATGGCAACAACGCTGAAACACGTCACATTCTTGCTGGGGTCGGTGGAAGGCTGGTTAAACCGTTTGGATTTCGACCACTACGACCCAGGTTCAATTCCCGCATTGGACACTTTTCTGTTTGAAAAAAAAAATGCTCCAATGGCCCTCGATTCTTGCAAAAGTCCAACCCCACCAGCGAGTGCAAGTAACCAAACGGGGCTCTGGCAAATTTGTAAGTGCAAAGTCGAACTGCTTTTCACATGTGTAGACATGTGGTGCACTTACAGTAAAAGCAGTCGCTAACTACCCACCATGATTATCATGGCTTTGAGATAAGAAAGAAGAAGACATTCTTGCTGGCGTTGGATGGTACAAAGACGATGGTACTATGTGGACTGCCAGCTCACCCAAGTGTTTTGTTGGTTGTTAATAAAGACAATTTGCTGAGGGAAAAGTTTCTTTTTTATATAACGGCAATACAAGCTTTCGGGCTCAACCGCCCTTTGACAGGTATAACAATGTTACTGAAGTTTATCGAATATAATCCATATATATACATACAACGAAGCAGGAAATATAAGACAGATATGCAAAAAACTGATTTACATAGTACAGTTTTACAAAATGGATTATTGGTTAATGCTAATTCTCTATTGAGGTTATGTGATGACAGTAAATAACAAATTGGGAAGCCGGAGATTTAGGTTGGAGGAATTATACTATGATATACGTCGGCCTATGGATTTATTGATTCCTTTGAGTATTTTAGTGTGGGGGGTCCGTGGAAGGCTGGTTAAACCGTTTGGTTTTCGACCACTACAACCCGGGTTCAATTCCCGCATTGGACACTTTTTTTCTGATAAAAAAAAAAAATGCTCCAATGGCCCCCGATTCTTGCAAAAGTCCAACCCCACCAGCGAGTGCAAGTAACCAAACGGGGCTCTGGCACATTTGTAAGTGCAAAGTCGAACTGCTTTTCATATGTGTAGATATGTGGTGCGCTTACAGTAAAAGCAGTCGCTAACTACCCACCATGATTATCATGGCCTGTACCACGTGTACTAGGG
This sequence comes from Cordylochernes scorpioides, assembly GCA_030710605.1. NCBI lineage: Eukaryota > Metazoa > Arthropoda > Arachnida > Pseudoscorpiones > Chernetidae > Cordylochernes > Cordylochernes scorpioides. The sequence continues at coordinate 2,245,264 of CP092873.1, forward strand.
ATAATTAAAAAAAAAAAAAAAGTATTTTAGTGAGTAAAGCTTCACGTACTAGGCGCTGGTGCTTGATCTTTATATCCTGACTAGCTGAATGACCCGGGCAACGCCCGTGTTTTACCCAATTGAATGTTTTGATTCAAATACTATTTGTTGCAATTCTAAATTGGCACCTTAATTAATTGCATATGTTAGTTAATAACTATAGCCTACCGCCCGCCATGCGCGCGCACAGGGAAGTCACGTGCTCGCCGGCAGCCATCGGGCGCGCGCCGCCGGCAGAGGGGAGGCCAAAGGTGGCGTGACCGTAGCCAACCAATAAAAGCAAACGGTGACAGAGAGAGAGAGATGACTGATTAGGAGATGAGGAAAGACGCTCGGAACTGTATATAGTATAATGGGTTGAGGGTTCACTAATATTGAATGAATGACCTGTGATATGCTGGTATACAAGAGAACAGGGATCCTTTCTTTTAACTGATATTTCATGGTTGTATTCTTGTGCTTCTCTACAATATATTGTATTGTCCTGATGGAAGGTAACAAGACAAAATCAATAAATTGTGTGACATTTCAATAACAGCATTTGTCAGTATGATAAAGCACAATTTGGATTTTAGATTATATACAGTTATCAGCGTCATGCGTTCTTAATTCTGTCACCGTTTTACTTTTGGTTCAGTGTTAGAATGCTCGCCTGCCACACGGGCGCCCCGGGTTCGATTCCCGGCCGATGCATTTTTTTTTTTTTACAATTTTTAAAACTCATTTATATATTATACAAGAATGCCATCCACGGCACCAATTTATAATTGTAACGAATAGTATTTGAATAAAAGCATTTAATCGGGTAAACCCCGGGCGTTGCCCGGGTCATTCGGCTTGTAGATTATAGCTACAAGAAAATAAGACCTAATCAACTACCAAAACACCAAACACATTAATAAATTATTTGTATTAGGTCTTTATTTTCTTGAATTATAGCTACAGCTTCTGTAACAGTGCTGTTACCAAAACATCACACACTATTATTTTATTTGGATTAGGTCTTATTTTCTTGTAGCATTCTTCAGTACTTTTGCCTGAAGATGGTAACAACACTTTGTCACCCACAATTTATTGATTTGGTCCTTCCGTTTCTAAACTGTACTCCTAATTGTACCTTGTTGAGATGGAATTAAAAAAGAAAAGATTGTGGCGTGAGAGAGGTGACTTGGCAAGGTGCCACTGTGCCACAAATTATAGATGGCATTGGTCTCTCCCACATTTTGTGCTCTACATATGGCGGGTTGGCCAACCACTGGTACACCTGGCTGGTTTCCTGACTGTTGTGAGGTCATTTAGCCAAGCTACATTTAAATATTGTGTGAACCACAAACAGGGTCTTTGTCTTCTTCTTTCTTATCTCCACTCAATCATATTAGGGGATCAAGTTGTGACCCTTGATGGTGTCTGTTGACAACCATCATGACTGGGTGAAGTAGAATGCCTTTGTCATTAAGACTGGGAGCACTACTCAGTGGCAGTCCGACTTAGCTCCAAAAAAATGGCCGCCTCTGACATGAGGAACAGATGCCATGTGCAGCCGCTTCTAACATGGAGTACAAACGCTGCTCATCCTGTATCCCTGGATTAGGAGCCCTTACAGGGTACTATCAGCCGGGCCAGCTGAACCCAGGTTTTTTAGTGAGCTTGTTACTGCTCCCCCTCCTCCTTTTTCATCCGGGCTTGGGACCGGCAAAGACAGGGTCTTTGTAGAGTAGATCAATGTAGCTACATTCCTTTTGATCTTCTCCAACACTTCGCCGACTCCTATGTCACCTTTAGTCAATTCCTAAGATAAAAATGACTGTTGTCTTTGATATCCAATTATTTTATTTCCAAAGCGCTATATCCCGCAAGGGATACTTGCTCCAAACAAGGAGAAAAGTTTATTTACCTAAGTTATTTACATTATTCAACGCATGAAAACATTAGAGATCCAGATTTTGTAGAATGTTTAGAATGTATTTACAAAATGAATTGAACTTTAAATATGATTTTTTTTATATCAATGATAAAAACAACGCTGTTACCGAAATGTCACACACTATTTATATATTTGGATTTGGTGTTTTATTACCTTACAGTACCTGGGATAAATTAGACAAAAGGGACAGTAAGAAGATGGAAGAACAGTAAGCTGAGATGGACCAACATTCAGGGTTGTTTGTTTGGTGAAGCTTGGACAAAACACATTATTGACCTGTATTGACTCATCCATTGATAAGCTCTACTCTTCCCCGACAGACATCATCAAAAGTCTCAGGCTTTACTGGCTTGATACCCTAATATGATTAAGTGGAGATAAGAAAGAAGCTTGGACATTCCGGGGCAATAAATGATGGGAGGTTCTGTAGGTTTGAATGACAGGATGGCAATCCCAGTTTAGGTTAAGATAACGTCCATCTACCCCATTGGACCTAGAGTCTTCCCTCCAATGTCTTTGCCACCTCATTGTGGGACCTCTAGCCACCCCTTGTCTGCAGTCATCCTCCTGTTCTTTTTCCTCTCTTTCATAGAGATATTTGGACACTTTTCAAGGAAGAAATTGAACTAGAGAAAAAATAATAAGGCACAATTTGGATTATAGATTATAACCACAAGGTAATAAAACAAAATCCAAATAAATAGTGTGTGACGTTTCGGTAACAGCGTTGTTACCATCTTCAGACAAAAGTACTGAAACGCTGTTACAGAAACGTCATACTATTTATTTATTTGGATTTGATTTTATTACCTTGTGTTTAGAGAAAAAAATAAAAAAGGACCCCTCTTCCATCAAAATAAATGCACAAACCAGGTGCTATCTATCGACCCAAGCTATGTCAGTGACCACCTATGGCAGTACCCCACCTGGAGACCATGTTTTGTGCTAATGGCCTTCATCAGTCCAGGGTTAATCAATACAAAGACACTGTAAAATGAAAGTATTTAAAAGCACGAATGTTTCTTTTATGCAAAATACAAACTTCTACTGTCCTTACTGCGATGAAAAAATATATTGGGAGGGCTTGGTTCATCAGTGGTGAACCCTCCCAGCGGTTTCACCAATTTAATCCACCAGACTGCTTCTCGGATCTCTAATACTGTATTGGACGATTCTGCTTAAATACGCAGCACTGAAGGATGGAATCTCAGAAATGGTTTTTCAAGAAAATTGTGGACATAAGCTCATAGGACAGTAGAATTACACACTGTCCATACTTCACCCAGTCATGATGGTTGTCAAACAGACACCATCAAGGGTCACAACTTGATACCATAATATGATTGAGTGGAGATAAGAAAGAAGAAGAAGACACACTGTCCATACTTCACCCAGTCATGATGGTTGTCAAACAGACACCATCAAGGGTCACAACTTGATACCATAATATGATTGAGTGGAGATAAGAAAGAAGAAGAAGACACACTGTCCATACTTCACCCAGTCATGATGGTTGTCAAACAGACACCATCAAGGGTCACAACTTGATACCATAATATGATTGAGTGGAGATAAGAAAGAAGAAGAAGAAGACACACTGTCCATACTTCACCCAGTCATGATGGTTGTCAAACAGACACCATCAAGGGTCACAACTTGATACCATAATATGATTGAGTGGAGATAAGAAAGAAGAAGACACACTGTCCAGGTAGATGTCATTGAATGTGTGCCGCAGAGTCTATTGCTGTTGGACTACCTGGTAAAGAATGGCTCGGAGCGGGTGGTGACCAGCGCGAGGGAGCACATCTACGACCTGCGGGGCCTGGAGAACTACACCTGCCTGGACGAGCACGGCAAGGACCAGGGTGTGAATGGTGAGTGACTGAAGTCCGGCTCTGCGGATCCTGGCTCAACAGTCCGGTGCTTCAGTGAGGCAGAGGGTCCGGGACCTCATTGACTTCATCCAGGATGACGACAAGCTCCGGGATGAGAGGAAGAAGGCGAAGAAAGCCAAGGACAAGTTTGTGGGGATGTCTTCGGAGGCCTTAGGCTTCAGGTAAGTTGTCGTTTAGTGGGGGTGTAGGTCAGCTGGGAATTCTACCCAACTCAATTCAACACACCAAAGAAATCAGAATTTTTGGCCGAAATATCAAGTCAGTTTAGCAATCTTTTTAGACTAATATTACCCTTCATCGAGTCAATTTTTAGTAACTATATGGACAGATGATAAGACACAATTTGGATTATAGATTATAAACACAAGGTAATAAGACCAAATCAAATAAATAGTGTGTGACATTTTGGTAACGCTGTTACCGAAACATCACACACTATTTATTTATTTGGATTTGGGGATATTACTTTGTGTTTATATGGACAAATATTTTCCAATTTGATCTGTTAGTTACCTTCACTTTCCTGTAGCTATCTTGACCTCTTCCATTAGAAGTCTCTTCCTTCAATTTTTCTTAACATATTTTCTTGTCCATTTGCTCTCCTCAGGTGTCTTCAATTGGCTTAAGTCAAGGTATCAAAAATAACTTCAGAGGAATTGTTGTATCTTTTCAAAAGTGCCCTATAAGGGGTTGCTAACAGCCATTTAACTGTACATTCTCTATATATAAGATGCAAGGTTATTTAGATATGATGTCCTGAAGAAGGGTTATTGACCCGAAAGCTCGGCTTTATTAAAACTTATAAAGAAACGCATCCTCGAACGCTTTAAATCTATTAATTACATTCTTTAGAGGATTTCAACCTTCTTTACATTCTCTATATCTTTGTGAGGAGGGGGAGCAGTAACAAGCTCACTAAAAAACCTGGACTCAGCTGGCCATGCTGATAGTACCCTGTAAGGATTCCAGGGATACAGGATGAGCAGTGTTTGTACTCCATGTTAGGAGCAGCTGCACATGGCGTCCTTTCTCATGTCAGAGGTGGCCATTTTTTTGGAGCTAAGTCGGCCTGCCACTGAGTAATGCTCCCAGTCTTAATGACAAAGGCTGACGCATTCTACTTTACCCAGTCATAAATGAATGAGTGGAGATAAGAAAGAAGAAGAAGAAGAGGTGTCAGTCTTGTTTACATATTTAGGATTCTAGGGATCTACCAGGAATAATGACATCTAAGATATAAATATTTGTCCTTTTACCTGTGTCCATGGTACCATGGGTACCATGTCATAGGACTGGAATGTTGAGACAGGAGTTACCGACCTCCATCAAAGGGACACAAAGGAATCATCCCACAACAAAGAGGCGCCAATTCAAAGAAATAATCTGTTTTCTCCTCCAGAGGTCAAGATGGAGTCACACCATCGCAGGACTCTGTGACTTCAATCTGTAACATGTTGTTCCACCCTGGTGTCACCAGAGTCTAAAATTGGAACCAGTCATGATAAAGCACAATTTGGATTATAGATTATAATACAAGAAAATAAGACCTAATCCAATCTTCAAGATTATCTTGTTTAAACACTTGATAACAGTACTATTTAAGAACTTGCTGTGATATTTTTTTCTCATTTATTCTTTTGTCTGATGATGGTGACAATGTTGTTGCCGAAACGTCACACACTAATGAACTACTAAAGTACTTCATTCAGTACTTTTGTCTGATGATGGTAACAATGCTGTTACCGAAACATCACACATTATTTATTTATTTGGATTTGGTCTTATTACCTTGTGTTTATAATCTACTAGCCGAATGACCCGGGCAACGCCCAGGTTTTACCCGATTAAATGCTTTTATTCAAATACTATTCGTTACAATTATAAATTGACGCCGTGGATGTCATTCTTGTGAAACGTCCCGCTCCAAACTTTGTGTCTGAGAAGCGATATTTTTATAAAGAGATGATCTGGCTTTGTGTCTTCTGCTCGAATGAATGTTTTTCTGTTAGAATTTTGTTCCTGCCTACTAAAAATGAACTGGCTTCACCCGTGGTCTCTGCTTTTTGGAATTTTTCCGGATATAATTTTGTATCTGATAATCAAATATGATACAGCAATATTGTCATAATCATTTTCTGACTAAAAAAAAAAAACAACTATTTTTGCCCAGAACCTGTCAAATGCTTATAAAAAATGGCCATATTTGGGTATTTATTCCATTCACAAAAGCAAATAGTGACAGAATTGTTGATTGATTTTTGATTATGACTCTGATACTTGTATATTTTAATAATCCAAATTATGCCTTATCAACCAATGATTTATTTAACTCCCGATTCTCTCTTCAGGGGAATGTGGGGACAACATGTCACTGAATCATCATTGGTTGATGTCTTTTATTCTCCGTCAACTTCCCACCAACAAATGGTCTTCGGAATTATTTTTTAATTATTTGATAAAACAATCCTTTGTATTAAGCTGGAACCTTCCACCTAGGTGTCTGTTTAAAGAGAATCTTGTTAAAACCTATCCCTGGAGGTTTGATATTTCCACTCTTCAATCAAGTTGTATCAAAGAGCGTAAAGGACTGCAACAAATTGACAGGACTGAAGCCATGCAATAAGGAGGCACTATAAGAAATGGACCGTATGCGAAATCACAGAACTGATTTAAATAATATATATAACTAAAATTGCATAAATAAAAACTTAATAATAAAAAGACTCATTAATAAAAAAAACTTTTATTTAACCTGCTTCTATATCTGTCTGTCCACAAATCTTGTAATCAATGTTTATATACTTCCAGAGCACCTGGAACCTCCCACCTAGGTGTCTGTTTAAACAGAATCTTGTTAAAACCTATCTCTTTGATATTTCCACTCTTCAATCAAGTTCTATCAAAGAGCTGGATGGAAGGCAGCGAGGTGAAACCACAGGAACTTATCCTTCCATAGATAGATCTGTCATCTATCTAATCCACCCGTGGTGGCATCTTATCTCTGAGACATAGGACTACTGCTCCCTGGATCACAGCCACTGTAACACTAAATTCCTTCCATGGAAATTTTGGATGAGAGATATGCTGGGAACATTGATCTCTTTTTCTCCTTGCCCCAATTTCCTAATACAGTTAAATCTGTGTATAGCGCCTCCCTCTCTATACGTAGTATGATGTTGTTGTCGTGTCCAAATAAGAGTCTCAGATATCTCCATGTATCTCTATCACAGCATCCGACCATACCTCCCTGCGGTCCCCCCAGGACCCTTGGAATATTTGACCAAATTCCGGTTCGTTTCCAAGGTGACTAACGTGGCAACGGCACCCATTTTCCAATGAAGAGCAAAACGTAGTACGATGCGATTTACATTAAAAGTGACCTGTCTATAGCACCCCCCTCTCTATAGTACCCTATTTTGGCGAGTCCCAAGAGGGGGGCGCTATAGACAGGTTTAACTGTATTTTTTTTTTTTTTTGGCTTATCCCTAGTACACTATTAATATTGGTTTTGTTGTGTCAATAAAGTCAACTGTCTCACACAGGTATTCCTGTGCAGGTACAATGTGAAGTCGGCGGATGAGTTTGAGGACTTTGAGAACAGGAAAAGACCAAACAGCTTCAACCTGGGACGGAAGAAAAGTTATGAGGACTCACCGGAACATAGGTATGTCCTGTACATGGTGGTGGTGAGACCTGGTGTTGTTGTTTCTTATCCCCTTGTGTAAAGATTACACGAATTCCATGAGTCCATGCTCATATAGCTGTTTTATGATAAGTAGCGGCCTCTCCCAAATATCATGTTTAGTACATCTAATACAAGCCAAAATGTGTTCTGGAGCTGCAGGTGCCAAACTACACTTTGGGCAAGTGGGGTAGATTTTGTTATTATTTTCTATCTTCAATGGCTTGAGATGGCCTGTTCTAAATCTTGTTGTTTGGTGCTGTCTGAGGTTCACTCCACTGTACTAACTGTGCTTAGATGTTACTAACTCTACATTCAGGGTATGCTCAGGGATATCTACTCTGTCTCTCTGCAGGAGATGGTTGAGAGCCAGGGCGGTGTGTAGGCAACAATGGAGAACTTCCTTGAATAGATTGCTTACGTAAATATTATGACACAGCAGGTAGCCTTTGTCTGCTCAGGTCTTCTGTGTTGTTGTCTGGTGCCCACACCTGGGGTGGTTTATTTATTAACCCTGTCCTGGTGCCACTTGTTCTCATCATGTTCTATTGACTGACTCTGTCCTGGTGCCACTTGGGGTTTACCATCATGTTCTATTGACTGACTCTGTCCTGGTGCCACTTGGGGTTTACCATCATGTTCTATTGACTGACTCTGTCCTGGTGCCACTTGGGGTTTACCATCATGTTCTATTGACTGACTCTGTCCTGGTGCCACTTGGGGTTTACCATCATGTTCTATTGACTGACTCTGTCCTGGTGCCACTTGGGGTTTACCATCATGTTCTATTGACTGACTCTGTCCTGGTGCCACTTGGGGTTTACCATCATGTTCTATTGACTGACTCTGTCCTGGTGCCACTTGGGGTTTACCATCATGTTCTATTGACTGACTCTGTCCTGGTGCCACTTGGGGTTTACCATCATGTTCTATTGACTGACTCTGTCCTGGTGCCACTTGGGGTTTACCATCATGTTCTATTGACTGACTCTGTCCTGGTGCCACTTGGGGTTTACCATCATGTTCTATTGACTGACTCTGTCCTGGTGCCACTTGGGGTTTACCATCATGTTCTATTGACTGACTCTGTCCTGGTGCCACTTGGGGTTTACCATCATGTTCTATTGACTGACTCTGTCCTGGTGCCACTTGGGGTTTACCATCATGTTCTATTGACTGACTCTGTCCTGGTGCCACTTGGGGTTGTTCCACTGTGGTCTTGTATTGACAACAACAACAAACCTTGTATTAGGGACCTGTGCCCTACACAGGATTCACCCAGGTGCATAATTACTTAGTAAAGATGAGTTATTTACAGATGATCTTTCATTTAAATATCTATTTACATACAGCTTTCCTTTCTCAATGTTTCTCTTGCCCAGCCCTGTAAAACTTGTACAGGACCAATGTATTGAATTTATTCTTTGTTGTACTAGACAACAGAGCCTCCAGAGCAAGATGATTTGATCCAATTTTATGTAAAAGAAGTTCCCTTTCACTTCTTGAGACATGTGGTGCTCCAGTTCTGAGTCAGTTTTTTTTTTTAAATTACATATAATGGACATACTAGGTCAGTAAAGCTAAATATTTTAGCTTAGTTTGTTTTTATTAACACTTTCCTGTTCCACACTTATCTCCACTAAATCATATTAGGGTATCAAGTTTGTTGTTGTTGTTTCTTATCACCTTGTGTAAAGATTACACGAATTCCATGAGTTCATGCTCCTCAAGCTTTTTATGATAAGCAGGCAGCCTCTCCCAAAGGTCCTGTTTGTCATCAAGTTTGTAAAGCTTGAGATCATGACTGGGTGAAGTAGAATGCCTTTGTCATTAAGACTGGGAGCACTACTCAGTGGCAGGCCGACTTAGCTCCAAAAGAAATGGCCGCCTCTGACATTGGTGTTCCATATCAACTAACCCTGTCCTGTTCCACACCTGGGATTGTACCATCATGTCCTATCAACTAACCCTGTCCCTGTGTCCTATTGGTTAACCCTGTCCTGAGGTACGACCTCTCTGATTCCCTGGTTGACTAACCTGCCTTGCTGCTCACAATATTCCACAGACTGGAGATGTACACATTCCCCTATATTAATTATAGTATTTATCAAACTGCTATCAGCCTAAGATCCAAGTGTAAATTTCAATAAAGAAATCATCAAAAAATATTCTAATGTGTATTTCCCCAACACAGGGAGGTTTGGCAAGAAAGGTTTGCCTACTAGTAAGTGCACCTTCCTTTGTATATTGGAGGTAGGTTGTTTCTTATCCCCTTGTGTAAAGATTACACAATTCCATGAGTTCATGCTCCTCTAGCTGTTTTATGATAAGCAGCAGCCTCTCCCAAGGAGGTAGGTTGAGAGTTATTGTGAGCAGCAAGGCTATGTATGTACCTGGTGTGTGTGACCCCACTAACTTCCCTCCTGTGCTAGGGTGGAGGATGTAGGCTTCATAGAGGATGGCCATGACATGGCTTTGGAATGGTAACTGGCCTGTTGTGTGTTTGTTGCATGTTGTCGCATGTGCCTGCCTGCCTGCTGTGATATTATCTTTGATTTCCAACTCTTACTTGTGTTTTTGTTTGTGGCTCACATGTAGTGTGCACATTGTATCACCTGCTTGCTATTGTTTTTAGTTCAAAATTAACAAAAACTTTAATACAATACAAAATAGACAAGTTTCTTTTTTAGTTTCTGCTTTGACCCAGTTGCCTTTCAACAGGCCTCATGTACATGTACATTGTTTTGAGGCCTGTTGAAGGACCTCTTGTACAGATGATAAAGCACAATTTGGATTATAGATTATAAACACAAGGTAATAAGACCAAATCCAAATAAATAGTGTGTGACGTTTCGGTAACAGTATTGTTACCATCTGATGATTCAGTACTTTTGTCTGAAGATGGTAACAACGCTGAAACGTCACACACTATTTATTTATTTGGATTTGGTCTTATTACCTTGTGTTGAATTCTTTTACAGGTTTGGTATACATTGCTTTGAGACCTGTTGATGGACTTTTTGGGCTTGAAAGCTAACCAAGCAGAATTTAATAAAGAAACCCGGCTTTAAAATGAATGTTGAATTAAAGTTTTAATCAAATTTTGATTAATGAATAAATTGATCACACATTCTCCCCGACAAATACATATCATGGCCTATCTAAAGGTTAGAACACAGAAATGTTGTCTATGCTTCTCTTCACTGTCTCTCACTGTACGTTTCCCCGCTGTCCTTGTGCATGTCTGCAGTCCCATAGACCTCTGCTGTAGGAACATGGGTGGGTGCAGTGTGGAGGAAGAACCGGAACCAGCAATCCCGGCCTATGCTGACGACCAGGCCAACGGCTCAGATAGCCGCCGCTCCAGCCCCTCCAAGTCCACTCCACGCCGGGAGCTCAAGAAGATTGATCTTGGGGCTGCAGCCACCTACGGCCAGGTTGGGCAACATCTCTCTCCTCGTGGTGTGGCCTCTGTTGGGCTTCACATGCTTCTCTACATAAGGTAGCAAGACCACATCCAAACAGATAAACTAGACGAAAAACATGGTGAAGGAAGACGAGTTTCTTTTATTGATGCATAGGTGCAAGCTTTCGGGTAAAAACCCTTCAACAAGCAAGCATTGAAGCGCGACTTAGAAATTTGTACCATAGTTCTTATAAGTCGCGCTTCAATGCTCGCCTGTTGAAGGGTTTTTACCCAAAAGCTTGCACCTATGCATCAATAAAAGAAACTTGTCTTCCTTCACCATGTTTTTCGTCTAAAACAGATAAACTGTTCGTGTGTGTGACATTTTGGTTACTGTGATCATCTTCAGACAAAAGTACTGAAGATCCTAATGCTGTTACCACAATGTCACAGATTGGCATGGACCCAGAACAGCAGCTTTACACACCCAAGATAGTGGACATTGCTGTGATAGAGATGTACGGAGACATCTGAGGCTTTTCATTAGACATGACAACAACAACAACAATGTCACAGGGCTCTTTTTACAATGCTCTGGCACATTTGTAAGTGCAAAGTAGAACTGCTTTTCACATATGTAGGCATGTAGTGCACTTACAGTAAGAGCAGTCACCTACTTCTACCCACCATGATTATCATGGCCTGTACCACGTGTACTAGGGATAAGCAAGAAAAAAACAAAGTCACAGTTTACCTATTTGGATGTGGTTTTGTTACCTTAAGTTTCTATTCTGTAATCCAATTTGTACGTTATCAGATGTTCTTTTGTAATCCTTGTGGCACTCCCAGTCTATTGGATTGGTCTCAGCTACCAACCATAATGTATCAAACCTGCTCTTGTTGTTATTTCTAATCCCCTTGTGTAAATATTACAAGAAATCCACATGAGTCCATGCTCCTCGAGCTGTTTGATGATAAGCAGCAGGCCTCTCCCTAAGGTTCTGTTTAGTGAATCTAATGCAAGCCAAAATGTCTTCTGGAGCTGCAGGTGCCAAGCTGCATTTTGGGAAAGTGGGGTAGATTTTGTTGTTGAATGGGGTTTAGGGGTGCAGCTTTCATTGATCATAGCACCATGGCACACTTTGGTGAAAGTCTGACTTTGCCTGTAATTTGAGGCCGTTCCTAACATGGAAGCCTTTGCTGCCTGACTCTAACATGAGTACAGATGCAAGCCCTCCGTATCCCTGGAGAGGAACCCTTGTTAAGGGTATGAAACCTTGACACTGGAGTTAGTGGCAGCTTGTAGTGCAACTACCTTGTCATTGGGATGGAGTTTACTGTTGTTTACGAAGGTGTGGGGACAAACCATGAGATTGTCTGATCCAACCTGGCTCTGTGCACAGCAGTCCCCGGCACACCCAGCCCCTGCTGCCCACCCGGCCCCTCCCACCCCCACCAACCAGGATCTCCTCTCTGATCTGGTCTCCTTTGAGGAGCATTCTGCTGTGCCTGCTGCCTCTCCTGGTAATATTTGTCTTCCTACATCACCACGATGGGCACCGCATAAAATTTTCCTTGTGTATATCTATAGGAATAAAGGTTGATGCTGGGGTTGTAAGCGAGATCTTCTAACTTCCAACATCTGTGCAGCTTCAGCCTCAACAGCCAACGGAAACTTTGCAGACTTCACGGCATTCCAGGGCAGGTGAGTTGGCCGTGTGTTGTGTGGGACAAGCAGATGTGACAGGTGAGCTTGTGCAGCGCTGCCCCTGCTGCTGACTTCACAGACTTTGCCTCCTGTCCTGCCCCCGCTGCTCCTGCTCCAGCTGCACAGGACCTCCTGTCCCTCTTCTCAGGCCCCCCAGCTCCTGCGGTGGTCCCCAACCCCTTTGCTGCCCCCGCTGTGGTGCCAGCTCCCATGCAGGTTGGCCACCGTTCTTCCCTTGCAACTACACCAGAGCCAGTTAGTCTCCCATGACATGGTGTCTCCTGGAGGTCATGAGGACAGTCTCCAATGAGAGACCACTCCCTACCTCCAGTAGAGACCAGGCCTCCTCTACTGTGTCGCCCTCAATGGTTGTTGTTGTGTCCAGCCGCCATTGGTTAGGCCTCAGGCTTATCCCTCCGCTCCTGTCCCAGTAAGTTGGAAGCCTCCACCTTGGCGGCCATTGTCCTGACATAACTGGTGGTGTCTCAGGCTGCTCTCTTTGAGGCTTCCTTCCCTCCTACTCTATCTGGCGGGCCGAATGTAAGTGTCCACCTCCCGGCTGTGTTCCTCTGGAGTGGCTGTCGAGATGTTGAGCTGAGCAAACTTGGTGCAGATGCTGGGCATGACTCCCCTGCAACAATCCACTCACTATTCTGTAAATGCAACCGGTGCTCCCCTCGGCTACTCTCCACTCACATCTCCCTCGTCGGCTGTAAGTCCTTCTTTCCATCATCCAGTTAGTTGGTTGTGTCCGAGCCGCCATGATGTTGTAGCCTCTTGTCCCTGGAGGGCTGTCCTACCCTCCGCTCCCCACTCAGACCTGTGTAAGTGGTGTCCTCTTCCAGTAGTGTGTGGCTGTGACTTGACTGTGATTGACTGTAGCCTCTTTCCTCCACCCCGGTGATGCTCTCTCCATCCCCCGTTGTTGTAAGTCCACATGCTCCTGGCTCTGCTACAAGCCTAAATAAGCTAATGTCACCATCTTCAGACAACAAGTGCTGAATGCATCGCAACTCATTTGACAGCCGATAGAATCCCACATTGTACAATTCTTCTCTGAAGAAATAATTGTTGTGTTTCTCAATGCTTCCCCATTCTTGCAAAAGTCCCAAGTAACCATAGGGAACTCTTCTGGCACACAGTAAAAGGTAACAACCAATCATGACTATCATGGTGGCCATGTATACCATGTATACTGGGGATAAGCACAAAATTTATATTTGTTTGAAGATGGTAACAATTAGCTTATTTCTGGTCTTGTTGCCATGGTCTTGTTGTTATTTGGTTCTCTTGCTGGGAGTCTTTATCCAACTTGGATTCTTCCTCCGTCTTCCTTCTAACACTGGTTTCCTTCCTTCCTCCGTCTTTCCTCTAACACTGGCTTCCTTCCTTCCTCCGTCTTCCCTCTAACACTGGCTTCCTTCCTCCGTCTTCCCTCTAACACTGGCTTCCTTCTTCCTTCCTCCGTCTTCCCTCTAACACTGGTTTCCTTCCTTCCTCCGTCTTTCCTCTAACACTGGCTTCCTTCCTTCCTCCGTCTTCCCTCTAACACTGGCTTCCTTCCTCCGTCTTCCCTCTAACACTGGCTTCCTTCCTCCGTCTTCCCTCTAATACTGGCTTCCTTCCTCCGTCTTCCCTCTAACACTGGCTTCCTTCCTTCCTCCGTCTTCCCTCTAACACTGGCTTCCTTCCTTCCTCTGGCTTCCTTCCTTCCTCCGTCTTCCCTCTAACACTGGCTTCCTTCCTTCCTCCGTCTTCCCTCTAACACTGGCTTCCTTCCTTCCTCCCTCCGTCTTCCCTCTAACACTGGCTTCCTTCCTTCCTCCGTCTTCCCTCTAACACTGGCTTCCTCTCCATCTCTCACCTCGGGCCACTCCTAACACCCCCCTCCTTCCGCCAGGTAGTAGCCAAGTGTGGGGCTGTGCAGCCGAGTGGCAAGACATGGAGCGACGCAGGCGGCAAGGTGAACATCAACATCGACAACCTGCGCATCTCCCAGCTCAGCAAGCCTTCCTCCCCCAGCATGAACCAGCTAGCAGGTAATGTCTTTGGAATCCTGGTTGTGGTGGCTTTTCTACCATTGAAACTGATTTACATGATGGCATCAGCCTGAATGATGGTCTCAGTGGTTGGAATTCTGGGTTTCTCTATGAAATGTACTCTCTGTGAGGCAGTGAGCAGCCACAGACAGCACCAAATAACACTAACAAGATTTAGAACAGGCCATCTCAAGCCATTGAAATAGAAAATAACAACAAAATCTACCCCACTTGCCTAAAATGTAGCTTGGCACCTGCAGCTCCAGAACACATTTTGATGATAAGCAGTGACCACTCCCAAAGGTCCTGTTTAGTACATCTAACGCAGCAAGTCAAAATGTGTTCTGCACGCTACATTTTGGGCAATTTGTATGATCATAGTTGGCAGCCTTCTGTTGTCAGTTTTGTCGTTTAAAGAATGGTGTGGTTCAGGCCTGGGTGGCAACGCAACCACTCCCAACTACCTGCGCAGTGGAGGACACAGCCTGCTTACCTCTCCCCCGCACTGATGGCGGTGCAGGAGTCCGCGCGGCAGCTGAACGTACATTCCAGGTCACAACAACAAGCAATACAGTCTGTACATAACTCCCCCATTCTCCCCACTACCTACAATTCTATATATATATTATATATATATTACCAATATGTAACAAGTTATGTAACTTGTTATAAGAGTGGCCTGCCTGCCTGAGATTTGTTTGTTTGTTTTTTTATTGATTGTTATATCTCTCTCTCTCCTCCGCGGCTGTACAAATTCTGTTCAATGAAAGGATCCGCGTTCAGGCTGAATCTCACCCCCCCCCCCCCTCCCTTACTTACCACATACACACATTGCCTTACTCTGCACTCTATCTTCCTTCATTGCTCTATGTTTATTTTGTACTTAACTCTTGTTTTAACCTACTTGCCCCCCTCCCAGCCTCTTCTAATCAGCCTTTCTTGATCCAATAAATAAGAACTGTACAGTATTTCTATTATTTAGCTGTCTCCCGTCTGGTTTCTCTTTCACAATCACCACAACTGATATCATTGTTACAGTACAAGACTTCGTTGGCAGAGCTGACTGCTGCAGAGTGGTGGTGGATAGGGGAATGACCTTCAGATATGAAGGCCAGCTGTGAAACAAGCAGAATAACCTGCCGAATAAACAGTGCAGACCAACAGCAACATTGTTAGAAAGAGGATAAAAACCTCTTTAAAAATCCTGACTTCAACTGACCTGGTTGATAGACCTCAGCAAGGGTCCCTCTCCAAGGATTACAGATGTGTCTGTACTTATGTTAAAGTTGTCAGTAAAGGCTTCCATATTAGGAACAGCCTCAAATTACAGGCAAAGTCAGACTTTCACCAAAGTGTGTTTGGATAATGGTACCAGATCAATGAAAGCTGCACTCCCATTCCATGAAATTTGTGTTATCTTTGCACAAGGGGATAAGAAACAACAAACAGCTGGAGGAGCATGGACTCATGGAATTTGTGTAATCTTTGCACAAGGAGATAAGAAATAACAACAGGATCCTTGGTGCTGTCAGTCTTGCTAAGTGTCCCGCCATACAGTCCAAGTTGGATCTGTATAACTTGTAGACTGATCTACTGTAGACAGAAACACATTTCACTGTCCACCAATCAGTCCGCTCCGTACAGTCAAGTCGTCAACACAGCCTGGCCAGCTTCAGGACACCTCTATGGACTGTAAGGTGGGACACTTCTCAAGAGTGACATCCACAGCACCAAGGATCCTGTTGTTGCTTCTTATCTCCTTGTGCAAAGATTAAATGTTGTTGTTTCTTATCCCCTTGTGTAAAGATAACACAAATTCTATGAGTTCATGCTCCTCGAGGTGTACCAAGGAT
>CP092873.1:2261912-2293812 GCA_030710605.1 Cordylochernes scorpioides
CCTTCTGACAGCAGAGATTGGAGTCACTTACTGTATTCCTCCCAGTTCAGACCATTCTAATAAAGCTGCATCTCTTCCTAACAGCTGCTGTCCACTGGAATTTCACCCTTCCAGACCATCCTTGCTCGAGGAGCATGAACTCATAGAATCCGTGTAATCTTTACACAAGGGGATAAGAAACAACAACAGCAACAACCATCCTTACTGAGAGTTTGTCACCAGACTTGTTGATATTTTGTAATTTTTGACTTTTCCATCTCAAAAGGTTACCGAACCCTGTTCTAGGTTAATGTTACTTTAAATGTTACCTAACATTCCTGTTTGTGATTTTGTGGAAGAGTTCGATGCATTATATCTTTGGTTTAAAACACAAGGTAATAAGACCAAATCCAACCAGGACATATGCTTCTGCAGAAATCTAAATCAAAGATGATAAGGCACAATTTGGATTATTCTATATACAGTTACGAGCATCATCGCCTCTGTCACCGTTTGCTTATTGGCTTCTGTAGCGAGCCAATAGGAGAGCGCCATTCAGGTGTCACCATCACCGACGGTGACCTTGAGTGATGTAATGACAGGGTAGGAACAAGAAATCACTTGCTATCATTATCATATCATTTTATGTATATATCAGATTTAAAATATATTCATACAAAAAATCTAAATAATACAATTTCAAATATCGTTGTGAAAATTTACATTTTTATTTTTGTATTTTAAAAACGCACAAAGATTGAAGCGGGACGTTTCAAAAGAGTGCCATCCACGACGCCAATTTATAATTGTAAAGAATAGTATTTTAATAAAACATTTAATCGGGTAAAACCCGGGCGTTGCCCGGGTCATTCGGCTAGTAGATTATAATAAACACAAGGTAATAAGACCAAATAAATAAATAGTATGTGATGTTTCGGTAACAGCATTGTTACCATCTTCAGACAAAAGTACTGAAAATAAAAACGCTGTTACCAAAATGTCACACACTATTTATTTATTTGGATTTGGTCTTATTACCTTGTGTTTATAATCTATAATCCAAATTGTGCCTTACCATCTTTGATTTAGATTTCTACAGAAGCATATGTACTGGTTAAAACCATGGATAAAATAATTGAGCCACCTTAAAACTGAGGTTATAGTTATGTTGATAGTTCACTGTATATTATGATTATATAAAACAACAACATAGGAAATAAAACCCTCAAGCACAAATGTTTATTTTCCAAATAAAATAAACTTTCTCCTTCTTCTTCTTTCTTATCTCCACTCAATCATATCAGGGTATCAAGCTTGTTTCACAACCATATCATGACTGGGAGCACTACTCAGTGGCAGGCTGACTTAGCTCCAAAAGAAATGGCCGCCTCTGACATGAGGAACAGACGCCATGTGCAGCTGCTCCTAACATGGAGTACAAACGCTGCTCATTATTGTGTTGAGAAAATATTGGGAGATAGCCTGGATCAACAGTGTTGAACCTTCCCAGCGGTTTCACCAATTTAATCCACCAGACCACCTCTCTTAGAGCTCCAATATTGTATTGGATCATTCTGCTTATATATGTTACACTGAAGGGTGGAATCTTAGAAATGGTGTTTAAGCAAACTATGGACATAAGCTTATAGGACAGTAGAATTACATATTGTAGAGTAGAATAAATTAAATAGAATTCGATGTTGAGATTAAATATAGTTTATTTAAAGTAAGGTTACAAAGAAGAGAATAACGGGAGCTAGCGCAGTATGTTTACAAAAGTTTTAATTATTGCAGGCTGGCGGCGCACGAGCCGTTCGTTCTGAGCGCGCGCTACCTGTTCCCGGGCCTACCCCCGCGCATCCTTTCCAAATGGCGATGCATTCATATTTCACAGCCCTCCCTCCAGGATGTCGACAGCGTCCTCGCTGTCCCAGCTATTGTAGTCTCCGGTCACCAGCTGTTGGCCAGGATCTCTGTAGGGCTTCATCAGGAGCACATGGACGACGTCCTTCTGGCTGCGTCTCCTCCGTCTTGAACTTTGTTCCAGAGCTTCCACTTCAAAGTGCAGCGTCCTTTGGATTTGACCACCTTATCGTCAGCAACTTTCAATACAACGTCGGTTTCGGCAAACATCGTCTTTTTCAGTTCTACTCTGAACCGCTCGGATATAACAGAATAGGAGGCTCCGGAATCCACCAGAGCCCGTATTGTGTCGCCTTCAATTTTAATGTCAATGTAGTTGTTCGTCATTTTCACGACTGTCGAAAGGGGAGGAATTATAGGTTGTGCAGCGGCCTCACCTCCATTTGAGGGCGCGGCTCTTAGTTTTCCGATTGTAAACGCCGAGGAGACTGGCTGGCTCGTCTTGTAGCACTGCGACCAGGGGAACTTCCGCGTCTAGGAGAAGGGGAGGGGCTGCGATAACGTCTGGTGTTGACTCTTTGATCAGCGTCGTTTGAGTTATTGTTGCGTCCGGAGTTCGTCATTGTCCTGGCCCGATCTTGGTACATTTCGTCTCTTCTCTCATCAAGTAACCTCCTCCTGTCGCGGCAATAGCGGACAACGTGGCCGGGCCGTCCACAGTGGAAGCATACGGGCGTGCCGTCTGGGGTCCTCCACTCATTAGTGTCCCGTACTTCGACTCTTGAGCCACTTGCTTCGACCTTAGGTGCATACCAGGTGTTCTTTCTATAGTTCCGTGGTGCTGACCTCGCCGCCGATTCCATTGGGAAGGTATTTATCCCCGACATGGGAGCGAGGACTTTGTCGACTTCCTCCTTCACTATTTCCTCAAGGGAGGAGATTCTTGGTTCTTCCCGTGGCGGTGCTAGGGCCCGCTGCACTTCTTCTCTAACGATCTGTCTTATCAGAGACTGTAGATCCGTCACGTCCCCCAGGTCACCGAGCGAGGTAACATTGGGCAAGCGCTCGAATTTTGAGGCTGTCACTCGTCGTCCTTGGAGCGCCACAATGCGACGACACTCTGCGATAAACTGATCCGTCGTCGCTATGTCTCTCGGCAGAAGATACCGGTAGACTTCCTCTGCTACTCCCTTCATCAGATGAGATAGTCTCTCTTCTTCTGGCATCTGTGCATCTACTTCCCTGCAGAGTCGCAAAACATCTTGGATATAAAATTCAGTGGTTTCGCCCCTCGTTTGAGCTCGCACCTTTAGCTTTTGCTCGGCTTGACGCCGCAGGTTATCTTTCTTCCCAAATACGGATCCTAGTTGGTCTTTAAATATCTCCCACGATGGGATATTTTCCTCATTATTTTCGTACCACCGTTGAGCGGTACCGTGTAGATAAAAGTACACGTTAGCCAGACTGAGCGAATCGTCCCAATGGTTATGTCTTGCCACTCTCTCATAGCCTTTCAGCCAGGCTTGGGGGTCTTCGCTGATCTCACCAGAGAACATGGAAGGGTTCCGCACCACATTCTGACAAAAAAGTGGACTCACCTGAGTGGTCGCCTCACTTCTGTTGTTCATCGTCGCTGTGTTGTCGGGGGTAAGTCCTTGTAATCTTCTGCTTCTTCTAATAGAGCGTTCTTCTTCTTTAGGTACCCAGCTGATCTCCGCCACTTTGTAGAGTAGAATAAATTAAATAGAATTCGATGTTGATATTAAATATAGTTTATTTAAAGTAAGGTTACAAAGAAGAGAATAACGGGAGCTAGCGCAGTATGTTTACAAAAGTTTTAATTATTGCAGGCTGGCGGCGCGCGAGCCGTTCGTTCTGAGCGCGCGCTACCTGTTCCCGGGCCTCCCCCCGCGCATCCTTTCCAAATGGCGATGCATTCATATTTCACAATATAATATTTGCATTGAACAATGTTCTTCCACAAACAATAAGGACAGGTATGCCAGTTAGGTATGAATTAAACATTTCTTCTTCTTTCTTATCTCCACACTGGGTGAAGTAGAATGCGTCTGTCTTTGTCATTAAGACTGGGAGCACTACTCAGTGGCAGGCCAACTTAGCTCCAAAAGAAATGGCCGCCTCTGACATGAGGAACAGATGCCATGTGCAGCTGCTCCTAACATGGAGTACAAACGCACTCATCCTGTATCCCTGGAGTCCTTACAGGGTACTATCAGCCAGGCCAGCTGAACCCAGGTTTTTTAGTGAGCTTGTTACTGCTCCCCCTCCTCCATCCGGACTTGGGACCGGCAAAGGCGGAGTTAATTAAACATATAGATGTGAAAAACAAAAGTGAAATGTTGTTGTTGTTGTTGTTTCTTATCCCCTCCTCGAGCTGTTTTATGATGAGCAGCGGCCTCTCCCAAAGGTCCTGTTTAGTGCATCTAATGCAAGCCAAAATGTGTTCTGGAGCTGCGGGTACCAAACTACATTTTGGGCAAGTGGGATAAATTTTGTTATTATTTTCTATCTTCAATGGCTTGAGATGGCCTGTTCTAAATCTTGTTTGTGTTGTTTGATGCTGTCTATTTCTGATGTTCAGAGCTCCTCCTGGGTTCACTCCACTGTACCAACTGTGCTTAGGTGGGATCCTCCAGTTCTTGTTTATTTTTGTTTTGGCTATTGTTTCTATTTCTTTAAAAGTAAGTTTATTTTTCTGTGGCAAGGGTTCTTTTGTGCCTTTTTTCGCTAGCACATCAGCAGCTTCATTGCCTTGAATGCCAACGTGTGAGAGTATCCATTGAAGGTGAATTTTTGAGGTTTTTGAGAGTTTTTGGAGATAACCAATTATGTTCCTGCTTACTTTGTCTCTGAGTTCCCCTGTGTGACTCAAGTATTGTATGGCACTTCTACTATCAGTAAGAATCCAGATATCTTGATAATTAGTATTTCTGATGGATTTTTTTTAAAGCTTCATAGATGGCTATAAGTTCTGATCTGAAGACTGAGCAAAAATCTGGGTTTCTTCTGTTCATTTTCTCAATGCCATTTGTGGTTTTGATGAGACAGCCAGTGTGTCCTAGCTCGTCTCTGCTACAATCGGTATAGATAATGGATCAAGTGGATAAATTAAGAAAAAGGCATCTCCTGATCGTGTAACTAAAATTTTTAAAGTCCAACAGCCCGAAACACATACATGATTAGCTTTTTTTTGATTAATTAAAAAATGGTATTCGGCCAATTCTGGAATATAAAAATCAATGAATAGTTGGTATTTAATCCAACAGATGGCGTAAGCAATTCAGCAACTTTTAGTTGTGCGATAAGAAGATGCCTTATTTTTCCTTAATTGATAGGATGTCTTATGTTTGATTGGGCAAATATGCAAATGCCATCAACAACTTTAATTTGCATAATCAGGTGAGATGGCTTCTTTTAAATGCTACCCATCGGATCGAGTTGATTTGTTGTTGATGGCAACTTTGCTGGGAGAATCTATATATATAAAAATGAATGTATGTGTGTGTGTGTGTGTGTGTGGTCTGTTTGTCCTTTATGCCTGACCAAACCACTCATTGGAACGCCATGAAACTTTGGGAAGTTATTTAGTATAGTACTGGGAAGGTTTCTAGCAAATAAAATTTTTGAAATAACTTTTCGCCTAAAAATAATCAAGATAAATATTCTAATTTATCTGTTATAATTCAACAATCTGCTCTAAATATTATCATGATGATACGGTGATTTTGTAATGTAGAAAATTAGGAAAGACAAAATTCAGGATGACACGGCAATTTATTTGAGACAAGAATAATGATACAATTCCAAGGCAAGATACTATTCCTTTAACTTCCAATTACCGAGGGAACCAATTAATATTGATTTTATTCAACTTATCGAGTATTTTTCAAGGGACCGGGAAAAAATGTTCACTTTATTGAGAGATTCGTTAGACAAACCTTTACTCAGGTAAAACCCGGGCGAAGCCGGGTACGTCCATACAAGAATAATGATACAATTCCAAGGCAAGATACTATTCCTTTAACTTCCAATTACCGAGGGAACCAATTAATATTGATTTTATTCAACTTATCGAGTATTTTTCAAGGGAACGGGAAAAAATGTTCACTTTATCGAGAGATTCGTTAGACAAACCTTTATTCGGGGAAAACCCGGGCGAAGCCGGGTACGTCCGCTAGTATATATATATTTTTTAAAGTAAGGTCATTTCTCCTGTCACAAGCACTATGTGCCATCTATTGAGTGTCTCTGAAAACTTGGAGGTTAGTGACAGCACCTGCTCAATGGCTTGTTGAGGAGGTCCAGGATGGTGTCAAATTACAAGAGGAGGAATTGCATGCTATCATTTCTAAGAAGGAATAAAAGCTAACGGCGACGAAATTATTTATTAATGATATATAAGCTTGGCAAGCTTTCAGACAATGGCATCCTTCAACAGGCAGTTATGCAAATTGAAGAAACTAGAGAAGATATGTATACATATTGTCATAACCAAAAATGTACATAACTTGTAACTGTAAATAATACATCGGCAGCTTGGCGAATGTTATGTACCTAAGCCCTGATAGGTGGCGCGCGCTGTCAGCTCGGCAAGTGTTATGTACCTAAGCTCCGATAGATGGCGGGCGCGCTAGGCGGGAAGTTTGTAAACAATAGTCGCCATCTTGAGGGGTGTAGCCGAACGCCAGCCGTTTGGGTCTCTGACATTACTTCCTTAATTTACCATTATTTTTTTTGTCCATTTAACTTAGTTTATTTCTTTTTCTCCCTCAAACTATTTAACTATTTAAAGTCATCTAATAAATTATTATTTTATTCTACGTCACCTTCATTACTGTGACAATATCTCTTCTCTAGTTTCTTGTATTCATATCACAGCCTGTTGAACGACGTCATAGCTTGTCAAGTTTATATCTCTTTTATAAAGAATCTTGTCGCCGTTAGAAATGGTGTTATAGAGGTCTGAGAATGGAAATTTTAGCTGGACCAGGATGGTCAGGAGATTTGAGGACAAAGTTTGAGATAATAGGAGGATAAACTGACTTCCAGCCAACAGCTCTGTCACACTACAATGGCACTTGTTGGTTGTCAAACACATTATTGACTCGACTCACCCATTGAGGAGCTCTACTCATCCCCAGCAGACACCATCAACAAGCTTTACAAGCTTGATACCCTGATATGATTGAGTGAAGATAAAAAAAAAGAAGAAGAAGACAATGGCACTTCCAGCTCATGTTGGAATTCCTGGAAATCAACTGGCAGACTCTCTGCCAAAGTCTGGAGCTCTTGGCCACCCTGAGGCCAGAGAATCTACCACCCAACTAAATGGAAAACACACTCCTCTGTACCATCAAGGCCCAATGCCAGTAAGAATGGAAATCTACCGCTGTACATGACTGGTACAGAGCAGGTGGAACAAGCACCAATTCTGTCCTCCCTAGGAAACAACAGTCTTTGATTTACAGACTTAAGTCTGGTTATCTACCGACAATAACTTTCCAGAATGTTTGCAATGTTTTCCCACTATGTACTAAGTGTCAACCTGCAACCCTAAACTACATTATTGACTGTATTGACTCATCCATTGATGAGAGACAATGACGGAGGTTTGAAGGGGGAACAGACAATGACGGAGGTTTTAAGGAAGGAAGGAGTAATGACGTAGGTTTGAAGGAAGAAAGGAACAGACAATGACGGAGGTTTGAAGGAAGGAACAGACAATGACGGAGGTTTGAAGGAAGGAACAGACAATGGCGGGGTTTGAAGGAAGGAACAGACAATGACGAAATTTTGAAGGAAGGAAGGAACAGACAATGATGGGGGTTTGAAGGAAAGAACAGACAATGACGGAGGTTTGAAGGAAGGAACAGACAATGGCGGGGGTTTGAAGGAAGGAAGGAACAGACAATGACGGGGGTTTGAAGGAAGGAACAGACAATGACGGGGGTTTGAAGGAAGGAACAGACAATGACGAAATTTTGAAGGAAGGAACAGACAATGACGGAGGTTTTTTTTTTTTTTTTTGCTTATCCCTAGTACACGTGGTACAAGCCATGATAATCATGGTGGGTAGTTAGCGACTGCTTTTACTGTAAGCGCACCACATGTCTACGCATGTGAAAAGCAGTTCGACTTTGCACTTACAAATGCCAGAGCCCCGTTTGGTTACTTGCACTCGCTGGTGGGGTTGGACTTTTGCAAGAATCGGGGGCCATTGGAGCATTTTTTTTTTAAACAGAAAAAAGTGTCCAATGCGGGAATCGAACCCGGGTCCTAGTGGCAGTGTTGGGCAAATATTAATTAAAATGATTTATTAAAGATTAACAAT
Source organism: Cordylochernes scorpioides (assembly GCA_030710605.1). NCBI lineage: Eukaryota > Metazoa > Arthropoda > Arachnida > Pseudoscorpiones > Chernetidae > Cordylochernes > Cordylochernes scorpioides. The sequence goes on from CP092873.1 coordinate 2,270,107, forward strand.
TGATTAATTGTTAATTGTAATTTTCACAATTAACAATTAATCAATTGTTAATTGTATTTTTACAATTAACAATTAATCAATTGTTAATTGTATTCATACAATTAACAATTAATTAATTGTTAATTGCACTTTTCTAATTAACAATTAATTAATTGTTAATTGCACTTTTCAAATTAACAATTAATTAATTGTTTAGAGAAATTTAATTAATCTAACAAATAAAAAAATTACTGGTGCATAATAAACTGGTATATAATATACTGTACAGGCCTGCGAGGGACGTGGACGCAGGTACAATATAACTATTGAACTATTTAAATACACATGTTAGCAACAAATAAAAGACTGATGCAAATGATCATCAATAACTTTAATTAAGCATGATTAGATAGACAATGATAATTTATAATTTCTTGTAATAATTTAAATTACATTTCAGTACCACTCTCTTCTCGAACATGCTGTCCGACAATTTGTGACTCTTTGGCAGATTTGTCATTGTCGCAAAAGAAAAAAGGCGTTCAACTGCAGCTGACGATGGTAAAGGTGTGTTGTATTGAATAAAAACACTTTTTATCTCAGGATATCTATTGAGTAGTTGCAAATCTTGGCTTTCCTCTGCAAAAAAATGCAGCATCAAAAGTTCTGCTTTATTCATTGGTGCATCGGAGGAGCATGCGTTTTTTTCTGAGATTGAACTATCGGAGTCAGAGTCAAAATTGAAAAAAAGGTTTTCTTTGGTACTTTTTGTTTTTGCCACTGTCGCTACTATATTTCCACTATTTTTTTCGGAAATGCAGGTCTTGAAAACTTTTAGAATCTTGGTACGATCCGCGGGCTCAAAACAAGTCAACCATTTATTTTTGAATCTTGGGTAGGATAATGCCGCAATAGCCGCTATTTCAGCTTCAGGAGTGGTGACGTCAAGCATTTTTTCAAATCTCTTCTCTACACTCTCTCTGTATGCCTTGACCAACGGATTGCAAAAGGAAAAGTTGTTTTTCTTTTCAATTTTTAGCAATTTTTTTCTCAGCGCAAGAAGGCACGGCAGAACTATCCCATAATATGCGTTAGTCTCACTCTGCATTATGTCGAGGGCTTCTGCCACTGGCGAAGTGCACGTCAAATACTCTTGTATGTATTCGAATTCGTTGTCTTTGATAGCATTTTTTATGTTTAATAATCTATGTAAGAGTAAGCTTTTTTCTTTAATATCGAAAATTTGCTGGAGGGCATCAAACAAGCTATTCCATCTGGTCTCACCAGGTCGACTTAACGTGTGTCCTAACACATTCTGCATTATTTCAGCACTCTTTGGTCGTCCTGCAGCCTTCCACAAAGCATTACATTTCTTCATGATTGCAGCATGCATTTGCGACAGAGGGGTGTCTTGCTCGCTTAAAAGTTTGTTCGCGTCCGTAGTTGCGCAAAGGCTTAATGTATGCGCACAGCATCGTAAATGGGCAGGAAGTAAATGCTCAGGATCTTCTAAATTTGATGATTCGTCGTCTTCAACATCTGATTCAGAAAAGGCTTCTGTTGGCTGAGAGTCTGGCATAACTTCATCAACAATATTTATATTGGTCAATTTGACACCGAACATTTTGAAAGCTTTTACGAAATTGCTGCCATTATCCGTCACCGATGCAACAATTTTATTCGTATTGAGGTCGAAATGATCGTTAATTTCTTGAATCATATCGGATAGTCGATTGTAGCTGTGGACGCCTTTGAATCGTTGACAAGCTAACGCCACTGAAACTCTCCGTAGATCATTTGTGATCCAGTGCGCTGTAACTCCTATAAAACTTCTCTTTTTACTGGACCAAATATCTATTTCTGTGCACACATAGGAAGCTTCTTTTAGTTTCGACTTTATCTTAGCTACTTGCGTTTCATAGTGGTTTTCTATACGACGTCCTAGTGAACGTCGACTCATTAGAGTTAGCCCCATTTCAGATATTTCCAAGTCCGTGAATATTTTTGAAAAATATGGATCTTCCACTGCACGTAATGGGATCATGGAATGTATAAAATATTTCAGAATATTTTCATCGAATTGTTCTTGTGTAATTTTATTCTCATTTGACTTCTCAGTTTTTACCCCGGATTTCTTTTTTTTTACATATCTTTTGTACTCTTCAATGCATTCTTGCCCGTGTTTTCGCTTCAGGTGACTTAAAAAGTTTGACGTACAATTATGATATCCTTTAATTTTAGTTAATACATCTCTTGGACATTTCATACAAAGCGCTGTGATTTTATTACCAGTGGACTCTTCAAGCAAGGATTTGAAATATGTTCCATCTAGCAAGTAAAGCCGCGCTTGCGAAGACGAACACTCGACGGTGTCAGTTGGTGGCACAGGTGAAGATGTTTCTAATGACTCATTAATGTCCGAAACCGAAAAAGTCACTGGAATGTTACTGTCTTCTTCCATTTCGTTTATCGACGCCATTTTATTTCATGTATTTTATTTCAATGTATTCTTAACCAAAACAAACATTCACGTATGTAAAAGGCTTAACGTGACAAGAATAGTTCATCAATGAGAAGGATTGATTTTTTTCATGCAGTGTAATTTTTTAAACCTTTCATTGAATCTGTTATTTTTATTTATTCTGTATTAATACATATTTAATTGTTAGTTTTAATTGTTTCATAAAACAATTTTAAAAATCAATTGCAATTAATTTAATTGCAATTGATTTAATTGCAATTGATTTAATTGAAAAATTAATTGCATTTTATTTAATTGCAATTAATTTAATTTCAATTAATTTAATTGCAAATTGCAATTTAAAGATTAATTGCAATTGATTTAATTGCAATTAATTTATTAGCAATTAATTTCTTAGTCAATTAACAATTTAATTGAAAAATAATTTTTTAATGCCCAACACTGCCTAGTGGTCGAAAACCAAGCGGTTTAACCAGCCTTCCACCGACGGTTTGAAGGAAAGAACAGACAATGGCGGGGGTTTGAAGGAAGGAACAGACAATGACGAAATTTTGAAGGAAGGAAGGAACAGACAATGACGGGGGGTTTGAAGGAAAGAACAGACAATGACGGAGGTTTGAAGGAAGGAACAGACAATGGCGGGGGTTTGAAGGAAGGAAGGAACAGACAATGACGGGGGGTTTGAAGGAAGGAAGGAACAGACAATGACGGAGGTTTGAAGGAAGGAACAGACAATGGCGGGGGTTTGAAGGAAGGAAGGAACAGACAATGACGGGGGTTTGAAGGAAGGAACAGACAATGACGAAATTTTGAAGGAAGGAAGGAACAGACAATGACGAAATTTTGAAGGAAGGAAGGAAGGAACAGACAATGACGGGGGTTTGAAGGAAAGAACAGACAATGGCGGGGGTTTGAAGGAAGGAACAGACAATGACGGAGGTTTAAGGAAGGAACAGACAATGACGGAGGTATAAAGGAAGGAACAGACAATGACGGAGGTTTGAAGGAAGGAACAGACAATGACGGAGGTTTGATGGAAGGAACAGACAATGACGGAGATTTGAAGGAAGGAACAGACAATGACGGAGGTTTGAAGGAAGGAAGGAACAGACAATGACTTAGGTTTGAAGGAAGGAACAGACAATGACGGAGGTTTGAAGGAGGAACAGACAATGACGGAGATTTGAAGGAAGGAACAGACAATGACGGAGGTTTGAAGGAAGGAAGAAACAGACAATGATGGAGGTTTGAAGGAAGGAAGGAACAGACAATGACGGAGGTTTGAAGGAAGGAAGTAACAGATAATGACGGAGGTTTGAAGGAAGGAACAGACAATGACGGAGGTTTGAAGGAAGGAACAGACAATGATGGAGGTTTGAAGGAAGGAAGGAACAATGAAGGAGGTTTGAAGGAAGGAAGGAACAGACAATGACGGAGGTTTGAAGGAAGGAAGTAACAGATAATGACGGAGGTTTGAAGGAAGGAACAGACAATGACGGAGGTTTGAAGGAAGGAAGGAGCAATGAAGGAGGTTTGAAGGAAGGAAGGAACAGACAATGACGGAGGTTTGAAGGAAGGAACAGACAATGACGGAGGTTTGAAGGAAGGAAGGAACAGACAATAGCGGGGGTTTGAAGGAAGGAACAGACAATGGCGGAGGTTTGAAGGAAGGAACAGACAATGACGGAGGTTTGAAGGAAGGAACAGACAATGACGGAGGTTTGAAGGAAGGAACAGACAATGACGGAGGTTTGAAGGAAGGAACAGACAATGACGAAGGTTTGAAAGAAGGAACAATGACGTGACAGGAAAAGACAAATTGTATGAAATACGTTCAGGCCACTAGACGAACGATGAAATAGGAAAGAAATTCGTAGGGAAACAGATGAAACAAATAACTCTCAAGAAAGAGACTGCCCACTCGGACTTTGCTCCAGCGTTGCCAGCCAGTTAACGGCGAGTTATTCCGGGATGCCAGATAGAAATAAACGGAGTTCGACCATCTTGTCCTGGCTATCTCCCTGACCCCGCCGATAGCCACGTGATACCGCTCCACTTACCGCCGCTAGATTGGTTCCTCGATATATACAGCCTGGCTGTCCCCACAGGTCCATTCTGTCTCTCCCCACAGGTCAATTCTGTTTCTCCCCACAGGTCAATTCTGTTTCTCCCCACAAGTCCATTCTGTCTCTCCACACGGGTCTATCCTGTCTCTCCCCACAAGTCCATCCTGTCTCTCCACACAAGTCCATTCTGTCTCTCCACACGGGTCTATCCTGTCTCTCCCCACAAGTCTATTCTGTCTCTCCACACGGGTCTATCCTGTCTCCCCACACAAGTCCATTCTGTCTCTCCCCACAGATCCATTCTGTCTCTCCACACAGGTCAATTCTGTCTCTCCACACAGGTCCATTCTGTCTCTCCACACAGGTCCATTCTGTCTCTCCACACAGGTACATTCTGTCTCTCCCCACAAGTCCATTCTGTCTCTCCACACAAGTCCATTCTGTCTCTCCACACGGGTCTATCCTGTCTCTTCACACAGGTCAATGAAGATTTACTGCATGATTTACCCTAGGGAAAGCTATCCACTCCATCGCTACAGGATTGACGAAGGAGAAAACGCTGCTGCCGGGTGGGATGACCTGCCCTGTGAGCTGACCTGGGGTTTAGAGGATTACTTCGCGCCTGCGCCCCGTCGAGTTTCCGATGCGTCCCAGCTATGCGGGGCTGTCCCATCTATGCTGAGCAGCGAAAGGTGTCCGATTCCAAAACCGCACTGTGACCTAACCCTACTTCGATCTCTCTCCTTGCCAACGATGAACTAACGAGTGTTCAGTGGCACTGGCGACTCCAGGACATTGTACCGGAATGCCACAGTTACGCCGTTCCAAGTACAACACCAGCCTGGAACACAGCCCGTGTAGCTGACGAAGCTGCTACTGCCTGCAGAGATGAAACCTCGCTGGTTTTCGTCGATACCGATTCGGAGTCCACGTTTGACACTCTATATAGAGGTTTCCTGGTGTTCTTTCCTCTCTCTATCAACCCCAGTATTCATGGGGTGGATGCTTCTACTCTACTCTAGGGCTGAGGCGACGGCGAGAATTGATGGTGTTGGGAGAATTAATCTGTTCACCTGCCCAACGCAGGGTGACAACGCTGCGCTGTTTACCATCTTCGCCGAGCCCCTCCTGCTTTGTTCGGCGGGGATGTCCTGGCGTAGGCCGACGACGTCGAGGAAGGACTGTTTGAGCTCGTCAGAGAACTTGCGGCGGGTGTCAGGCATATGGGCGAAGTTCAGTTCGAGACGCTGAGTGACGGCACCGTTGGACGTCTGGAGCTGGGGGAATATCCACGGCAGAAACAAGCCATCATAGAGATGACCAAGCCAATCGCTACCTAGTTCTTCCAGCCTCACTTCCTCCAAGCATCATTTCACCGCATTTTGATGGCTTCAAGTCTGGCGAATATATTAACTGCCTTTGTTCGTCTTCTAGGTAGCCAATATATCACGCGATTAATTCCTATCGTATTTGTCTATCTAAACGTTGTTTATATTTTGTTTGTCTCTCTATCTCCTGGAGAACGGTTCTATTTTGCATATCCTTCGTCTGAATGATGTTGTTGTTGTCGTGTCCAATGAAGAGCCTCAGATGTCTCCATACATCTCTATCACAGCAATGTTCTCTATCTTGGGTGTGTAAAGCTGCTGTTCTGGGTCCATGTCAATTTTCTGTTGTTGTTGTCGTGTCCAATGAAGAGCCTCAGATGTCTCCATACATCTCTATCACGGCAATGTCCTCTATCTTGGGTGTGTAAAGTTGCTGTTCTGGGTCCATGTCAATTTTCTGTTGTTGTCGTGTCCAATGAAGAGCCTCAGATGTCTCCATACATCTCTATCACAGCAATGTTCTCTATCTTGGGTGTGTAAAGCTGCTGCTCTGGGTCCATGTCAATTTTCTGTTGTTGTTGTTGTGTCCAATGAAGAGCCTCAGATGTCTCCATACATCTCTATCACAGCAATGTTCTCTATCTTGGGTGTGTAAAGCTGCTGCTCTGGGTCCATGTCAATTTTCTGTTGTTGTTGTTGTGTCCAATGAAGAGCCTCAGATGTCTCCATACATCTCTATCACAGCAGTCGTTCTCTATCTTGTGTGTGTAAAGCTGCTGCTCTGGGTCCATGTCAATTTTCTGTTGTTGTTGTTGTGTCCAACGAAGAGCCTCAGATGTCTCCATACATCTCTATCACAGCAGTCGTTCTCTATCTTGTGTGTGTAAAGCTGCTGCTCTGGGTCCATGTCAATTTTCTGTTGTTGTTGTTGTGTCCAACGAAGAGCCTCAGATGTCTCCATACATCTCTATCACAGCAATGTTCTCTATCTTGGGTGTGTAGAGCTGCTGTTCTGGGTCCATGTCAATTTTCTGTTGTTGTTGTGTCCAATGAAGAGACTCAGATGTCTCCATACATCTCTATCACAGCAATGTTCTCTATCTTGGGTGTGTAGAGCTGCTGTTCTGGGTCCATGTCAATTTTCTGTTGTTGTTGTTGTGTCCAATGAAGAGCCTCAGATGTCTCCATACATCTCTATCACAGCAATGTTCTCTATCTTGGGTGTGTAAAGCTGCTGTTCTGGGTCCATGTCAATTTTCTGTTGTTGTCGTGTCCAATGAAGAGCCTCAGATGTCTCCATACATCTCTATCACAGCAATGTTCTCTATCTTGGGTGTGTAAAGCTGCTGCTCTGGGTCCATGTCAATTTTCTGTTGTTGTTGTTGTGTCCAATGAAGAGCCTCAGATGTCTCCATACATCTCTATCACAGCAATGTTCTCTATCTTGGGTGTGTAAAGCTGCTGCTCTGGGTCCATGTCAATTTTCTGTTGTTGTTGTTGTGTCCAATGAAGAGCCTCAGATGTCTCCATACATCTCTATCACAGCAGTCGTTCTCTATCTTGTGTGTGTAAAGCTGCTGCTCTGGGTCCATGTCAATTTTCTGTTGTTGTTGTTGTGTCCAACGAAGAGCCTCAGATGTCTCCATACATCTCTATCACAGCAGTCGTTCTCTATCTTGTGTGTGTAAAGCTGCTGCTCTGGGTCCATGTCAATTTTCTGTTGTTGTTGTTGTGTCCAACGAAGAGCCTCAGATGTCTCCATACATCTCTATCACAGCAATGTTCTCTATCTTGGGTGTGTAGAGCTGCTGTTCTGGGTCCATGTCAATTTTCTGTTGTTGTTGTGTCCAATGAAGAGACTCAGATGTCTCCATACATCTCTATCACAGCAATGTTCTCTATCTTGGGTGTGTAAAGCTGCTGCTCTGGGTCCATGTCAATTTTCTGTTGTTGTTGTTGTGTCCAATGAAGAGCCTCAGATGTCTCCATACATCTCTATCACAGCAGTCGTTCTCTATCTTGTGTGTGTAAAGCTGCTGCTCTGGGTCCATGTCAATTTTCTGTTGTTGTTGTTGTGTCCAACGAAGAGCCTCAGATGTCTCCATACATCTCTATCACAGCAGTCGTTCTCTATCTTGTGTGTGTAAAGCTGCTGCTCTGGGTCCATGTCAATTTTCTGTTGTTGTTGTTGTGTCCAACGAAGAGCCTCAGATGTCTCCATACATCTCTATCACAGCAATGTTCTCTATCTTGGGTGTGTAGAGCTGCTGTTCTGGGTCCATGTCAATTTTCTGTTGTTGTTGTGTCCAATGAAGAGACTCAGATGTCTCCATACATCTCTATCACAGCAATGTTCTCTATCTTGGGTGTGTAGAGCTGCTGTTCTGGGTCCATGTCAATTTTCTGTTGTTGTTGTTGTGTCCAATGAAGAGCCTCAGATGTCTCCATACATCTCTATCACAGCAGTCGTTCTCTATCTTGTGTGTGTAAAGCTGCTGCTCTGGGTCCATGTCAATTTTCTGTTGTTGTTGTTGTGTCCAACGAAGAGCCTCAGATGTCTCCATACATCTCTATCACAGCAGTCGTTCTCTATCTTGGGTGTGTAAAGCTGCTGTTCTGGGTCCATGTCAATTTTCTGTTGTTGTTGTGTCCAATGAAGAGACTCAGATGTCTCCATACATCTCTATCACAGCAATGTTCTCTATCTTGGGTGTGTAAAGCTGCTGCTATGGGTCCATGTCAATTTTCTGTTGTTGTTGTCGTGTCCAATGAAGAGCCTCAGATGTCTCCATACATCTCTATCACAGCAGTCGTTCTCTATCTTGGGTGTGTAAAGCTGCTGCTCTGGGTCCATGTCAATTTTCTGTTGTTGTTGTCGTGTCCAATGAAGAGCCTCAGATGTCTCCATACATCTCTATTACAGCAATGTCCTCTATCTTGGGTGTGTAAAGCTGCTGTTCTGGGTACATGTCAATTTTCTGTTGTTGTTGTTGTGTCCAATGAAGAGTCTCAAATGTCTCCATACATCTCTATCACAGCAATGTCCTCTATCTTGGGTGTGTAAAGCTGCTGTTCTGGGTCCATGTCAAATTTTTGTTGTTGTTGTTGTGTCCAATGAAGAGCCTCAGATGTCTCCATACATCTCTATCACAGCAGTCGTTCTCCATTTTGGGGTCTAAAGCTGCTGTTCTGGGTCCATGTCAATTTTCTGTTGTTGTCGTGTCCAATGAAGAGCCTCAGATGTCTCCATACATCTCTATCACAGCAATGTTCTCTATCTTGAGTGTGTAAAGCTGCTGCTCAGGTCTGAATGATAATTATGTTATTTTCCTATCTATCTACTCTCTGTGTGTGGATGTTACTTCTATTTTATTTGCATATATATTTCCTCGATGTTACCACTATTTTATTCGCATATCTACCTCCTAGATGTTACTTCTATTTTATTTGCATATCTCTGATATTTCGAAGAGGCTGATCGGCCATCTTCTTCCAGGAGCAAGAAAATTACAATCCCTAGATAGAGATGTCACATACCTATCTATAAACGTTATATCCCTAAGATAGAGACATAATATCCCTAGCTATAAACGTTATATCCCTAAGATAGAGACATAATATCCCTAGCTATAAACGTTATATATCCCTAGATAGAGGTGTTAAATCCCTAACTAGAACGTTATATCCCTAGATAAGAATGCTAAATCCCCCTAGCAAGAAACGTTATATATCCCTAGATAGAGGTGTTAGAGACATGCTCTCCTAGAAGAAGCTAGACAACCAGTTTAGTTACAATATCGGAGTCAAGTATCTCTACACAACACCAGTGAGTTCCCTTTGAAACGTCTCTATCATTCATCGCCATGGAGGATCTGCGCAGCGGTGGCGCGCACGGCGTTCGAAGAATTGTGTGAGAGATGGGAAGACGGGCAGCAGACGTTTCCTTTGTTTATAATCTACTTACAATTCTATCTACATATTTACCCTTAATATACCCTCTTTGTAATAAATAACTGGAGGTCGGTGGAAGGATGGTCTAAACCGTTGGTTTTCGACTGCTACGGCCCGGGTTCGATTTCCGCATTGGACACTTTTTTTCTGATAAAAAAAATGCTCCAATAGCCCCTGATTCTTGCAAGAGTCCAACCCCACCAGCGAGTGCTAGTAACCAAACGGGGCTCTGGCATATTTGTAAGTGCAAAGTCGAACTGATTTTCACATGTGTAGACATGTGGTGCACTTGCAGTCGCTTACTTCTACCCACCATGATTACCATGGCCGTGGTAACATGTACCACGTATACTAGGGATAAGCATTTAAATCTTGCTTCTGTTACACGCGACACAATATTTATAAATTACTAGCGGACCCGCCCGGCTTCGCCCGGGTTTTACCCGAGTAAAAGTTTGTCTAACGAATCTCTCGATAAAGTGAACATTTTTTTCCCGGTCCCTTGAAAAATACTCGATAAGTTGAATAAAATCAATATTAATTGGTTCCCTCGGTAATTGGAAGTTAAAGGAATAGTATCTTGCCTTGGAATTGTATCATTATTCTTGTATGGATGTACCCGGCTTTGCCCGGGTTTTACCCGAGTAAAGGTTTGTTTAACGAATATCTCGATAGAGTGAACATTTTTTCCCGGTCCCTTGAAAAATACTCGATAAGTTGAATAAAATCAATATTAATTGGTTCCCTCGGTAATTGGAAGTTAAAGGAATAGTATCTTGCCTTGGAATTGTATCATTATTCTTGTATGGATGTACCCGGCTTCGCCCGGGTTTTACCCGAGTAAAGGTTTGTTTAACGAATCTCTCGATAAAGTGAACATTTTTTTCCCGGTCCCTTGAAAAAATACTCGATAAGTAGAATAAAATCAATATTAATTGGTTCCCTCGGTAATTGGAAGTTAAAGGAATAGTATCTTGCCTTTGAATTGTATCATTATTCTTGTCTCAAATAAATTGCCGTGTCATCCTGAATTTTGTCTTTCCTAATTTTCTACATTACAAAATCATCGTATCATTATGATAATATTTAGAGCAGATTGTTGAATTATAACAGATAAATTAGAATAATTATCTTGATTATTTCTATTCGAAAAGTTATTTCAAAAATTTTATTTGCTAGAAACCTTCCCAGTACTATACTAAATAACTTCCCAAAGTTTCATGGCGATCCAATGAGTGGTTTGGTCAGGCATAAAGGACAAACAAACAGACATACATTCATTTTTATATATATAGATATATATATTAACAGTAATTAAACGTAACAGTAAGAAAATGTTGATTTGAAAATATTTTAATTTTAAAATTTTTATTTTTTCATATTTTAAATATGTAAATAGAGTCTCTTAAGAAAGACCACCTAAAAACATGAATCAACTTGTTTCTCCTGTTGGTGGTCTCTCATTGAAGATTCTAATTGCTATTAAAGAATCTCTAATAGACCTTTAATAAGAGACTGCCTTTTGGAGAGACGGTGTAGCTACGAAATGGATATTCCCGGCTTCGCCCGGATTTTACCCGAGTAAAGGTTTGTCTAACGAATCTCTCGATAAAGTGAACATTTTTTCCCGGTCCCTTGAAAAATACTCGATAAGTTGAATAAAATCATTATTAATTGGTTCCCTCCGTAATTGGAAGTTAAAGGAATAGTATCTTGCCTTGGAATTGTATCATTATTCTTGTCTCAAATAAATTGCCGTGTCATCCTGAATTTTGTCTTTCCTAATTTTCTACATTACAAAATCATCGTATCATCATGATAATATTTAGAGCAGATTGTTGAATTATAACAGATAAATTAGAATATTTATCTTGATTATATCTAGGCGAAAAGTTATTTCAAAAATTTTATTTGCTAGAAACCTTCCCAGTACTATACTAAATAACTTCCCAAAGTTTCATGGCGATCCAATGAGTGGTTTGGTCAGGCATAAAGGACAAACAGACATACATTCATTTTTATATATATAGATTTTGTGAAAAAGAAATTTTTCTGGCACATAAGGTATAATTATTTACATTTAATACACACACATACAGCTTTATTAAAACCACCGGTCTTATACAGAGTCACCACAGGAAGGAAGCATAGATGGAGCTCCTATACTCCAGGCAGCACAGAACCCAACAACAGCCTCCAGGGTCTTATACAGATTCACCACAGGAAGGAAGCATAGATGGAGCTCCTATACTCCAGGCAGCATAGAACCCAACAACAGCCTCCAGGGTCTTATCAGATTCAACACAGGAAGGAAGCATAGATGGAGCTCCTATACTCCAGGCAGCACAGAACCCAACAACAGCCTCCAGGGTCTTATACAGATTCAACACAGGAAGGAAGCATAGATGGAGCTCCTATACTCCAGGCAGCACAGAACCCAACAACAGCCTCCAGGGTCTTATACAGATTCACAACAGGAAGGAAGCATAGATGGAGTTCCTATACTCCAGGCAGCACAGAACCCAACAACAGCCTCCAAGGTCTTATACAGATTCACCGCAGGAAGGAAGCATAGATGGAGCTCCTATACTCCAGGCAGCATAGAACCCAACAACAGCCTCCAGGGTCTTATACAGATTCACCACAGGAAGGAAGCATAGATGGAGCTCCTATACTCCAGGCAGCACAGAACCCAACAACAGCCTCCAGGGTCTTATACAGATTCACCACAGGAGGGAAGCATAGATGGAGCTCCTATACTCCAGGCAGCACAGAACCCAACAACAGCCTCCAGGGTCTTATACAGATTCACCACAGGAAGGAAGCATAGATGGAGCTCCTATACTCCAGGCAGCACAGAACCCAACAACAGCCTCCAGGGTCTTATACAGATTCACCACAGGAAGGAAGCATAGATGGAGCTCCTATACTCCAGGTAGCACAGAACCCAACAACAGCCTCCAGGGTCTTATACAGATTCACCACAGGAAGGAAGCATAGATGGAGCTTCTATACTCCAGGTTGCACAGAATCCAACAACAGCCTCCAGGGTCTTATACAGATTCACCACAGGAAGGAAGCATAGATGGAGCTCCTATACTCCAGGTTAGCACAGAACCCAACAACAGCCTCCAGGGTCTTATACAGATTCACCACAGGAAGGAAGCATAGATGGAGCTCCTATACTCCAGGTTGCACAGATCCCAACAACAGCCTCCAGGGTCTTATACAGATTCACCATAGGAAGGAAGCATAGATAGAGCTCCTATACTCCAGGTAGCACAGAACCCAACAACAGCCTCCAGGGTCTTATACAGATTCACCACAGGAAGGAAGCATAGATGGAGCTCCTATACTCCAGGTAGCACAGAACCCAACAACAGCCTCCAGGGTCTTATACAGATTCACCACAGGAAGGAAGACTAGATGGAGCTTCTATACTCCAGGTTGCACAGAATCCAACAACGGCCTCCAGGGTCTTATACAGATTCAACACAGGAAGGAAGCATAGATGGAGCTCCTATACTCCAGGTAGCACAGAACCCAACAACAGCCTCCAGGGTCTTATACAGATTCAACACAGGAAGGAAGCATAGATGGAGCCTCCTATACTCCAGGTTGCACAGAATCCAACAACAGCCTCCAGGGTCTTATACAGATTCACCACTGGAAGGAAGCATAGATGGAGCTCCTATAATCCAGGCAGCACAGAATCCAACAACAGCCTCCAGGGTCTTATACAGATTCACCACAGGAAGGAAGCATAGATGGAGCTCCTATACTCCAGGCAGCACAGAACCCAACAACAGCCTCCAGGGTCTTATACAGATTCACTTCAGGAAGGAAGCATAGATGGAGCTCCTATACTCCAGGCAGCACAGAACCCAACAACAGCCTCCAGGGTCTTATACAGATTCACTTCAGGAAGGAAGCATAGATGGAGCTCCTATACTCCAGGCAGCACAGAACCCAACAACAGCCTCCAGGGTCTTATACAGATTCACCGCAGGAAGGAAGCATAGATGGAGTTCCTATACTCCAGATAGCACAGAACCCTACAACAGCCTCCAGGGTCTTATACAGATTCACCACAGGAAGGAAGCATAGATAGAGCTCCTATACTCCAGGCAGCACAGAACTCAACAACAGCCTCCAGGGTCTTATACAGATTCACCACAGGAAGGAAGCATAGATAGAGCTCCTATATTCCAGGCAGAACAGAACCCAACAACAGCCTCCAAGGTCTTATACAGATTCACCGCAGGAAGGAAGCATAGATGGAGCTCCTATACTCCAGGTAGCACAGAAGCCAACAACAGCCTCCAGGGTCTTATACAGATTCACCACAGGAAGGAAGCATAGATGGAGCTCTATACTCCAGGTTGCACAGAATCCAACAACAGCCTCCAGGGTCTTATACAGATTCAACACAGGAAGGAAGCATAGATGGAGCTCCTATACTCCAGGTAGCACAGAACCCAACAACAGCCTCCAGGGTCTTATACAGATTCACCGCAGGAAGGAAGCATAGATGGAGTTCCTATACTCCAGATAGCACAGAACCCTACAACAGCCTCCAGGGTCTTATACAGATTCACCACAGGAAGGAAGCATAGATAGAGCTCCTATACTCCAGGCAGCACAGAACTCAACAACAGCCTCCAGGGTCTTATACAGATTCACCACAGGAAGGAAGCATAGATAGAGCTCCTATATTCCAGGCAGAACAGAACCCAACAACAGCCTCCAAGGGTCTTATACAGATTCACCGCAGGAAGGAAGCATAGATGGAGCTCCTATACTCCAGGCAGCATAGAACCCAACAACAGCCTCCAGGGTCTTATACAGATTCACCACAGGAAGGAAGCATAGATGGAGCTCCTATACTCCAGGCAGCACAGAACCCAACAACAGCCTCCAGGGTCTTATACAGATTCACCACAGGAGGGAAGCATAGATGGAGCTCCTATACTCCAGGCAGCACAGAACCCAACAACAGCCTCCAGGGTCTTATACAGATTCACCACAGGAAGGAAGCATAGATGGAGCTCCTATACTCCAGGCAGCACAGAACCCAACAACAGCCTCCAGGGTCTTATACAGATTCACCACAGGAAGGAAGCATAGATGGAGCTCCTATACTCCAGGTAGCACAGAACCCAACAACAGCCTCCAGGGTCTTATACAGATTCACCACAGGAGGGAAGCATAGATGGAGCTCCTATACTCCAGGCAGCACAGAACCCAACAACAGCCTCCAGGGTCTTATACAGATTCACCACAGGAAGGAAGCATAGATGGAGCTCCTATACTCCAGGCAGCACAGAACCCAACAACAGCCTCCAGGGTCTTATACAGATTCACCACAGGAAGGAAGCATAGATGGAGCTCCTATACTCCAGGTAGCACAGAACCCAACAACAGCCTCCAGGGTCTTATACAGATTCACCACAGGAAGGAAGCATAGATAGAGCTCCTATACTCCAGGCAGTACAGAACTCAACAACAGCCTCCAGGGTCTTATACAGATTCACCGCAGGAAGGAAGCATAGATAGAGCTCCTATACTCCAGGAAGCACAGAACTCAACAACAGCCTCCAGGGTCTTATACAGATTCACCGCAGGAAGGAAGCATAGATGGAGCTCCTATACTCCAGGCAGCACAGAACTCAACAACAGCCTCCAGGGTCTTATACAGATTCACCACAGGAAGGAAGCATAGATGGAGCTCCTATACTCTAGGCAGCATAGAACCCAACAACAGCCTCCAGGGTCTTATACAGATTCACCACAGGAAGGAAGCATAGATGGAGCTCCTATACTCTAGGCAGCACAGAACTCAACAACAGCCTCCAGGGTCTTATACAGATTCACCACAGGAAGGAAGCATAGATGGAGCTCCTATACTCTAGGCAGCACAGAACCCAACAACAGCCTCCAGGGTCTTATACAGATTCACCACAGGAAGGAAGCATAGATGGAGCTCCTATACTCCAGGCAGCACAGAACCCAACAACAGCCTCCAGGGTCTTATACAGATTCACCACAGGAAGGAAGCATAGATGGAGCTCCTATACTCTAGGCAGCACAGAACCCAACAACAGCCTCCAGGGCCTTATACAGATTCACCCCAGGAAGGAAGCATAGATGGAGCTCCTATACTCCAGGCAGCACAGAACCCAACAACAGCCTCCAGGGTCTTATACAGATTCACCACAGGAAGGAAGCATAGATGGAGCTCCTATACTCTAGGCAGCACAGAACCCAACAACAGCCTCCAGGGTCTTATACAGATTCACCACAGGAAGGAAGCATAGATGGAGCTCCTATACTCTAGGCAGCACAGAACCCAACAACAGCCTCCAGGGTCTTATACAGATTCACCACAGGAAGGAAGCATAGATGGAGCTCCTATACTCTAGGCAGCACAGAACCCAACAACAGCCTCCAGGGTCTTATACAGATTCACCACAGGAAGGAAGCATAGATAGAGCTCCTATACTCCAGGTAGCACAGAACCCAACAACAGCCTCCAGGGTCTTATACAGATTCACCACAGGAAGGAAGCATAGATGGAGCTCCTATACTCTAGGCAGCACAGAACCCAACAACAGCCTCCAGGGTCTTATACAGATTCACCACAGGAAGGAAGCATAGATGGAGCTCCTATACTCTAGGCAGCACAGAACCCAACAACAGCCTCCAGGGTCTTATACAGATTCACCACAGGAAGGAAGCATAGATGGAGCTCCTATACTCTAGGCAGCACAGAACCCAACAACAGCCTCCAGGGTCTTATACAGATTCACCACAGGAGGGAAGCATAGATGGAGTTCCTATACTCCAGGCAGCACAGAACCCAACAACAGCCTCCAGGGTCTTATACAGATTCACCACAGGAAGGAAGCATAGATGGAGCTCCTATACTCCAGGTAGCACAGAACCCAACAACAGCCTCCAGGGTCTTATACAGATTCACCACAGGAAGGAAGCATAGATGGAGCTTCTATACTCCAGGTTGCACAGAACCAACAACAGCCTCCAGGGTCTTATACAGATTCAACACAGGAAGGAAGCATAGATGGAGCTCCTATACTCCAGGTAGCACAGAACCCAACAACAGCCTCCAGGGTCTTATACAGATTCAACACAGGAAGGAAGCATAGATGGACCTCCTATACTCCAGGCTGCACAGAATCCAACAACAGCCTCCAGGGTCTTATACAGATTCACCACAGGAAGGAAGCATAGATGGAGCTCCTATAATCCAGGCAGCACAGAATCCAACAACAGCCTCCAGGGTCTTATACAGATTCACCACAGGAAGGAAGCATAGATGGAGCTCCTATACTCCAGGCAGCACAGAACCCAACAACAGCCTCCAGGGTCTTATACAGATTCACTTCAGGAAGGAAGCATAGATGGAGCTCCTATACTCCAGGCAGCACAGAACCCAACAACAGCCTCCAGGGTCTTATACAGATTCACTTCAGGAAGAAGCATAGATGGAGCTCCTATACTCCAGGCAGCACAGAACCCAACAACAGCCTCCAGGGTCTTATACAGATTCAACACAGGAAGGAAGCATAGATGGAGCTCCTATACTCCAGGCAGCACAGAACCCAACAACAGCCTCCAGGGTCTTATACAGATTCACCACAGGAAGGAAGCATAGATAGAGCTCCTATACTCCAGGCAGCACAGAACTCAACAACAGCCTCCAGGGTCTTATACAGATTCACCGCAGGAAGGAAGCATAGATGGAGCTCCTATACTCCAGATAGCACAGAACCCTACAACAACCTCCAGGGTCTTATACAGATTCACCACAGGAAGGAAGCATAGATAGAGCTCCTATACTCTAGGCAGCACAGAACCCAACAACAGCCTCCAGGGTCTTATACAGATTCACCACAGGAAGGAAGCATAGATAGAGCTCCTATACTCCAGGCAGCACAGAACTCAACAACAGCCTCCAGGGTCTTATACAGATTCACCGCAGGAAGGAAGCATAGATAGAGCTCCTATACTCCAGGCAGCACAGAACTCAACAACAGCCTCCAGGGTCTTATACAGATTCACCGCAGGAAGGAAGCATAGATAGAGCTCCTATACTCCAGGCAGTACAGAACTCAACAACAGCCTCCAGGGTCTTATACAGATTCACCGCCGGAAGGAAGCATAGATAGAGCTCCTATACTCCAGGCAGCACAGAACTCAACAACAGCCTCCAGGGTCTTATACAGATTCACCGCAGGAAGGAAGCATAGATAGAGCTCCTATACTCCAGGCAGCACAGAACTCAACAACAGCCTCCAGGGTCTTATACAGATTCACCGCAGGAAGGAAGCATAGATGGAGCTCCTATACTCCAGGCAGCACAGAACTCAACAACAGCCTCCAGGGTCTTATACAGATTCACCACAGGAAGGAAGCATAGATGGAGCTCCTATACTCAGGCAGCACAGAACCCAACAACAGCCTCCAGGGTCTTATACAGATTCACCACAGGAAGGAAGCATAGATGGAGCTCCTATACTCTAGGCAGCACAGAACTCAACAACAGCCTCCAGGGTCTTATACAGATTCACCACAGGAAGGAAGCATAGATGGAGCTCCTATACTCTAGGCAGCACAGAACCCAACAACAGCCTCCAGGGTCTTATACAGATTCACCACAGGAAGGAAGCATAGATGGAGCTCCTATACTCTAGGCAGCACAGAACCCAACAACAGCCTCCAGGGTCTTATACAGATTCACCACAGGAAGGAAGCATAGATGGAGCTCCTATACTCTAGGCAGCACAGAACCCAACAACAGCCTCCAGGGTCTTATACAGATTCACCCCAGGAAGGAAGCATAGATGGAGCTCCTATACTCCAGGCAGCACAGAACCCAACAACAGCCTCCAGGGTCTTATACAGATTCACCACAGGAAGGAAGCATAGATGGAGCTCCTATACTCTAGGCAGCACAGAACCCAACAACAGCCTCCAGGGTCTTATACAGATTCACCACAGGAAGGAAGCATAGATGGAGCTCCTATACTCTAGGCAGCACAGAACCCAACAACAGCCTCCAGGGTCTTATACAGATTCACCACAGGAAGGAAGCATAGATGGAGCTCCTATACTCTAGGCAGCACAGAACCCAACAACAGCCTCCAGGGTCTTATACAGATTCACCACAGGAAGGAAGCATAGATAGAGCTCCTATACTCCAGGTAGCACAGAACCCAACAACAGCCTCCAGGGTCTTATACAGATTCACCACAGGAAGGAAGCATAGATGGAGCTCCTATACTCTAGGCAGCACAGAACCCAACAACAGCCTCCAGGGTCTTATACAGATTCACCACAGGAAGGAAGCATAGATGGAGCTCCTATACTCTAGGCAGCACAGAACCCAACAACAGCCTCCAGGGTCTTATACAGATTCACCACAGGAAGGAAGCATAGATGGAGCTCCTATACTCTAGGCAGCACAGAACCCAACAACAGCCTCCAGGGTCTTATACAGATTCACCACAGGAGGGAAGCATAGATGGAGTTCCTATACTCCAGGCAGCACAGAACCCAACAACAGCCTCCAGGGTCTTATACAGATTCACCACAAGGAAGGAAGCATAGATGGAGCTCCTATACTCTAGGCAGCACAGAACCCAACAACAGCCTCCAGGGTCTTATACAGATTCACCACAGGAGGAAGCATAGATGGAGTTCCTATACTCCAGGCAGCACAGAACCCAACAACAGCCTCCAGGGTCTTATACAGATTCACCACAGGAAGGAAGCATAGATGGAGCTCCTATACTCTAGGCAGCACAGAACCCAACAACAGCCTCCAGGGTCTTATACAGATTCACCACAGGAAGGAAGCATAGATGGAGCTCCTATACTCTAGGCAGCACAGAACCCAACAACAGCCTCCAGGGTCTTATACAGATTCACCACAGGAAGGAAGCATAGATGGAGTTCCTATACTCCAGGCAGCACAGAACCCAACAACAGCCTCCAGGGTCTTATACAGATTCACCACAGGAAGGAAGCATAGATGGAGCTTCTATACTCTAGGCAGCACAGAACCCAACAACAGCCTCCAGGGTCTTATACAGATTCACCACAGGAAGGAAGCATAGATGGAGCTCCTATACTCTAGGCAGCACAGAACCCAACAACAGCCTCCAGGGTCTTATACAGATTCACCACAGGAGGAAGCATAGATGGAGTTCCTATACTCCAGGTAGCACAGAACCCAACAACAGCCTCCAGGGTCTTATACAGATTCACCACAGGAAGGAAGCATAGATGGAGCTCCTATACTCCAGGCAGCACAGAACCCAACAACAGCCTCCAGGGTCTTATACAGATTCACCACAGGAGGGAAGCATAGATGGAGCTCCTATACTCTAGGCAGCACAGAACCCAACAACAGCCTCCAGGGTCTTAAACAGATTCACCACAGGAGGGAAGCATAGATGGAGCTCCTATACTCCAGGCAGCACAGAACCCAACAACAGCCTCCAGGGTCTTATACAGATTCACCACAGGAGGGAAGCATAGATGGAGTTCCTATACTCCAGGCAGCACAGAACTCAACAACAGCCTCCAGGGTCTTATACAGATTCACCACAGGAGGGATGCATAGATGGAGCTCCTATACTCCAGGCAGCACAGAACCCAACAACAGCCTCCAGGGTCTTATACAGATTCACCACAGGAGGGAAGCATAGATAGAGCTCCTATACTCTAGGCAGCACAGAACCCAACAACAGCCTCCAGGGTCTTATACAGATTCACCACAGGAAGGAAGCATAGATGGAGCTCCTATACTCCAGGCAGCACAGAACCCAACAACAGCCTCCAGGGTCTTATACAGATTCACCACAGGAAGGGAAGCATAGATGAAGCTCCTATACTCCAGGCAGCACAGAACCCAACAACAGCCTCCAGGGTCTTATACAGATTCAGCACAGGAGGGAAGCATAGATGGAGCTCCTATACTCCAGGCAGCACAGAACCCAACAACAGCCTCCAGGGTCTTATACAGATTCACCACAGGAGGGAAGCATAGATAGAGCTCCTATACTCCAGGCAGCACAGAACCCAACAACAGCCTCCAGGGTCTTATACAGATTCACCACAGGAAGGAAGCATAGATGGAGCTCCTATACTCCAGGCAGCACAGAACCCAACAACAGCCTCCAGGGTCTTATACAGATTCACCACAGGAGGAAGCATAGATGGAGCTCCTATACTCCAGGCAGCACAGAACCCAACAACAGCCTCCAGGGTCTTATACAGATTCACCACAGGAGGAAGCATAGATGGAGCTCCTATACTCCAGGCAGCACAGAACCCAACAACAGCCTCCAGGGTCTTATACAGATTCACCACAGGAGGAAGCATAGATGGAGCTCCTATACTCCAGGCAGCACAGAACCCAACAACAGCCTCCAGGGTCTTATACAGATTCACCACAAGGAGGAAGCATAGATGGAGCTCCTATACTCCAGGCAGCACAGAACCCAACAACAGCCTCCAGGGTCTTATACAGATTCACCACAGGAGGGAAGCATAGATGGAGCTCCTATACTCCAGGTAGCACAGAACCCAACAACAGCCTCCAGGGTCTTATACAGATTCAACACAGGAGGGAAGCATAGATGGAGCTCCTATACTCCAGGCAGCACAGAACCCAACAACAGCCTCCAGGGTCTTATACAGATTCACCACAGGAGGAAGCATAGATGGAGCTCCTATACTCCAGGCAGCACAGAACCCAACAACAGCCTCCAGGGTCTTATACAGATTCACCACAGGAAGGAAGCATAGATGGAGCTCCTATACTCCAGGCAGTACAGAACCCAACAACAGCCTCCAGGGTCTTATACAGATTCACCACAGGAAGGAAGCATAGATAGAGCTCCTATACTCCAGGCAGCACAGAACCCAACAACAGCCTCCAGGGTCTTATACAGATTCACCACAGGAAGGAAGCATAGATGGAGCTCCTATACTCCAGGCAGCACAGAACCCAACAACAGCCTCCAGGGTCTTATACAGATTCACCACAGGAAGGAAGCATAGATGGAGCTCCTATACTCCAGGCAGCACAGAACCCAACAACAGCCTCCAGGGTCTTATACAGATTCACCACAGGAAGGAAGCATAGATAGAGCTCCTATACTCCAGGCAGCACAGAACCCAACAACAGCCTCCAGGGTCTTATACAGATTCACCACAGGAAGGAAGCATAGATGGAGCTCCTATACTCCAGGCAGCACAGAACCCAACAACAGCCTCCTGGGTCTTATACAGATTCACCACAGGAAGGAAGCATAGATGGAGCTCCTATACTCCAGGCAGCACAGAACCCAACAACAGCCTCCAGGGCCTTATACAGATTCACCGCAGGAAGGAAGCATATATGGAGCTCCTATACTCCAGGCAGCACAGAACCCAACAACAGCCTCCAGGGTCTTATACAGATTCACCGCAGGAAGGAAGCATAGATATAACTCCTATACTCCAGGCAGCACAGAACCCAACAACAGCCTCCAGGGTCTTATACAGATTCACCAAAGGAAGCACAGAACCCAACAGGAAGGAAGCATAGATGGAGCTCCTATACTCCAGGCAGCACAGAACCCAACAGGAAGGAAGCATAGATGGAGCTCCTATACTCCAGGCAGCGCAGAACCCAACAGCAGCCTCCAGGGTCTTATACAGATTCACCGCAGGAAGGAACCATAGATGGAGTTCCTATACTCCAGGCAGCACAGAACCCAACAACAGCCTCCAGGTCCGACACATGTCCAGTGGCAACAGAATCCACCGTACATTGGTTAGCGTATTTTTCCCTTTTAATAATGATAATCGACGCATATTAATTCCTTGTTTTAACACATTCTAAATGAAAAAAAAAAGGCATCTCCTTATCGTGCAACTGAAAGCTGCTGATGGCTTGCGCCATCTATCGGAATAAATATAAACTATTCTCGTTGATTTTTAATTATTCCAGAATTGGCCAAATACCCATTCTTGATTAATCAAGAAAAGCTAACCACGGACGCGTTTAGGGCTTTTCACATTCTAAATGGTCTAAATCGTTGTTCGATTTAATATATTTTGCCAGAGTTTCTTTCATGGTCTTTTTAGCTATATGGCAATCATGATCAAACCAAGGGTTCGACATTGGGTTATACGTTTTTGTGTCAATTTGCATACCAATTTTTAACAATGCATTTTTGATCTGCTTGATCATGTTATTAATTATATCCTCAATTTTCAAAGGCGTAAAATTTTTGTGAAATTAAACAATTTCTACTGCCCGTACTGCAATGAAAAAATTAATGGGAGGGCCTGGCTCATCAGTGGTGAACCCTCCCAGCGGTTTCGCCAGTTTAATCTACCATACCGCTGTTATATTGCATTTTTGGAACTTCCTTTTATAGTGATACTGTTAATAGACTCTTTGAAAAGGTTTCACCACTGATGAGCCAGGCCCTCTCATTAATTTTTCCATTGCAGTAAGGGCAGTAGAAATTGTTTAATTTCAAAAAGAATCTTACGCCTTTAAAATAGTTTCGAATTTTGATAACAGATGGCGCGATAGTGCATCATATTCTCAATTTAATATTCAAATTTAATACAAGAAAAATCATCGCCAATTGTTTATAAACAGAAAATATTAATACCAAAATATACATATACAAATAGTTTAGAAAAACCTTATGTTACCCCAAATTTTATGTGGGTGAGACATTTAATTTTATTAATGTTATTTACATAGTGCAGTAAGAAGTGAGATAAATATATTTATAACCCAGGTTCCTGTAGTAAGCAAAAATTCCTGCAAAAGTCAAAATTGAAAATATTTTATTATAAATAAATGTGT
>CP092873.1:2293912-2358267 GCA_030710605.1 Cordylochernes scorpioides
CTAGAGAGAGTGCAGAGGACAGCGGCACTCAGAATCACAGGGGGATATCGCACTACCAGCAGTGAGGCCTTTTTGGTCCTCGCTGGGCTTATTCCCCTGGGATTGAAACTAGAGGAGGAGACCATCAGACAGAAGATCTGGGAGAACAGGGAAGATGCCCTGGGACTTGAAGGGGGGGCCCTGGAATCGAAGAGGGACCCAAGGAAGCCTCCGCAGTGGTTGCCAAAGTGGAATTGGAGTCCTGGAGGGCCGACAGGGATTGGCACGGAGGTTTTCACTGATGGTAATAAGTCTGGAACCAATACTGGAGCTGGGGTAGTGATATTCACTAATGGAGAGCTGATCTTCCAAGAAATTTTAACACTCAGAGTAGACGAATTGGTCTTTTCAGCCGAGCTGGTTGCGATCAGGGTAACCCTCAGAGTGTGTGCCGAGAAGAACTTCAGCCCGGACCGCCTCTATTCAGATTGTATGTCGGCCCTCGTCTCCATCAATCTGGAGAAAGGGCAACTCGCGCATCAAATAATCCAGGAGCTGGAGATGATGTCGCGGGCTCCGGAGCTTCCTTGGTTTAGGAGACACAGCCTCATCGAAGGTAATGTGTTCGCAGACAGGATCGCTAAGGCAGGATGCTTTAGAGGTAGATCACTGAGGACCCCAGTGACCAAGAAAGAAGTTTATAGGAGGATCAGGGGGCACGTCCAGGACTTATGGTTGGACAGATGGAGGAACAGTGTGAAGGGGGAGAGAGGTATTCAATGGGGTAACAACACCCAAGTACCTCTGTAAGGTAATGTCCCACAAACTCATTAGGGTAGTTCGGGACATGGGCTCTTCCCCAAGTCTCCACAGATTTAAAATTAAGAGAAACCCTGATTGCGTCTATAGAGAAAGGAATGTGATTGCACGCCACTACGTCTTGGATTGTGCAAGGGTAGTGGGTGTGCAGGAAGAGAGAAGGAGGGCGAGGGGCGCGATCGAGAGTAAGCTGCTGAGAAATCACAGCAAGCTTCTTGAGAAAGCCCACGACGTGGCAGCTGAGCTTTTCCTCAGCTGTGAGTGAACAGAGTCGACCGGGGGCTGCCTCCCCGCGGTCCCTGCTGGACACAGTAGATAGTTTCCTATTTTGCCACCGGTATAGAAATCCTTCCAGACACGTTGTCTGGGAGGTGGTGTTTCCAGGTACAATGTCCAAGCACTATCTTGGATACCGTTACTTGGCTTATGAGTTGAACTGAATAGCAGCGAAGGGCATGCTTCGCATGCCGGCTTGTGGACCGAAAGGTCTGGGTGGCCATCTGCTTCTAGGGTGTACCAACTGTGCTTACGTGGGATCCTCCAGTTCTTGTTTATTTTGGCTACTGTTTCTATTTCTTTAAAAGTAAGTTTATTTTTCTGTAGCAAGGGTTCTTTTGTGCCTTTTTTCGCTAGCGCATCAGCAGCTTAATTGCCTTCAATGCTAACATGTAAGGGTATCCATTGAAGGTGAATTTTTAAGGTATTGAGAGTTTTTGGAGATATATATAACCAATTATGTTCCTGCTTACTTTGTCTCTAAGTTCCCCTGTGTGACTCAAGTGTTGTATGGCACTTCTACTATCAGTAAGAATCCATATATCGTGATGTTTAGTGTTTCTGATGGATTTTAAGACGTCTTAGATGGCTATAATTTCTGATCTGAAGACTGAGCAAAATCTGGGTTTCTTCTGTTTATTTTCTCATTGCCATTTGTGGTTTTAATGAGAGAGCCACTGCCAGTGTGTCCCAACTCGTCTCTGCTACCATCGGTATAGATAGTTATTGCATTTTTAGGAATTTTATTAATTATTTCTAATGATAATTGTTTAAGTATTCTGTAGTATGTAGTGTGTATTAAGCATTCTGGATTTTGGTATTGTTTTTTGGTGGGTTCATTTAAAGTGGCATTTAAAATAACATTTTGTTAGTGGTTCGCATGGAGATTTTTTTTTAGCTAAATAATATTTTTCCACTTTAAATTTTAAAAATCCATTTCTTTTGGCCAGGTGGAGAAGGCCTTCTTTTTCGAGACTTTTATTGGATTCTCAATTAAGTATGTTATTGGAAGTTCTGTGTTTGTTTCCATAACTCTTGATGTCGTTTATATATTTTGGCAGATTGTAGCTTATTCTATCCTTTAAGGGCATAATGTCTGCCTCGTAAAGTACAATATCATTAGGGCAGGTATTTCGAAGACCTGTAATAATTCTAGCTGCATTTAGTTGTATCCTTTCCAGTGTTTTTAGATTTGTTTCAGATGCTGTACCATAGATTTGATATCATTAGAGATGTGTAAGTTAATTTCAGTGTTGTTGCTTCAGCTCCCCACTCTTCCTGAAATATATTTCAAGATTTTTAGTCGGTCTCTTCCTTTTCTAACAACTCCTTCAATATGTTTACTGGAGTTAATTTCTGGATCCAGGGTGTAGCCGAGATATTTAGGATGTTTATTATATTGCCATTGTTGTTCTTTCAGAATAATATTTGGTCTCATTTTGTATAGTTTCTTATTGGTAGTAAAAAGACAGGTTTCAGATTTTTGGGGGTTAAATTCTAATTTATGTTTATTAGCAAATTTTTCTAGGTGGAGAAGAGTCTTACTCAAATCTCTTTCAGCTTTTTTCCAGTTAGTGTTGCTGCTCCATAGAATAATGTCATCAGCGAAAAGTCCAATATTGGTTTTATGTGAAACTCTTTCTTCTATGCCTGCAATAAATAGGGTGAAGAGAGTTGGCCTAAGGACTGATCCTTGTGGTAATCCTTGGTACAATTTGAAGGTTTTAGATAGAGTGCTTTTATATTTGACCCTGATGTATATATTTTAAAGGGAATCATTTATCCAAGTTATAGCTTTTCCATCAATTTTGAAATGTTTGTATAATTTTGTAATTAACTTGTTTTTCCATACCTTATCAAAAGCTTGTGTAAGGTTTAAAAAGCAGCTATGGTGTGGTTAGTTGGTTTTTTGTTTTGTGCATCTTTTACCTTTTGTGTGAAAAAAAAGAGTTGTTCTATTGTCCCATGTCCTTTCCTAAATCCATATTGTTCTTCTGGTAAGAGAATATTTGTGTCGGGGTGGTAGGTGAGTCGTCTGAGTATAATTTTTTCCATTAATTTGCAGCAAATATTTGTGAGGGAGATAGGTCGGTAGTTTTTTGGGTCATCAGCAGATTTGTCAAGTTTTTTAATGGGAATTATTTTTGCATTTTTACAGTCTTGAGGCAATTTTCCAGTTTTCCAGGAGTTATTGAAAATATTAAGAAGTATTTTATAAAGCTGGACAACACGTGAAGTAAGATGAGTTTCTTTTAATCTTACTTCACGTGTTGTCCAGCTTTATAATTTACCAGTAAAAGTCCTTGAATTTTTCTAAGAAGTATTTCTTTGCCAATTTTGCCCAAGTTTGATATCATTCGGCCATGTATTCCATCTGGCCCAGGAGTCTTGTTTAGGTCAGTGTTTTCTAATGCATAAGCAAGCTCTTTCATATTGATTTTTTTAATGGAAAATATTATGAGTGCTGGTGACATTTTTACAGTCATGAATAATCTTTCGGGCCTTTTTCAACCTTGATTCTACTACTTATTTGATATGAATTACCTAAATGATTGGTAGCAATTTTGTCATTAGTTGCTGGTGTACCATCTGTATTCTTAATCATATTTGTGTTTTCAGTTTGTGGCTGGACTCTGTCAATTTTTTTTGCCAAATTCCAAAGTTTTGTCTTTGGGTTTCTTGGGTTCAGGTTTTCACAAGTTTGTTTCCATTTTTCCCTTTTCACATTTACGTATAATCCTTTTATTTTTGCAATCACAATGTTCAGTTCAGTTCTACAATTTGTTTGGTTTTGGGTGCACCTTTTTGTAGTTCATTTCTTTTAGTTATAAGTGTTTGAATATTTTTGCCTGGTGTGTATAATTTGGAATCCCTTTCTTAATATTACCTCTTGGTATTGAAACTTTGGCTTATTTTATAATGGTGTTTTCGAAAGATATCATATTAGCCTTTTTGAAGTTCCAGAATTTTTTCTTAATTGAGCTAGTTCGGTCTTGGTACTGATTTCTATCAAATTAGGCAAATGATCACTTCCAAAACTTTTTAATATTTGCTATTTGCATTTGTGGAAAATATCAGGATAGTAAAAACTTATATCAAGGGCTTGTGCAGTATTATAGCGTGTAGGAATGATGGGTAGGATTCCCATCATTTAAGCACATGAAGGCATTGTCGTCAAATATGTTTGATAGTATTTTGCCTCTTGGGTTTGGCGTAGAACATCCCCATAGTTGATGTTTGGCATTAAGGTCACCTACAATAATAGTGTTGTCTGTAAGAAATTGAGCCATTGTTCCATCGTCAACGCCTTTTAACAGCATATACAGATGGATCTTCAGACCTTACCCTGAGTAATGGAGGGGCCGGAATTAACATAATACTAAAGATGGAACAAACATCAAAATCAAAGAAGGAGCAGGACAGATTTCGTCAAACTTCACTTGTGAACTGACAGCTATCTGGAAAGCCCTTGATCTATGCCTTAACCAACCATCCCTGCATCAAGCAGAAGGAATTTTAATATACAGCGACTCCATATCCGCTCTAGAAGCAATTCAGAAGGGCAATACTAAAATCACACAGAAAATACCCTCGTTACTTACCCAACTGGAACCATTGGAGAATAACTGCATTCTACATTGGATCCCTGCCCATGTTGGGATCGGGGGGTAATGAAATGGCATTTGAATTGGCAAAGGAAGCCAGAAAGTTGAGCCAAAGGAAAGAACAAATGTCATTATTTGACGCTGATTCTTTGTCAAAATACAAGATAATTAAACAAAAAAATAAGAAAAGATCAAAATGCGAAATAAACTCTGAGAGATAAATGACAAAAACTATAACAAGACTTAGAACAAAACACTATAAAGGAATGACAATACATCCAGATGGCACAAGAACCTATAGGGCATGCAACAATTGTCCTGGTGTGGAACTTACACCTACCCACATATTCTCATAGCCAGCAATGGCCGCAGCCTTGCAGAAATTTGACATAGACCCAGAGCAGCAGCTTTACACACCCAAGATAGTGGACATTGCTGCTGCTGTGATGGAGATGCATGGATACATCTGAGGCTCTTTATTGGACACGACAACAACAACAGCATTCCAGAGTAAAATAAATTATCAGAGATAGATACATATTTTTCAAATGAATTAAAATAAATATAATCGATACTGAGTGAGAGTTGAATTAAAAATATTAGAAATTTATTATCTTCATAAACAAACCGTATCTAAAATATCAATTTTCTTTTTGCTACATGTTTTAATTTGCATTCACCTATTTTACATATCTCTGATTGTATTTGAAAATCGTTAACCAATTCTTCATACTTTTGGCGAAGTGGTGTTTTATTAATTTGTTATTTGATATTATTAGGATTCTTTCCTGGTATTCAAAAAGGAATAATACGTGTCGATCAGTTATATTTTTCAATTTATCAAACAATTTGGCCGCTGAATCTCTGATTCTGGTAGAGCGCCATCTGGCGAATAAAATTGTAACTAAAATCAATTTCGAATTTTTCATTATTTGCCATAAAAATTCCCATTGCATCCTGAACACAATGGTGTTTACCGCATTGCTCTAGCGCAAATATTCGCGGAGTTATTAATTTTTAAAATAGTGCGGGACTTTTGGATCACCCTGTATATTAAAAATAAAGAAGGCATCTCCTGACCACGGGCACATGTGCTTTTTAGATGGCAGAGCGCCATCTAGTGGAGCAAAAATAAACTAAACGTTTATTTAGCTTGCTCCGTGATATTTGGCCAACCCAATTTCTTGATAAATCAAGAAAAGCCATCCACGAACGCGTTTCGCGCTGTTGGCGCTCGTCAGCGTGGAGTAGGCTGTAACCACTGCGACCAAAAAATCTTTTTGGTCCCAATGGCTTCCCGAGAAATCAAGAAATGGGTATTTAAGGCCAAATTTGCGTAAAGACGCTTAACACATGATTTCTCGGGAAGCCATTGGGACCAAAAAGATTTTTTGGTCGCAGTGGTTACAGCCTACTCCACGCTGACGAGCGCCAACAGCGCGAAACGCGTTCGTGGATGGCTTTTCTTGATTTATCAAGAAATTGGGTTGGCCAAATATCACGGAGCAAGCTAAATAAACGTTTAGTTTATTTTTGCTCCACTAGATGGCGCTCTGCCATCTAAAAAGCACATGTGCTCGTGGTCAGGAGATGCCTTCTTTATTTTTAATATCAACACCTGACCCATTCATCTTTTATTTTTTTCTATTGTTTTTTCATATATATATATATAATATATATTTCGATGTTATTTCTATTTTAAAATGAAGGAAAATTTCTGTTAATATTTATTTTAAACTAAGTTTATTATGAAAATTCGAAACTATTATAGACGCGACTCAATATGAAAAATAGTACAAATGTGATATTGTACTGGGATAAGGTGCATAAATAAAAAAAAAAGGCATCTCCTTATCGTGCAACTGGAAGTTGCTGATGGCTTGCGCCATCTATCGGAATAAATATCAACTATTCTCGTTGATTTTTAATTATTCCAGAATTGACCAAATACCCATTCTTGATTAATCAAGAAAAGCTAACCACGGACGCGTTTCGGGCGTATTATAGATGCGTATGATTTTTTTAAAAGTTAAATAATTTCTACTGTCCTTACTGCAATGGAAAAATTAATTAGAGGGCCTGTCTCATCAGTTGTGAAATTTTTCCATTGCAGTAAGGACAGTAGAAATTGTTTAACTTTTAAAAGAATCTTACGCGTCTATAATAGTTTCGAATTTTCATAACAGATGGCGCGCTGATGTATCATAATATTGCCACGTGGAAAATTAGGAAATAACGTCCAGGGTAGCCTAGTGGACATGGCACCTGCCCGGTAAGCAGAAGGTTGTGGGTTCGATTCCCGCCCCTGGACACTTTTATTTTTCCCGTTCGCCATTACTCTTCATATTTTCACCCTCTCATACTTCATTCAAAAAAGTTAGAAATAGTAAATATTTCTCTTTAAAATAAATATTGATTTTTCATAGAAAAGAAACTTATGCGGTATAATTTTAAGTATTGTTTATAATCACACGCCGCAGTCCTTTATAATGTAAAATTAGGAAAGACAAAAACTTCAGGAGGAGACAACAATTTATTTTCAGGCAAGGACAAACTATGAATGGTAAACAAAAGATAAGCCACGAGGGAAATTTACAGAGTAGCAAAATATAAACATAAAAATAACCACTCTGTTAATAAAAATAATAAAATTAATAAATACTTTGTTACAATATAAGTTTATTATATTCAATATACGCGAGAGATCTGTAGTCTGTCTTTATGGTGTCTTTGGACAAGACACCATCACCACGAGAGGGGTTTATATTCTGCCATGGTAACCATGGTGGGAGATGCTCAGGAGGAACGGCGGGTTGTGTATACCCCTAGGAAATCTAGGTAGCTCCGCCCACTAGGACCCCGAGGGACTTCACTCATCTTCATCTAAAAGAACAAGGTCCATCTGGTCCCCTCAGTGGGTCGACACGGCCGTGTGGAATGGCCTTGCTAAGGTCCAACTGTCCCATTGTTGGAGCCGAGTGTCCCAGGAAATACCACAATACATAAGCAGAATGATCCAATACAGTATTAGAGCTCTAAGAAACGGTCTGGTAGATTAAATTAGCGAATCCGCTGGGAGGGTTCACCACTGATGAGCCAAGGAGAAGACCTCGTCTGGTCTATATATTTTCTATATTTAAACTCTGTAAACTCTCTCTTGACCATTGACTAGATGTCAATAAACTATTTTTAATTGTCAATTGTCACTGATGAGCCAAGCCCTTTCAATATATTTTTAAAATTGTAGTAAGGACAGTAGAAATTTAATTTCATTTTTTAAAAGAAGTCGGTGGAAGAGTGGGTAACACCCTCGATTCCATACAGCCATGAACCGGGATCGAAATCCCGCGTTAACATTTTGTTTAATATGTGAATAACCTTCATATATTATTCATTGTTGCAAATATAATAAACTAGGTTGTTCTTTTTGAGTGGTACCTAATAAAGTGATTTTGGAACTTGGATTTCATTTTTAAAATGCGTGCCGCTTTTATTTCTTATAATATATATGTGTGGTACATTCATGTTTTATGATTAATCCTTATTTGGTTTAAAGTGTTTACAAGGTATGATGAAGTTGTGTAGTAAACATGGGAGCTAATCCCGAGATCTCCCAATACATCGATATGACATGATTCACCACTCTCCTAAGTTGTAAGGTTGAAAGAAAATACAGAAACTCCTTTCTTCAAATCCAAATAACAAGGTGCCATAGCAGCAAACAAAGGAAGCCATGACTTGATCTCTCAACATAAAGTGAGCACAAGAAGAACAAAACGGTCAAATTCTGAGGCATCCCATGGACGAACTCACAGATACCCAGCTGTCCGATGCCCGCGAGGTCTTTGCTTTCTTCGACACTGAGAGTCAAGGTACGATTGCCGTGCGTGACCTCGGCAAGGCCCTACGGACTTTCGGACTGAACCCCACACAAGCCAAAGTGGACGGACTCATCTTAGAAATGGAATCCAGGAATCGTTTGTCTTTCGAAGAATTTGCCGAGGTGGCTGCCAGCGTGGCGAAAGAAGAAGGAGACGTGGAGTCCCAGCTACGACAGGCATTCAGCGCCTTCGACCACGGGGGCCGTGGGTATCTCCGCGCGGCAGAGCTGAGACATATCCTCACATCCCTGGGCGACAAGCTGACGGCTCAGGAAGCCGATGAGTTTATCCGAGAGGCCGATATTGAGGGCGATGGTACAATCTACTACGACGAGTTCATCTACATGGTGTCGTTGAAGGAGGCTGTGGAAGAGGAATAACACTGAGAGATCTCATGGACACTTTCTGGGAGGTCTCGGGACTATCTTCCACATAACCCTGATCTATCTATTTACAAACTATCAGTGGTTAGATTAGTTCAGGGAGTTAGTCTTCTTCTTTCTTCTCAAACACTTTTTAATATATATACGAATAAAAGATTACATGAGGAGCTTCTTTTTCGATTTATTGCGAGCTTTCGAACCTTTCGGTTCTTCTACAGGCATGGATAGCATCGTTAGTATATTCATGCTATCCATGCCTGTAGAAGAACCGCAATAAATCGAAAAAGAAGCTCCTCATGTAATCTTTTATTCGTATATATTTAAACAAAATCTACTGAGTTCATGTAGCCGAAAACTTTTAAATATATAATACAATATAATACGGCTTGTGATTGTAAAACGACATTTGAAAATTATACCGCATGTGTTTCCTTTCAACGAAAAATCAAAATTTATTTCAAGGAGAAATAACGATTATTTCTAACCTTAGGAATGAGGTATGAAAGGATGAATTGTGAAGAGTAATGATAAACTGAAAAATAAAAGTGTACAGGGATGGGAAATAATCCTTATTTCAAGGATGAATGTGTCCTGGGATGGGAAATAATCCTTATTTCTCCTTGAAATAACTTTTGATTTTTCGTTGAAAGGAAACACATGCGGTATGATTTTCAAATGTCATTTTTTTAATATCCCTAGTACATTTAGTACAGGTCATTATAATCATAGTGGGTAGTATTTGGCGGCTGTTTTTACTGTAAGTGAACTACATATCTACACATGTGAAAAGCAATTTGACTTTTTAACTTACAAATATGCCTAAGCCCCGTTTGGTTACTTGTACTCGCTGGTGGGGTTGGACTTTTGTAAGAATCGGGGGCCATTGGAGAATTGTTTTATGGAAGTTGTGGACGAGTGAACCGTTCGATATTAACAGTCACGACCCGGGCTTGATTCCCGCATTGAACACACAGAAAAAATTGCTTGGATATAGCCTCCGATTCTTGCAAACATTTCTACAACATCAGTGGGTTTCCGTAACCAAACGAGGCTCTGTCACAATTATAAGTTCAAAAGTCGAATTACTTTCAACTTGTGTAGACATATGGTGGACTTGCAGTAAAATCAATCGCTAAATACCCACCATGATTATCATGCACATACACAACCTTTATCAGGACACCAGTCAGATTCTCCTCTTTCATTGCCGACTTACAACGATATCCTCACAATGATCAATCGCCATCATGTATTGGAGGAGAAAACGATTATTAAAAAAAAATAGAGTTAAAATGACACAATAATTCTATCACAACCATTCATTCCAGCATTGATGGAAGCGAAGGTATACGCCACGACAAGATCCAAAGACACAGAGCATATTGCCACGTGGAAAATTAGGGAAAACAAAAACTTCAGGATGAGACAACAATTTATTTCAGTCAAGAATAAGCTATGAATGTTAAACAAAAGATAAGCCACGAGAGAATTTTACAGAGTAGCAAACTATAAACATAAGTATGATCAGTCTGTTAATAAAAATAACAAAATTGATAAATACTTTGTTACAATATTTGAAAAACATCTCCACACCACTCGCAAATGATCCATTCGCATCACTTTTGAGGCTTTTTATGAACAAACATGGCTGCATTCGTTCAATGAAATCATGTATATAATATTGGGTTACTTTTTATTGGAGAGAGAGAGAAAAGAACTCTTTGGGCGACATATCCTTGTATCATTGTGACAGTCAACAAATATATAACTGGATGAATACAATGATGTTTGATCAAGGTCTTTGGTTTATATAAATTCTACAAGACCGCAGTCACCGTTCGGAGGAGATTAATAGAATCGCCGAATGTCGTGGTCCATTTGGATGAGGAAAGTGAAGCCTAGAAGGCGGTTGATTCCACATTCGTCTTTTCAGTGATTCGCTAACCTATGATTGATGTGGTCATTGGACATGTGTCGGACCTGGAGGCTGTTGTTGGGTTCTGTGATGTCTGGAGTATAGGAGCTCCATCTATGCTTCCTTCCTGTGGTGAATCTGTATAAGACCCTGGAGGCTGTTGTTGGGTGCTGTGCTGCCTGGAGTATAGGAGCTCCATCTATGCTTCCTTCCTGCGGTGAATCTGTATAAGACCATGGAGGCTGTTGTTGGGTTCTGTGCTGCCTGGAGTATAGGAGCTCTATCTATACTTCCTTCCTGTGGTGAATCTGTATAAGACCCTGGAGGCTGTTGTTGGTTTCTGTGCTGCCTGGAGTATAGGAGCTCCATCTATGCTTCTTTCCTGTGGTGAATCTGTATAAGACCCTGGAGGCTGTTGTTGGGTGCTGTGCTGCCTGGAGTATAGGAGCTCTATCTATGCTTCCTTCCTGTGGTGAATCTGTATAAGACCCTGGAGGCTGTTGTTGGGTTCTGTGCTGCCTGGAGTATATAAGCTCCATCTATGCTTCCTTCCTGTGAAGAAGCTCAGCACCCAACAACAGCCTCTAGGTCCGACACATGTCCAATAGCCACACGTTCCTTCATGCATACGTCATGGTTAGCGAATCACCGAACAGGCGAATGATAGCTACATTAATCAGTTTTTTATTCAGTTCCTAACGTGACTCGCTGTTACTTCCTGAGTGGTAGTCACTGAAACGTCACTACCTTAAAAAAATTAGTTGATGTAGTCAAATGTCAATAAAATCATGTCAAATGTATTGTAGCATCCAGCGGTGGATAACCTGGCGTTTGTGTTCCAGTACTTTTGTCGAATTCCTACATCACTGAGGTAAGTCACTTACCTTTTGTCACTACATTACAAAGGGGAAAATGATTGAAGTTTCTTCTATTGAGAAATACAGTTTATATATCTTTCGGTTCATCGATTGGTATAGATTGTCAAAGGGTTCAATCAGTGGACCTCAAGAATTGACAGTTTGTCAAACGGTTTATCAAATAAATTACACTCATGGACAAAACTTAAGGAAGTTGTACCTTTCAGCATGTATATCGGGATTGAGATAATAACTCTGAAAGATATTACAGTGACCTTTATTGAAGACACACGAGATAACCAATATACACTCATAGGCAAAACTAAAGGAAGTTGTATCATTTACCATGTATATCGGGATTGAGACAATAACTCTGAAATATATTACAGTAACCTTTATTGAAGACACAAAACTTAAGGAAGTGGTGCATTTCAGCATGTATATCGGGATACAGACAATAACTCTGAAAGATACACTCATGGACAAAACTTAAGGAAGTTGTACCTTTCAGCACGTATATCGGGATTCAGACAATACCTCTGAAAGATACACTCATGGACAAAACTTAAGGAAGTTGTACCTTTTACCATGTATATCGGGATTCAGACAATAACTCTGAAAGATATTACAGTGACCTTTATTGAAGACACACGAGATAACCAAGTGTGAATAAAATTGCTTCTGTATCCTTAAAAAAATAGATGACCTACGACATTAAAGATTTTCCATTTCCTTAAATATATGTCCATGAGTGTAAATTCTCATGATTCGTAAAATAAAACTGCCTGTATTTATTATAAGAAATTTAAACAATTTTTGACGCATATTATTAAAAAATAAATTAATTAATTATAAGAAGACAGTAGAAAATTGTTTTAAAAATATCATGTGTGTGTGTGTGTGTGACAATTAAACAATATTTATTGTCATCTTAGACAATATTACATCTCACATGAGAGAGAGAGGAAGAGAAGAAAATTATTAAATATATACATAAATGAAACAAATTTACAAGAGGGACAAAGGTAGGAGTCCGCGGCGCTGGAGGGTCCTGGACCAGGCGATGAGCGGGTCCTCCACCGCTTCTCCGAGCCCAACCTGGACAAAGCAGCGATAGATTCGCAACTTTGCCGAGGCCAGGATGGAAAGGGCGTCGTCCTCAAGGCCGGACCCGCCGAAGATCCAAGCCTGCAGGTCAGGGGGCCGCCCTATGATGTTGAAGGCCTCTCTAATTAGAGGCCTGATGGAGGGACAGCACCAGTAACGGTGGCTGAGGGAGCGGTCGATGGACCCGCAGGCAGGACAGGAGGGGCCGACCGAGGCAGGATGGGCCGGATGTGGGAGGGCGTGGAGGGCCAACTTGAGGGCCGCGTCAGCCTCGTGGCCCGAGTAGGCGCAACGCCGCAATGAGGCCCAGTCGATCCTGGATGGTGGATTGATGGTGGGCGTCCATCTCGCCAGGAATCTGGAGATGGGCGTGGCGGAGAGGCGCGGGCGATCCAGGGCCCGTCGGGCTGAGCGGGTCGTGAGGCCGTTGAGGAACGGCGTAGCCGTCCCCCGCAGCACCACGGCCGCAGCTAAGGAGCTAGATGAGGGCGTAGACTCCGCCCCGAAGCCCACGGCGTTCTCGGAGGTCAGCCTCCGGCAGAAGGCGCCCAGGGTCGCGGCGTCAGCCAGGGCCGAGCGCGTTGGGCGGGCGATGAGATTTTCCTCCACGATGAGATCCCGGACTCGGGCTCCGCGCCAGCGGGCAGGGGCCAGGAGGTCGGGAGGGCGGAGGAACCGGCAGCCGCCGATGATGGGGAGGTCCAGCAGCTGAGCCGTGGGGACCGCCCGGTGGTTGAGGCCCAGGATGTTGGAGGCCTCCTCCCATAGCTTCAGCAACCGGAGACGGCGGGGCTGGAGACGGGTACCGTCCGGTGGAGGGTGGATCCAGGCTTCCCCGCTGTTGCCGCCGACCAGCCAGCTGAAGGCATTTCTGCCCCCGCGGAGCGCGACCTGCACCCCCTTGAGGCAGGCGAGCTGGAGCTGGGTCGCGAGGTCGAGGAGGCCGAGGCCTCCGATGGCAACTGGCCTCGCCATGACATCGGCGGGAAGCCACGCCGTGTGGTCCTGTCCCCAGACGAATCTCGCCAGTCGGGCCTGCAGCTTGGCGATGGTCGGGGGGTGATGGAAGGTATCCATGCAGGTGGTGCTGGATGACAGACCCCACCAGCGTGTTCGCCGCTCTTGCTCGCCCGACGAGGGAGAGGCCGCGGGTGAAGGGCGTCCATTTGCGGCATGCAGTCTCCAGGAGGGCCAGGAGATGTTGCTCCCGGTGGATGACGGTGCTCCTGGGGGCGATGTCGAGCCCGAGGACCCTGATGGAGGTGGTCGACCAGGAGGCGCCGAGAGGGGAGTCGCCGCGGTTGCGCCAGGCGCCGCACCAGAGGCCAGCGCTCTTCCCGAGGTTCACGCCGATTCCGGAGGCCTGCCTGTAATCTTCGAAAACGGTCGCCACCCGCTCGAAGTCTCCGTCGCGATGGAATAGGAGGACGATGTCGTCGGCGTAGGCGATGACATTGCCCACGCCGAGGGTCAACTCCAGGCGACGTAGCAGCGGCCCCGTGGCGATGCTGAAGAGTGCGGCGCTTACGGCGCAACCCTGCCTGAGGCCGTTGAGAAGGGGGAAGGCTGTTGTATGAAAGCCTCCGACCCGGATGGTGGCGTCCGCCCCGGCGTAGAGGATGTTAATCCAGGCCATGAAGGCCGGCGGGAGGCGGAGGGATGTTAGCAGGGACTCCAGGAAGCCGCGGTCCAATGAGTCAAAGGCGGACTCTAGGTCGACGCCCATGACGGCCAGCGGCGAGCCTAGGGCGGTGGCCTCCTCGATGGCGTCCGTCACCATGGCGATGTTCCATGACGGGGACCTCCCGGGGACGGCGTAGGTCTGGCATTCCGGCACAAGGGTCCGCAGGTGGGGCTTGAGGCGCCGGTGAAGGATGGCGGCCAGGACCCTGTAGTCGGCCGAGGGCAGCGCGACGGGCCTGTAGCCATCAAGGCCGCGACCTCCGCGGGCCTTGGGCACGAGGCAGATGGAGCTGCGCCGCGTCGACGGAGGCAGGGCACCTCGGAGCCGTGATGCTGCGAACACCCGGGCCAGAGCTTCCGCGAAGAAGTCCTCGCTGAAGGCGACGAGGAGCTCGCACGGCAAGCCATCCCAGCCGGGGGCCTTTCCGCGAGGGAGGTGCTCGATAGCGTTGGCGATCTCGCTGGGGCTGATGTCCGGCCGGTGAAGCGGGTCCTCCTCACTCAGCTCGCGGGTGGTGGTGGGCGCGCTGCTAGCGATGAAGGCAGCTCCCGCAGCTGGATCGCTGGTGGGACGGGCGAAGCGGGGCTGGAAGGTCGCGAATGCCCTCCGCCGAAGCTCGGGGCCCTCGATGATGTTATCCTGCTCGTCCCTGATGACGCTGACCGGGCGTCGGAGGCGGATGGCGCGTGCTAGGTCCGGCAGCGATGGGTAGTCGGCCCGGATGGAGGAGGCCTCGAGCTGCGCCGCGATGTAACGTCTCGCCCTGTAGACGTAGCTGTCGTTGGCAGCGTGGCGTGGGTCGTGCAGGGATCTGGCCTCCGCCAGCAGCCCCGCCTTGATGGAGGTCCACCTATCCCAGAAGGTCCCGTCGTCGTCATCGTGCGCTGTGTCTTCCTCCAACTCCCGGATGTAACCAGCCAGATGTTCGAGAGCAAGGCCCGAGCGGAGCATCGCGGCCAAGCGAGGCTGGGTGGGGGAGGAGACGGCGGTGGTGGGCGGGCCCACCTGGAGCAGCACGAGGCGGTGGTCCGAGAGGTGGTAGTGGCTGGTCGCGTAGATGGACACGCGATCTAGGACTCCAGCAGGGACGAGGATCCGGTCCAGGCGGTTGGATTCGACTTGGTCGCCGTGCATGGAGACTCTGGTGGGCAGGTGGGCGGCGTCGAACTGGGTGGCCACGTCGACCAGCGCGGCCAGGTCCAGAAGAGCGGCGAGGGCATCCGATGATGATGATGATGAGGGGCCCCGATCCAAGTCGCCGATGATCCAACAGGCCCCCTCCTCTTCCTGTGCCGCTGTCGCCGCCAGGAGCTCCAGTTGTCGGTTTCTCTCCCGGGGTTCATGCGCCAGATGAACGGCGATGGCCGTCATTTCCTCGCCGTGGACATCTATTGTTGCCAAGGCGATGTGGCCCGGCCACAGGATACGCTGT
This sequence comes from Cordylochernes scorpioides, assembly GCA_030710605.1. Classification (NCBI taxonomy): domain Eukaryota; kingdom Metazoa; phylum Arthropoda; class Arachnida; order Pseudoscorpiones; family Chernetidae; genus Cordylochernes; species Cordylochernes scorpioides. The sequence goes on from CP092873.1 coordinate 2,309,851, forward strand.
TGTAGCACGGCTACGCCTGGTCCGAAGACGCAGGCGAGTCCGGATCCCGAGATGGCTACGGGATGGGCCAACACAACAGCACTGTAGCCGAGGCAGAGGTCTTGGCCGCTGCCCGGATGAAATGCGTTTGTCTCCTGGACAAACGCGATGTCCACGTGATGTTGCCTGAGGAGATGACAAAGGGCAAGGCTCCTCCTCCGAGTGGCGAGCCCTCGCGCGTTGATGGTGGCGACGCGGTAACTCATTGGGGCCGTCCTTCACGCAGCACCTTCCTGGTCTTCTGGAGGGTTTTGCGGATTGTGGAGTTGGAGTCTGGGCACAAGGCCTTGATGGTATCGTGCAAATTGTTGCGGGCGGCGACCTGTGCCACGGTCAGCGTGGGCGCTCGCTTCTTCATGGTGGTCTCAGAGGTGAGGAGCTTCTGTCGTTGGCAGCGTGGCGTGGGTCGTGCAGGGATCTGGCCTCCGCCAGCAGCCCCGCCTTGATGGAGGTCCACCTATCCCAGAAGGTCCCGTCGTCGTCATCGTGCGCTGTGTCTTCCTCCAACTCCCGGATGTAACCAGCCAGATGTTCGAGAGCAAGGCCCGAGCGGAGCATCGCGGCCAAGCTGGGGTTGGGGGACTTCTCGAGGTGCTCCAGCAGCTGTTCGAGTGCGGCCTTTCCCCGGGCAGGCGTGGCGGGAGGTGAGGACAGCTTCTCCACCGACATCTCCTGGTCGAGCGGAGGGATGCGAGGCTCGGGGGGCCGCAGGGCAGCCAGGGGAGCAGGGTGGACAGCAGGGGCGGGGTGGGTGAGATCCATCTGTTCGGCAGGCTGGTGTGCCGAGGGGATCGCCTGAGCCTCGGCCGAAGTCTTCGCCGGTTGGACAGGGGACGCCGGTGTTGCGGGCGCAGGTGCCGGCTTCCTTGGTCGCTGAGGAGGAGGGAGGGGGGGCCTTGCGTCGGTGGGAGACGCTGCTTGCCTGGGGCTGCCGTTCCCTTGCCTGGCGAGCGCTGGGCAGTTGGCTCTGCGGTGGCCCTGTTTACCGCATTTGGAACACTTGATTCCAAAGGAGAGGAAGGCCGACAGGGTGTCTCCCTTGGAGTGGATGGTCAGACGGGTGGGCAGCGTCTCCAGCCTTACGCCCTCGCGGAGCAGGATGAACGCCTCCCGGCGGCCGTCGGTGAAGGTGAACTCGCCCATTTTGACCAGGATGGGGGCGATGGAGGTGACGTTCCCAAATTGGCCCAGGGCGGTCACGATGGTGCTGTCCTCAACAAAGCCGGGCAGGTTGGCCACGATTATGCGCTCCGCCCTTTTGCGGAAGGGGAAGACCCTGAGGGACGTACCCTCGATTTCCAGGCCGTCCGCGACCAGACGGTTCGCAAGTTCCTTGTCCGCAAGACCCACGATGAAGTGGCCGTTCATTCGATGGAACTGCGTGATGCTCTTTGGCCCCCCGAGTAGCGTGCTCATGGCCTTGAGGTAGGAGTAGTCCGGGATGTCTGGGCACAGCTCCACGAAGACGTAATTCTCATGGTTGGTAGAGGCCTGCCTCGCCCTGGCGTCGGCGATGTTGGCGCGCGTCGCCTTGATTTCCTGGGGCGGCATTGACCTCGGCCCTGTTGTCCGCTTCTGCTGCTGGGGGCCGCGTTTCTCAGCAGGCCTGCTTGCCTGCTTTGCGGCGTGCTCAGGTGTTGAAGAGAGGCGCCTTTTCTTGCTCTTCACAACGGTGTAGTCGTCGTTGGCGTCGACCTCCGCCATCTCGCTGTCGGCCCAGTTGAGCGAGGCCGGGTCGGCTAAATTCTCGCTGGAAGAAGCAGCAGTCGGCGGCGCCGTGACGTCACCCCGCGCGGCAGCCAGCGTTCCAAGCACCTCGCGCGCCGGCGGGCTTGCACGTGTTCGATATTCCATGGAAAATTCTAGAGAAGAATTCTCTATGATTCCTTTTTTCGGCGATAACTCCTCGCCTGGTTGAGATCCAGTGCTGGGCCTTTCAGGCACTTGTTCAGCGGATCGAGAGGGTTCTTCTGGTACCAAACTCGTGATGGTAAGCGCCTTTTACACACACTCCAGAGGCGAAAATGGCGGAGCCCGCAAAAGCGTGGCCGCACGCTCGAGTGTGTGTGTGTGTGTGAGTGTCAAAATATTTTAAATTACTTATATGTTCATTAATACTTTTTAAAATATTAAAAATCATTTTTTTAAATATCGCCTGCATTACGAATTGGGTAATATAAACTTTAATTTCATTTTAACTATTTTTTTTTCATTTTTAAGATGCCTTAAAATTCGTTCATACGATGTTTTATTGCATTTTAAAATATATATATATATATACTATAATTTATGTTGAATATAATTATATATATTTTTATATTTATAATATATTTCTATACTCTATATAATGTTTAAGTAAATCCCAAAAAGAGAATATTGCTGAAATTAGTTACAGAATCTGTCAACAGATGGCAGCACGCGCTGTAAGCAGAGGATGTAATGCCAATCTACAATATGAGAGGTTTACTTTTATTTCATCATTGCTGTTGTTTTTTGCAATATTTGTCACATCTTTGTGTTTGAAAAGTTTAAATAACTGAGTTGAGAGATAATAGACACAGTGAAACAACAGATTATGCTAATACCAATGAGTTTTACACTCATGGACAGAATTCACTACTTTATTCTTAACAGGCAAAGGACCCTCTTCTTAAGTTTCCTATTCAAACTGAATGTTATCAATGATTCAACATGTGAATGCCGCTAAGATTTTGAATCACCAGAGCATCTTCTTTTAACTTGCCCTCTGACTAATCAAATTGTATGTAGATACTTTGAAACATTACCAAATTCTCTTTGTGTTTATACTCTATCTTATGAGAACTTTGTTAAGTTTAGAACTATTTGTACAATAATCTACAAAACACTACTAATCCATCGTGTAAATAATTAATCATATATATGTAAATAATACTAGCACAGCACAATAGTCCTTTGAACTTCGTGCTTTTGTAACAATAAATAAAAAAATGGACAGAACTTAAGGAAGTTGTACCTATTAGGTTACTCTCCATTTACAATAGTAGAGAGCTATCTGGAGAATAATTTGGCGATAAACTACTCAGAGGGGTCACCACTGATGAGTCAAACCCTCTCATTAAATCATTACTATGATTACAGTAATATCTGTAGAGATCTCTTCTTCTTCTTTCTTATCTCCACACTGGGGGAAGTAGAATGCGTCTGCCTTTGTCATTAAGACTGGGAGCACTACTCAGTGGCAGGCCGACTTAGCTCCAAAAGAAATGACCGCCTCTGACATGAGGAATAGAAGCCATGTGCAGCCGCTCCTAACATGGAGTACAAACGCTGCTCATCCTGTATCCCTGGAGTCCTTACAGGGTACTATCAGCCGGGCCAGCTGAGCCCAGGTTGTTTAGTGAGCTTGTTACTGCTCCCCCTCCTCCTTTTTAATCCGGGCTTGGGACCGGCAAAGGCGGAGTTTCTGTAGAGATAATATTTGATAATAAACATCACAAGAAACATATTTTGACAAAACGAATAGTTATAAATTCTATCGACAGATGGCAGTTTAAACTGTAACGTAAAAGGTAAGATTTAGAAAGTGACAATGTAAAAATCGCTATAAATTTTGTGTTAATTTCTATGGATATTACACCTATATTTCTGGCATTTATGTTGATTATGTTATAAATGATCAAAAATTTACCTCAGCAGACCTTTCTGCGATGGTAGAAAGTTTAAATGAGAAGGCTTGGCTCATCATTAGGGAACCCTCTCAGCTGTTTTGTTGAATAAGGCAATGACTGAGAGCTTCGTGTTTTGAACAATAGGCGTCGCTACCTCCGCACATATATATACTTATTACAAATATTTTAAAATATAAGATAGAACTCATTTTTTCCTTTAATATTTTAAGATATTCAACATATTTGATTGTAATTTTTATAATATTTTTTTCATGCACTATTTTCCCCGCCTACTTTGTATTTTTAAAATTATTTCAACTGTGATATTATAACACTATGCGGCACTGAGTTTGTGTATACAAAAATGTAATGCTTTGATAAAAGTTGGCGTTCAGCCGAAATATTGGCAAAATACGCCTTTTATTATCTTTAATATATAAAAATCGATATCAGAAATTATCTTTCTGATTTGGCCAAATTGTGGAATGGACGTTGATATGGAGATCCCTTTCATTTGGTTTTATTATCTAATTAACACCTGTCTCTTCCCTGGCCTGGGGAATCTAACCTTTTTTTGAACAATCTTAGTGGCGTGAAGCACCTTGGTACTTTGCTACAGTGCATTACGGCTTGTCTGCTTGCTACATTCATTTTTGGGCTCGAAAATCTTGTACTTTGGTAGTAGCCCATAACACCATATTCTCTCTTTCAAATGATTCGAAACTGGTTTACCCTCTTTTCATAGTGGATGAATATCATTGTGATTCTTTAATCAATATATTTTTTGAAGTAATACACCTATCCCCCGATTTACACGGTACTTTTTTTTACACGCTTTCGCTTTTACACGGTTTTCCAAATAAGTTTTTTTTTTATCGCACTATACTAAATGCTACTGTGATTGAACACATACGCTGTGTACACATCTCACGAGGAATCCCGAGCTTATGTGCTGACTACATATTTTAACCTGTCAATGCATTTTATTTTTATTTCTGTGTACACCTATCCCCCGATTTACACGTTTTTCTCAGGAACGTATCTACCGTGTAAATCGGGGGATAGGTGTATATTGTTGCATCATGATTAATGCGCGTATTTTAAAAATTATTTATAATATTATTTTTAATATATTTAAAATTTAAATTATATATTTATTTATTTTATAAAACAGATTATTACTATAAAATATTATGTACTATAAAACATTTGTATTTTGATACACTAAATACCCCACCTGCTTTAAACTTTGATATGATAAATAAAGAGAGATTCTAGGTGCTACCTAAATATATAGTTGTCTTATTATTGACTGGTTTAACCTTGTAGGATGGTTGAGACATGTTCTGGAAATATGCAAGACACGTCTGAGGAGAGAATCAAGACTGAAGGATCTGCCAAACCGCAGCTTTGTGCAACAATAAATTAACGTACAAATGAAGATGCTTTGTGCATATTGTAGCATGGGCCGACTTCATGGAACAGTAAGCTCGTGCGCCGGGTTGTTCCACGCGAACCTTCGCGCGAACGCACGCCCCTCCGCCAGTGATTCTTTTCCCCCGCTCGCGCTTGTGCTTCTTTTTCTTTGCTCTCACATAAACAACCTGTATAAACTTTATATATATTTCTCTCGCTTATTAATTTGTTCTTAATTGCCATACGACTTGATAATTATTTCATCACTACAATATTATAAAATAGGAAAATACCTTTTTTTTCTCTAATTTATTGCTAAATAGAGATCACTAAAGAAATTGACAAATCAGCATAAAAAAGTCTGTGGACGAGTGGGTAAAACCCTCAATTCCCGACAGCCATGAACCGGGATTGAATCCCGTATTGTACAAATTTTCTATGAAAAACCTGTTCATATTACACCTATCCCCCGATTTACACGGTACTTGTTTTACACGTTTTCGCTTTTACACGGTTTTCCAAATACGTTTTTTTTTTATCGCACTATACTAAATGCTACTGTGATTTAACACATGCACTGTGTACACATCTCACGAGGAATCCCGAGCTTATGTGCTGACTAAATATTTTAACCTGTCAATGCATTTTATTTTTATTTCTGTGTACACCTATCCCCCGATTTACACGGTACTTGTTTTACACGTTTTCGCTTTTACACGGTTTACCAAATAAGTTTTTTGTTTTTATCGCACTATACTAAATTCTACTGTGATTGAACACATGCGCTGTGTACACATCTCACGAGGAATCCCGAGCTTATGTGCTGACTACATATTTTAACCTGTCAATGCATTTTATTTCTGTGTAGACCTATCCCTCGATTTACACGTTTTTCTCAGGAACGTATCTACCGTGTAAATCGGGGGATAGGTGTACTCATGTAAATTTGAGCGGTACCTAATAAAGTATTTTTGAACATGAAATCAGCATAGAAAATATAACCATTTGTGTGGAATGCAGACGACAATGTGCGACTTAACAATTCTGATATTTACTAAGAGCTAGCTAATACATTTAATAATTATTTTAAAATCGTTTCTATATACATCAATACCTCGCTTTGCGTCGTTTGGTTTTGCGTTTTTTTTCGAAGTTGCGTCGCTGCTTAATTTTTATTGATTTTCACTGTGCGTCGTTAGATTTTCGAAGTTGTGTTGTTTTGGATTCGAGTCTTTAATTTTTTTAGAATTTTTTTTTTCTAAAATATGGCAACACCTTTGTTTTTGATTGCGCCTTCACATATTTTCACTTTGCGTCGTTTCAATTTGCGTTGTGTTTTTTTGGAACGTAACCCCGACGCAAAGCGAGGTATGGGTGTATATAATATTTACGTCTAGGGTATATCGGTGAAAAAGGAAATTACTCAAAAGTTTAAAACAAAAGGAAATAAAAGAATTGGCGATAAAAATAAAAATAAAAAGAATTTGCAATGGTTTGGTGCGACAAGGTGGCTGGGTTGACGAGGTGGCCGAGTGGTTAAGGCGATGGACTGCTAATCCATTGGGCTCTGCCCGCGTGGGTTCGAATCCCATCCTCGTCGTTTTTTTTTTTTTTTTTTGAGTCGGTAGCGGAATAATATAAAGTTTTTATTTTTATAGTAAAAAAAACCTTTCTACTTTCCATATTTCATTTATATGTAGAGGGCGCTCCATGGTTCTAGGTTTGAATAGGAAGTTCTGTTTGAAGTCTTGGAATTGTATTGGGATATCAGGTGAATAAATTTAGAAAAAGGCATCACTGATTGTGTAACTAAAAGTTTCTGATTGCTTGCGCCACATGTCGGAATAAATGAGTATTTAGTCAATTATGGAATAATTAAAAATCAACAAATAGTTGAAATTTATTCCGATAGATGGCGCAAGGCATCAGTAACTTTTAGTTTCACAATCAGGAGATGTCTTTTTCTTAATTTATCCATCTTTTCCCAGTACAATTATGTCACATCTCTCTCATAGCTTATGTATTTATGATTCAGCTACACTTCTAGCTTCATTTGCATATGCACTAAATTGCATATTACACGTTAAGACTATATTTGAAAACTAAAATGTCTAAAAATGTCTAAAAAACTAAACTGTCTCTTCCCTGGCCTGGGGTATCTAACCCTTTTTAAACAACCTTGGCGGCATGCATCACCTTGGTACTTTGCTGCAGTGTATTACGGCTTGTCTGCTTGCCCTTTTTGGGCTCGAAAATCCTGCACTTTCGATTAGTGGCCACATAGGATACCAGAAATGTGCAAGCATGTGCAAATCTTCTGCTGAAATATCTCCTTATATTGATTCCCTCTCAGACTTAAAAAATAAGATGTCGGCAGAGATCAAAGAATGTTTAGCGCCCATCGACAGACGTCATTCCTGGGACTGAAAAAAACTCAAGATAATTTGGAATTAGCATTTGTTTATAGATACAGTAGTGACGTCATGGCAAAGAAAATACCTGTGCTGGGGAGGGAGGTCTCCACCAGCTGTAGGTCAGAACACCAAAGGATTATGTCGCATTCCCATAACTTACCAATATAAACACAATGCATTCATCATAATTTACAAAATAGCTATTTGAAATACATATCGATATTTTACAAAATACCTAATAATTCGTATATATAACTCGTATATATACGTACGAATTCGTACATAGTATATATATTAACACAAATCAATAACGCGCCATCTATACATATAAAATGAGAGGATTTAAAAGCACGAATGTTTCTTTTATACATAATACAAACTTCTACTGTCCTTACTGCGATGAAAAAATATATTTGGAGGGCTTGGTTCATCAGTGGTGAACCCTCCCAGCGGTTTCGCCAATTTAATCCACCAGACCGCTTCTAAGAGCTCTAATACTGTATTGGACGATTCTGCTTATATACGCAGCACTGAAGGGTGGAATCTCAGAAATGGTTTTCAAGAAAACTATGTCGTGTCCAGTGAAGATGTCCCCATACATCTCTATCAAAGCAGTCGTAATGTTCACTATGCTGTTCATTGGAAAATAGGTGCCGTTGCCACGTTAGTCACCTTGGACCAGAATTTGGTCAAATATTCCAAGGGTCTAGGGGTGTGTAGTCGGACTTCCCCCCTCTGTATATATATAAATACTGTAAATTTAACTTGTACAACAATTTTCTACTATTCCTTCCTTATGGAGAAATTATTAAGTGAGCCTGGCGAAACCGCTGGAAGGGTTTACCAGTGATGATCTATAGGGTCTCCTATTAATTTTTCCATAAGGAAAGTAGGAAATTGTTTCATTTTGTAAGAAAGAAACTTTAGAGCTCTATAATTTCATATTTCAAAAATATTTCTCATGAGTTTTTATCTTTATTTCTTCATAGTTCCTCCATGGTGATGATTCTGTTTATCATGGTTCGCTAAACAAAAAGCAAAAACTCGCGATATCTATATAAACGGAATCAAACTATAAACCATAGTTTTTGTTTTGGTTTGTCAATAAAACAACTTATCTTACTGTCCTTACAGCGATGGATAAAGATTAGGATGACTTGGCTCATCAATGGTGAACCCTCCCAGCGGTTTCGCCTGTTTAATCTATCGCTTTATAGAGTTCTAAATCCCAGAAGAGAATTTTAAATCGTATGATTTACTACGATGACCATCCGGACGGCTGGTCAAAAATGATTTTTTTTATATATTACAAAATAAAAATAGAGGAATTTGTAAAGTCAAACCTACGTTCTTACATACATAAGGTTATCCCAAAAGTTCGTGTTTTTCTTAAAACCTTTTTTTTTTTTATTACTTGGCGAATAATATTATTACGGCGAATACATAATAATACAATTACTTTATACATAATACAAATACATTATACATAACGGCGAATAATATTGGTATTTCAATTTTTTACAAGTGTTTACGAACTTTTGGTACAACCATGTAATTTATAATTTCGTTGTTTCAATGCAAATCTAAGCTAAATAAACACTGCAGGCTGATTGGCTAATGAAATCAACGTTTATTAAGCGATTGAGATCACGTGATAGTGAGTAACCAATCGGAGCACGAATAAAACAGACATAAATAACATTAGGGGTTCATTTTTACAGGATTGTGAATTTCGACAAATTATAAAATCATAAGATGCCTCTACTCTTTTTATTCAATTGATTAAGTCAGTGACCTGTAACTGAGTAGTGCTCCCAGTCTTTATGATAAAAGTAGACGTAATCTACTTCACCCAATCATTATAGATGTCAAATCTTCTTTGATCAGCTCTACTCATCTCCAGTAGACACCGTCAACAAGCTCTACAAGCTTGATACCCTGATATTATTGAGTGGAGCTAAAAATAAAGAAGACGAAGACTTGATTGAGGAAAAGCTTTCGAGTAAGCCTTTCTTCAGCTAAATAAAAACGTTATAGTTAGCTGAATAAGGGATTGCCTGAAAACTTCCTTAATCGAATAAATAAAAGAGTTTCGGCGTCTAATGAGAGATATGTTGTAGCATTAAGAGTATATACAAAGTTGTCCCAAAAGTTGGTGAACACTTGCAAAACATTGAAATACCAATATTATTCGCCGTTATGTATAATGTCTTTGTATTATGTATAAAGTATCCAGACCCTTTGCATTCGCTTTTTATAATTACTGGAAATCAGCTCAATCAAAATGTTTAGCACAGACACCGGATCCAACTCGATAATTGTTCGAGGTCAATACCCAATATTTGTATATAACTATGATGCTAATCTGTTATTTTTTTTATTTTGTCCTACCGAGACGTGTGCCCAATAAAGGCTATTGTTGTTGTTGTTGTATTATGTATAAAGTAATTGTATTATGCATTCGCGCCGTAATAATATTATTCCCCAAGTAATAAGAAAAACAACGTTTTAATAAAAACGCGAACTTTTGGGATAACCTTATGGTATATTAGAGGTATCTGGCTATCCCAACTGGAGAACGCTATCATGGATGGACTGTTCACAAGTCAAGAGGGCATTTCGACGCCAGAAGCAATATGAAAGAGACATCTTGAGAGAGGATGATGTAACAGAAAAGACTTCCAAGTCCTTATCTCTGGACCATCCGTGATAAGTCTCACTTTGGAACAGGATCTTGGACACTCCCAGCCGGAACTGAGCACTTCTGAAAGTTCTGACGTCGGTCTGCTTGGAGATCTCGTAATCTTGGAGACAACATAAGGATTTGAACTCATGGATAAAACATAAGGAAGTGGAATGTTTTTAATGTCGCCGGTCGCCTCTTTTTTTTTTTTTTTTTGAAGGAGACAGAAGCAATTTTGTTTACGCTTGATTATCTCGAATGTCTTCAAAAAAGGTCACTGTAATATCTTTCAGAGTTATTGTCTGAATCCCGATATACATGCTGAAAGGTACAACTTCCTTAAGTTTTCGTCCATGAGTGTATATTGTTTACTAGATTGAGACAGGAACTGGCTCAAGTGGATTGTGTTAGAGAGAGATTTCATGGCCTTCAGCATGTTTTTGAAAGAAAGGGCTTCATGGTCTCTAGCGTATATTTTGAGGGCTTCATGGTCTCTAGCGTATATTTTGAGGGCTTCATGGCCTCCAGCCTATATTTTGAGGGCTTCGTGGCCTCCAGCCTATATTTTGAGGACTTCATGGCCTCCAGCCTATATTTTGAGGGCTTCGTGGCCTCCAGCCTATATTTTGAGGGCTTCGTGGCCTCCAGCCTATATTTTGAGGGCTTCGTGGCCTCCAGCGTATATTTTGAGGACTTCATGGCCTCCAGCCTATATTTTGAGGACTTCATGGCCTCCAGCCTATATTTTGAGGGCTTCGTGGCCTCCAGCCTATATTTTGAGGGCTTCGTGGCCTCCAGCGTATATTTTGAGGACTTCTTGGCCTCCAGCCTATATTTTGAGGACTTCATGGCCTCCAGCCTATATTTTGAGGGCTTCGTGGCCTCCAGCCTATATTTTGAGGGCTTCATGGCCTCCAGCGTATATTTTGAGGGCTTCGTGGCCTCCAGCCTATATTTTGAGGGCTTCGTGGCCTCCAGCGTATATTTTGAGGACTTCATGGCCTCCAGCCTATATTTTGAGGACTTCATGGCCTCCAGCCTATATTTTGAGGGCTTCGTGGCCTCCAGCCTATATTTTGAGGGCTTCGTGGCCTCCAGCGTATATTTTGAGGACTTCATGGCCTCCAGCCTATATTTTGAGGACTTCATGGCCTCCAGCCTATATTTTGAGGGCTTCGTGGCCTCCAGCCTATATTTTGAGGGCTTCATGATCTCCAGCGTGTATTTTGAGGGCTTCATGGCCTCCAGCGTGTATTTTGAGGGCTTCATGGATTCCAGCGTATATTTTGAGGGCTTCTTGGCCTCCAGCGTATATTTTGAGGTCTTTATGGCCTCCAGCGTATATTTTGAGGGCTTCATGATCTCCAGCGTGTATTTTGAGGGCTTCATGGCCTCCAGCGTGTATTTTGAGGGCTTCATGGATTCCAGCGTGTATTTTGAGGGCTTCGTGGCCTTCAGCGTGTATTTTGGGGGCTTCATGGCCTCCACCTTTATTTTGAGGGCTTCATGGCCTTCAGTGTATATTTTGAGGTCTTTATGGCCTCCAGCGTATATTTTGAGGGCTTCATGATCTCCAGCGTGTATTTTGAGGGCTTCATGGCCTCCAGCGTATATTTTGAGAGCTTCATGGTCTCCAGCGTATATTTTGAGGGTTTCATGGCCTTCAGCGTTTATTTTGAGGGCTTCATGATCTCCAGTGTATATTTTGAGAGCTTCGTGGCCTTCAGCGTATATTTTAAGTATAGTTTCGTGGCTTCCAGCCTATATTTTGAGGGCTTCGTGGATTCCAGCGTATATTTTGAGAGCTCCATGGCCTTCAGCGTATATTTTGAGCGTTCTTGGCCTTCAGCGTATATTTTAAAAATAGTTTCTTGGCTTCCAGCGTGTCTAAGAAAATAGATTCATAGCGTCCATCGTAGTGGACCTAGAGAGACTGAGGATTCCTCAAATATCGTTTATCACAGCCTGACCTAATTTGTCTTCAGCTCGCGTCCTTCCCTCGCCACGTCAGCAAGGTAGCGCGTGCCAAGAAAAATAGAGAACTCCTTTGTCCCATTATTTTAAAGGTAAATAAAACGGCAAAACATTCTTCTGAAATATTTCTTACGCATTTCGTACGTAAACTGCTCTTTTTTCTCTTCTCTCTCTCTCAATCTGCTGCCATTGTATGCAGATGTCTATTGATTTGATGCCAGATTATTTTTAGAGCCTTGAGATCCCCGGCGGAAGGCCGCTGCGGCCTTGACAGAAGGTTGGATATATCCCACCGTAGCTGGTTTCCTGCCTCGTGCAAAATACAAAGTCGTAAGACGAATAGATTTTTATGAGTTTTTTTATTTTTTTATTCAGACGATTTTTCGAACATTTCTGTATTTCTATAGGATAATCGCCATAAGAAATATATTGTAAAAAAGTATAAAATATTTCTCTCTTTCTCTCTCGTGAGGCAAAAATTTCTTGTAAAGTTTTTTTTTTTTTTTTAGCCGAGTTTTCAAGATTTTCTGTCCTACAATAAAATCGTCTGATGAAATATACTGTAAAAAGTACAAAATCGTGAGATGAAGAGAATTTCTTCTAAGTTTTTTTTTTTTTTTTTTATTTAGTCGAGCTTTTTTTCGAGATTCTCTGCCCTTTAACAGGAGTGGATTTAACTTCCATAGATGGAAAGAAATTATCGAAAGCTTGTGTAAATGAAAAAAAAACCAACCTTACAAGAAACTCTCTTCGTCTGACAATTTTGTACTTTTTACAATATAAAGCAATAACGCACCATCTATATATAGCAAATACAAATCATTTAATCACGAATATTTCTTTTATATATACACACAACAAACTTCTACTGTCCTTACTGCGATGAAAAATATATTGGAAGGGCTTCTTGGTTCATCAGTGATAAACCCTCCCAGTAATTTCGCCAATTCTCAATCCACCAGACCGCTTCTTTAGAGCTCTAATACTGTATTGGATCATTCTGCTTATATACGCTGCATTGAAGTGTGGAATGATCCAATACAGTATTATAGCTCTAAGAAGCAGCCTGGTGGATTAAATTGGCGAAACCGCTGGGAGGGTTCACCACTGATGAGCCAAGCCCTCCCAATATTTATTTTCATTGCAGTAAGGACAGTAGAAGTTTGTTTTGTGTTAAAAATAAACATTCATGCTTCAATGCTTCCATTTTTTATATATAGATGGCACATTATCGTCTTATAATTACATTCTATGTAGCTATAGCCGGATAAATTGGCACATAGCGTCTATTTTGACGGGAGAGATGGCCGAAACGTCCAAGCAGCCCAACCATCCTAAATATAACCTCCACAAAAACCAAGGCATTCTGAACAATCCTAGTCCTTGGTCCACTTCGGGAAGGATCGACGTAATTGAACTTTAATGAATGGACTCTACTCTGAGATTTGACGTAAAGTTTGACATGGGACTTTTTACCCTGAATTACCTTGAGAGAGATTTGTGTGTACTTTGAATAAAAAATGCGTTTTTTATAAATGTCTTTTGACGTAAGTTAAACACAAAATTATTATCTCTTTGTTTGATTTTGGCATGTGAGATGTGTATGTTGTTGGGAAAAAATTATGAAGATTTGTAGAAGAAGAAAATTCCTTTATTACTTAAAGGTATAACAAGGGGGTCGGTGGAAGGATGGTCTAAATCATTGGTTTTCGACCGCTAGACCCGAGTTCGATTCCCGCATTGGACACTTTTTTTTCTGATTAAAAAAATAAATAAAATGCTCCGATGGCCCCCGATTCTTGCAAAAGTCTAACCCCACCAGCGAGTGCAAGTAACTAAACGGGGCTATGGCACATTTGTAAGTGCAAAGTCGAACTGCTTTTAACATGTGTAGACATGTGGTGCACTTAGAGTAAAAGTAAAAGCAAGTCGCCTATTTCTACCCAACATGATTATCATGGTATGTACCACGTGTACTAGGGATAAGCAAATATATATATATATAGATTTGATCTTATTACCTTGTGTTTATATAGATGATTGTTATTATCTAAAAATAGTTTTGAATTATCCGTTTTATTTTGATATTTCGAACATGAGCGTTGTAACCCACTTTGGCCATCTTCCAGACCAAGTTTTTTTATTCGCAGGACAGGATCTATAAAATGTTTAACGCATATGTCCGCAACAACCAACACATAAACAATGCTCCTTTCTTCCATGTTTTTTTTTCTAAAAGACGGGATTTATTGCATTATAGATTTATATTGCTTTCTTGGCAGCACTTTAAGGCCATTCTATCCATGCTAAGTTACCGATTAATTCACAGAACGTTACTCGTAAATTCATTTTTTGACCAAGTTCCTCAGGTTTATTTACTTGGTAAAAACTTGGTGTTGTGTTCTCAACCATTCTGGCATAGGATAGAAAGCCATTCCATTATACCTCTGAGAGCATGGTATCCACTTTTAACACATTTTTTGGTTATTCTTCAGATTTTTAAAATAAATTTAAGTACAAATTTGTCACAAATAAATTTACTTGCTATGTGTTTATGTTCAATAATATAATCAAAATATTGCCACGTGGAAAATTAGGGAAGACAAAAACTTCAGACGAGGAAACAAAATTTATTTCAGGCAAGAACAAACTATGCATGGTGAACAAAAGATAAGCCACGAGGGAAATTTACAGAGCAGCAAAATATAAACATAAAAATAACCACTCTGTTAATAATAGTAATAAAATTAATACTTTGTTACAATATAAATACATAGTCGGTGGATGAGAGGGTAACACCCTCGATTCCCGACAGTCATGAACCGGGATTGAATCCCACGTTAACATTTTGTTTAATATATGAATAACCTTCACTTATTATTCACTGTTGCAATTATCATAAACTAGGTTGTTCTTTTTGAGCGGTACCTAATAAAGTGATTTTGGAAACGAACCGAATATAATCAAATATTATCTCTACAGACCTTACTGCAATGATATAAGCTATTGAATAAGAGGGCTTGACTCATCAATAGTAAACCCTCTCAGCGGTTTCGCCAAATTAATCTCTAGACCATCACATTACCAGTAAAGTCTAGAGATAAATTTGGTGAAACCGCTGAAAGGGTATACTACTATTGAGTCAAGCCCTCTCATTCAATAACTTATATCATTGCAGTAAGGTCTGTAGAGATAATATTTGATGATATTATTGAAAATAAACACATTGCCAGTAAATATATTTGTTACACCCTCTCATTCAATAACTTATATCATTGCAGTAAGGTCTGTAGAGATAATATTTGATGATATTATTGAAAAGAAACACATTGCCAGTAAATGTATTTGTTACACCCTCTCATTCAATAACTTATATCATTGTAGTAAGGTCTGTAAAGATAATATTTGATGATATTATTGAAACACATTGCCAGTAAATATATTTGTTACACCCTCTCATTCAATAACTTATATCATTGCAGTAAGGTCTGTAGAGATAATATTTGATGATATTATTGAAAACAAACACATTGCCAGTAAATTTATTTGTTACACTCTCTCATTCAATAACTTATATCATTGCAGTAAGATCTGTAGAGATACTATTTGATGATATTATTGAAAAGAAACATATTGCCAGTAAATTTATTTGTTACACCCTCTCATTCAATAACTTATATCATTGCAGTAAGGTCTGTAGAGATAATATTTGATGATATTATTGAAAAGAAACACATCGCCAGTAAATTTATTTGTTATAAATTTTGTCGATAGATGGCAATATAATTTATAGATTTAGGTACAAATATATTTATTGAATAATGCAACAGGTTTCTGGAGAACTGGTTTCTGTTCCTTTTATTATTACATCCTGAATCTTTCAGGCAATTCTGCCATTCTACGGAATGCATCTATTGATGACGTGGCCTTGGAATCGTCCAGGTCGAGCTGGTACAAGTTCTTTTTGAGCTCAAAACTCTGAAGAGAGTTGAAAAAGACTCATTCCCTGTCTAGAGGAGGACTCCCCCAAGGTTAGGGAGCCTCTCCCTCGCTGTAGAAATATGCAAATATATCATCATTGTATATATAATCTGTTCCATTTATTCGTTTCTTTTATTGATATTTGACTAAACTCTAAAAGAATGGTCTATCACTTGTGATCACACGCCTCGTTTCTCAGCAGATGATGCTGTGAGACGCCTACCCTGTGACGTCAAAATAGATAAAAACCGTTTATATTTTAATAATTACCTACATAATGACCGTGAGATATGCAAATTATTTTTTATTGCCCTTTAAAAAGCGCTGAAGTGTCCAATTATGATGAAGGAAGGAAAGAAAACTGGAGATAGACATGGGTGAGATTGAGAAAGATATGCTGAAATCTGACACTGTATGGCAACTTCTTCAGGTTCTCTACTCTTGGATAGATAGCTCTCTTGTAGATCTTGGATATATAGCTCCGGGTTTAGATCTTGGATAGATAGCTCTCTTGTAAGTCTTGGATAGATATTGGATAGACAGCCCTCTCGTAGATCTTGGATAGATAAATCTCTCGTAGATCTTGGATATATAGCTCCGGGTTTAGATCTTGGATAGATAGCTCTCTTGTAGATGTTGGATTGATAGTTCCGATGCTTTTTCATCCTTGTTGCTTCAACGCTTCCCAGCCAGTCCATTAATCCAATTCAATTTCTCCGTTATTGAGAAGGTTCTGGTCTCCGTGACTTCTCTATCTTGAGTTCTTATATTTATTTCTCCATAGCTTCCCATCCAGTCCATCTTTAAATAACTCTGGGGAGACGAAGAAGTATCGTTTTATTACTACCTATCCCCAGTACACGTGGTACAGGCCATGATAATCATGGTGGGTAGTTAGATAGTATATTTATTGTAAAGTATACACCACATGTCTACATATGTAGACAGCCGTTTAATTTTTTCCCTTACGAATGAGGCAGAGTCCCATTTGGTTATTTGCACTCACTGGTGGGATTTGGTCTTTTGCAATAATTGGAGGCCATTGAAGCATTTTTTTTTCTTAAGATAAAAGTGGCCGATGCGGGATTCGATCCTGGGTCGTAGCAGTCGAAAACCAACAGTTTAGACCACTGCTCCACTGACCCCATGACAAATGTAGATATTTAGGAATATAAACTATTCATCGCGATTGGTTCTGTTTATTCTTTCAAACAACTTCCTACTGTTATCCTTACTGAGATGAAAAAATATTGGGAAGGCCTGTGTTTGAAGTTTATCTGTTAATTTTGTAATTATTATTTTTTAATTCATAGAAGCATTTTTCTGGCAGACATTCAATTTTTTTATCATCATCATCATTTTTAGTTAGTTAGTTATCAAATCATTTGCAATTGTAGTTTCCTTTTTGTTGTGTTCCTTTTTAAGCAATAAAATATATAGAACTAAGGTGTAATATTCAATTCAAACATATGGAACCAACATCGATTCATTTTTAAAACAAAGCAAAATCATAAGCTTATACAACTTTCACTTTTTCATACAGCCTGGTTTTTCAGTAGTAAATTCTCTCAGCAGGTTCGCCCTTTCAATCTGCCATACCGTTTTAATAGATTATTGGACCTATCTGATTATCAATTCAGCACTATAATGGAATTTTTTGTGAAAGTATTTGATGGAATTATGCACATAAGATTTAATGAGTAGGAATATATTCAATTATTGCATAAAGCACTACTATTATAGCAAATAATCTTTAAATAATAAGAAAGTATAAATATATGTGATCGTTCAATGATTTCTACTGATGGGATATTATAATAGAAGCTAGTCTAGAGAGCTCACTGGAGACGACGCAAATAGCTGGCCAAGTCGGGGCAGTGCTCCACATAGACGTCCTGTTCCAGGGTAGCCGTGAACTTCTATGCCCCGGATGCCACGATTCTGTGCAGTCGGTGGACACTGAGCAGGAGGCTTTTGTAGGTCTCAGAGTGTTTATTATGGGGAGTGAATAATCTTGGTGGGACATGGTCACTAGGGGCTGATCCAATGTTGGGTTCGTGGTACGGCCCAGGAAGGTCTGTGGGTTCTCTCAGACCAGTTGTAGGGGGCTTGCTGCCAACTTAATCAACATATTTTTATTTAAATACAGCTTATTATAAGAAAGTATTATTACTATTTTTACAAAAATAACTAATTTAAAAATATAAATTATTTAAAAATATAAACTAAAATTCTCCTTTCGTTTTGAGCAGGAGGCTTGTGGTGGGAAGGGTTGGAACTCTTCTGACTGTTAGTATATTGCCGGATGTACCGTTGGGAATGATGCATCGAATTGAGATATACACATCAATACTTCTGGTCGCTCATTGAATGGGGAGTCAAGTTGTCATTGTTTTCATTTTATAAAAGTGATCGCACAAGAAAGTGGTCGCACAAAAATGTATTTTTTCATGAAAGTGGTCTCTCACGAAAGTGGAAGCTAAAGAAAGTGGGAGGTCGTACAATAATGTATGAGAGTGGTTACTCAATAAAACCGTCGCTAACGAAAGTGGTCGCTAAAGAAAGTATTTTCTCAAGAGAGTTGTCACTCAAGAAATGGTCGCTAACGAAAGTAGTCGCTAAAGAAAAGTGATCGCAAAAGAGAGTTGATGTTCAGGAGAGTGGTCGCTCAAGATATTATCGTTAACGAAATTTGTCGCTCGCGAAAGTGGCTGCTCAAGAAAGTTTCCAGTCACGAAAGTGGTCGTTAAAGAAAGAGATCGTAAAAGAAAGTATTTGCTCAAGAAAGTGGTAGCTAAACTAAGTGGTCGCTCAAGAAAGTGATCATCCATCATCCCCAGGTCGGTCACGAGAGGTACAACAGTCACATTACTGGCGACAGCACCGTGAAGTGCATTGATGACATAGCTGACAATTACCGGCCGAGCGGCAAAAACGCAGCAAATGGGCGGCGAGGAGCCGATGACACTGCAGCGTAATGATGGAAGAGGGAGGTTCGGACGTTGATCTCTAGATGTGGGCTTGGCACATGCCACAAACTGACCTACACTCACTGCCTGAACACCACGTATTGTATTACATGTTTAAACATCCAGTGTCAAACTTATCTATATTATATACGCTAAACACGGATGATAAAACGAATTTTTGTTTTCTTCTGACGAGGACAAAAAGCTTTTTGTCGAAACGTCGATGTAATAAAAAGATTTACTGGCCGAAGTATCTTTATTTTCAAGAAAAACGGATGATAAGCTTATTCACTGACGGAGACCGACAAGGCAAAAAACAACGTACTTAAGAATGGTGGCAGCTTAAACCTTTGTTTCCATTTAAAATTCAATTTCCATCTATCGTTACAATTTGTAATAAATATTTTTATCAATGTGTTTCTTTTCAAATATCAAATATTATCTCTACAGACCTTACTGCAATGATATAAGTTATTGAATGAGAGGGCTTGACTTATCAGTGGTGAACCCTCTCAGCGGTTTCATCAAATCAATCTCCAGACCGCTCTACTATTGTATTGGGTTGTTGCCTTCCATAGTAAATACAGGGTATAACCAAACCAATCCAATACAATAGTAGAGCAATCTGGTGATTTATTTGATGAAAATACTGAGAGGGTTCACTACTGATAAAGCCAAGCCCTCTCATTCAATAACTTATATCATTGCAGTAAGGTGTGTAGAGATAATATTAGATCATTAATGTAAAAATAAACACATTGACAAAATAATTATTACAAACTTTATTTTCATACCCGGTCTTTTTTTTTAAGATAAGCCAAAATCGTAGAAGTATCTTCTTCTTATTTCTTATCTCCACTCATTCATATTAGGGAATCAAGCTTGTAGAGCTTGTTGATGGTGTTTGGCAACCATCATAACTGGGTGAAGTAGAATGTGTCTGCCTTTGTCATTAAGACTAGAAGCACTACTCAGTGGCAGGCCGACTTAGCTCCAAAAGAAATGACCACCTCTGACATGAGGAACAGACGCCATGTACAGCCGGTCCTAACATGGAGTACAAACACTGCTCATCCTGGAGCCCTTACGGGGTACTATCAGCCGGGCCAGCTGAGCCCAGGTTTTTTAGTGAGCTTGTTCCTGCTCTCCCTCCTCCGTTTTCATCCGGGCTCGGGACTGACAAAGGCGGAATTATAGAAGTGTTAAATACATTAATTTTGACAGCTGCTTATTGATTTTCTTGCTCGTTACGCAGCGCTTTGCCAACATTTCTCTCGTCCTCTCTAGTTGGTTTTCTTAAATATTTTCTATTCTCGAAGGCTTGGTTAGATAGGGAAGAAGAACATATCTTCAATTCTTCATGCTGTTTTCGGCATTTCTTCCCTGTTCTCCCCCATCGTCCTAAAGTCAAGATAGTTATTGGATCACTTGCTGACCACCTGTATTCAAGTCTACGACTTTATATTAATAAATATAGTTGGAAAGTTGTCTCTTCCGTCAAAATAGACCCTTAGCTAAACGTCATCTATTAACCGTCTCTACAAAGTAGCAGATTGGGGTCGGTGACAGAGCCATAACACCAGTTTTTGTAAATTCCGAACGTTAGTTTCAGCGTTTGTTTAGACAGAAGAAGCAACATTTATTTTCTCATATCAGTATTCCTCGGGGAAAATTTCCATCTATACTATGTCAGAGAATTGGCCACTTTGTCATTTGAACGTCTCTTTGACAAGTTCTGAATTGTTCAGCTGATCCCTTGTGGATCTCATGGTAACATAGCCCGCTCGCGGTGACATAGGATAGAAGTCACCCCAGGGTGTGAGACAGCGGCGGTGACGTAGGACAAGAGTCACCCTGGGATGTAAGACAGCGGCGATGACGGAGGCCAGAAGTCACCCCGGGGGGTAAGACAGCGGCGGTGACAGGATTACGTAAAACAGGAGTCACCCTGGGATGTAAGACAGCGGCGGTGACGGGGTTACGTAGGACAGGAGTTACCCTGGGATGTAAGACAACCGTAGTGACGTAGGACAGGAGTCACCCCTGGGATGTAAGACAGCGGCGGTGACGTAGAACAGGAGTCACCCGGAGTGTAAGACAGCGGCGGTGACGGGGTTACGTAGGACAGAAGTCACCCCGGGGGGTAAGACAGCGGCGGTGACGTAGGACAGGAGTCACCCTGGGATGTAAGACAGCGGCGGTGACGTAGGACAGGAGTCACCCTGGGATGTAAGACAGCCGCGGTGACGTAGGTCAGGAGTCACCCTGGGATGTAAGACAGCGGCGGTGACGTAGGACAGGAGTCACCCTGGGATGTAAGACAGCGGCTGTGACGTAGGACAGGAGTCACCCTGGGATGTAAGACAGCGGCGGTGACGTAGAACAGGAGTCACCCTGGGATGTAAGACAGCGGCGGTGACGTAGGACAATAGCCACCCGGAGTGTAAGACAGCGGCGGTGACGTAGAACAGGAGTCACCCTGGGATGTAAGACAGGGGCGGTGACGTAGAACAGGAGTCACTCTGGGATGTAAGACAGGGGCGGTGACGTAGAACAGGAGTCACTCTGGGATGTAAGACAGCGGCGGTGACGTAGAACAGGAGTCACTCTGGGATGTAAGACAGCGGCGCTGACGTAGGACAGGAGTCACCCTGGGATGTAAGACAGCGGCGGTGACGTAGGACAGGAGTCACCCTGGGATGTAAGACAGCGGCGGTGACGTAGGACAGGAGTCACCCTGGGATGTAAGACAGCGGCGGTGACGTAGGACAGGAGTCACCCTGGGATGTAAGACAGCGGCGGTGACGTAGGACAGGAGTCACCCTGGGATGTAAGACAGCGGCGGTGACGTAGGACAGGAGTCACCCTGGGATGTAAGACAGCGGCGGTGACGTAGGACAGGAGTCACCCTGGGATGTAAGACAGCCGCGGTGACGGGGTGACATACCCAGTGCCAGGTGTCGTCTTACAGCGGCCGGTGAATGAACGGACGGAGCTGTGCCGGATGTAGGTAACCATAGCTGACCTCTCCGCCGTTTCCTGCCGCCGCAGTGACACAAGCACATTTAGGCCACCGCTGGATCCTCCCATCGTGAGCTGCTTTTTATCGTTATTAGTATTAAAATAAAAACTCCGAGAGCCATCAATTATTGCACTTGTCCAACCCCACCAGTGATTACAACACATGGACTCGTAGAATATCAGAACAGATCAAAGGTAGACACAGAATGAGTTTCTCTAATGAAGATGTGTGAGATTTCGTACAATGACGTCTTTCATGGTGAACCCTGGGTAACCACAGATGTTTAGAAAGAAGAAGCAACATTTATTTTCACATATCGGTATTCTTCCTGCAAAATTTCCATCTGTCCTATGTCAGAGAATTGGCCACTTTGTCATTTGAACGTCTATTTGACAAGTTCTGAATTGTTCAGCTGATCCCTTGTGGATCTCATGGTAACATAGCCCGCTCGCGGTGACGTAGGATAGAAGTCACCCCGGAGTGTGAGACAGCGGCGGTGACGTAGGATAGAAGTCACCCCGGAGAGCCCTTCCAATATTTTCACATCTCAGCAAGGACAGTAGAAGTTTGATTTATATGTGATAAGAAACATTCGCGTCTTAAATGTTTTCATTTGTTATAAACAATTTATCATGACGTAGCCGCGCAATAATATTTGAAACGAAGACGATAGAAACGTGGGGCTTTGCGTCCTTTCGTTCCTTTTTCTCTTTTTATTCTTCTGGTCTTCCTTGCGGTATTGGCTATTTTTCATGTCCATAGTTTTTTAAAATATTCTCCATTTACCTGTAAATATGTAAATCCCTTGCTTTTTTACTTTTTCATAGCATGTAAATTTCCCTTACTTTTTTCATAGCATGTAAATTTTTCTTACTTTTTCCGCTTATAAAATTGGCACTTTTTGTTTCCTGCCCAGTTGTAACCTGAGAAAGGGCATTCTTGCCTGAAAGCTTGTGTTTTAACAATTTAAGAAAATCACCACGTTTCTATCGCCTTCGTTTCAAAAAAACAATTTATGTTTTAAATGGCATACGTGTTCGAACGTTCTTACAAGTTTGGACGTTTTTTTTACACGTCGAGTTTTTCCCAATTCTACCACATTCTAAATATATCCCCGTCCTTCGACGAGAAGTTCTGTGGGGTTTCCTTCCAATTTGCACATTTCTATATTTGCATATCTTGTTGGGCGGAATATTTGGGAGTAAATTGATGTCTTCTGGAGGCTTCAGGAGGGGCTTCACTTCCGTCGGCTGCTTCCTTAGAGAATATTTCCATAGCAGACTATTTATTCCCTGCGGATTGATTAATCCCCCACCCACTATATTGAGTGTTACATCATGTTTGGTCCACTCCGCCTCCATTTACTCAATATAATCTCTGATATTTTATATTTATTTTATACAGGTATTATTTACTATACAGTGTTTTTTATAATAGAATATAATGCGGTTTATGATTGTAGAACGACATTTGAAAATTATCTCGCATGTGTTTCTTTTGAACGGAAAATCGAAAATTATTTTAAAGAGAAATAACAATTATTTCTAACCTTAGGAATGAAGTATGAAAGGATTAATTGTGAAGAGTAAATGATAAACGGAAAAATAAAGAGGCATCTGCCCGGTAAGTGGAACACTGTGGGTTCGATTCCCATCCCTGGACACTTTTATTTTTCCCTTTATCATTATCTTCACAATTCATATACTTTCATACTTCATCCTTAAGGTTAAGAAATAATCGTTATTTCTCCTTAAAATAAATTTAGATTTTTCGTTCAAAAGAAACACGGGATAATTGTCAAATGTCGTTCTACAATCATAAGCCGCATTATATTGTATTATATTAAGACAGCCATAAGCTCCCTATCCACTAGGGAGAAGAGATTCTTTATATAAGAGGATGATTGTACAAGAATTCGGGCAAGATGTCCCCGTAGAAAGACATCTTTCCACTACCTTTTGTCCACGAGTGCAAATATATTGTTTTAATATACGGAATGAATGTTGACAAAAATTTACTATTTACTGGATAACACACAAAGTTGAAAAATTACTAGGGCCTACAGTAATAGTAACTGTTGGAGCTTGGATCCTCACAGTATTAGTTTGGAATTCCGTGTAGCTCTTTAACCTTTGTTTTAGATGTTGACGATCTTTTGGCAGAGTTTAATTCGGACTGTATGTTTTCACCTCGATCTGCGGATTGACTACTGAGAGATTATCCTGTCTAATTGCGATGTAGTAACAAGAGAATGACCACACAGCCTCACTGATTTTAGCTAACTGACTCACTTTATTGCACCTTTCACTCATTTTATATACATATATATTTACATAATTAAAAGAAAGAAAGAAAAATCTACATGATTATAAATCAATGTAGCCTAGCAAGTTATTTACATAACTAGGCGCAAACAGTAACTAAACACACAAAAATCGTACACTCAAGAGTACAACACAAAAAAAAAAAGGTAAATTATAATTCACAATTTGTTAAATAAAATTAAAAAAACAGTACTTTTCTTTATTTCTGCTTAGGTAGGGATCGGACCGGGGTTACACAGGGAATGCGAAGAGATCACCAGACACGGATAAAATACGAAGAGAACACTATAAGCGTCTCTACACAAAACTTTATACCACACTCTTCGCTTGCATTCCCTTAAACCCCCTTTATATACAAACATGGCCACATTCGTCCAATTAGAATGCTTGAGGTTTACTTATCTGATAAAAACAATGTTCTTCGCACTAAAGAAATAGGATAGGATAAGATATTTGTCAATATAATTTGACAATGTATCGTTTTGATGTATCTAATAAATGTATTGTTTCGATGCATTAATGCATTATAATGCGTTTCTTTAAGGGGAGAGGTACTCACAGATACTTAGAGAGAATTTAGTTGCCAAGGCTGAGCTAGGAGGTCTAGACAGATAAAGTTACAGTAGTTTAGGTGATCACGTTTATCCTGGGGTAATCACAATATGAGACTGTGTAGCTCACCTTCCGTGTCCAGCTATTGTCATGTCTGCCGTGTTGGTGGGTTACTCTCCTAGTTCTCCGTAAAGATAGAGGCTGCCTGGCCGGCATTCATAGATTTTCAAATTAAAGATACTTCGGCCAGTATAAATCTTTTTATACAATATATGTCCAGGGTAGTCTAGTGGACATGGCATCTGCCACGGTAAACGGAACACTGTGGGTTCGATTCCCACCCCTGGACACTTTTATTTTCCGTTTATCATTACTCTTCACAACTCTTTCATACTTCATCCCTAAGGTTAGAAATAATCAACAACAACAAAAAGCCTTTATTGAGGACCTCTCGTCCTATAAAGGATTCGCCAGTTTACAGAGTAATTGAAGAGAACTAAGAATACAGAGATATATGTAGTAGGTATAGTATAGTATTTTCTACACTGTGACTATATACAACAGCAGCAACAAGCCTTTTACTGGAATCAAAGTCCTTTACAGGATTCGTCATTCTATTCCTGACAAAGATTATTTGCATATAATTATTTACATCAATTAGATTATGTATATAGCTTCCTCTTCTCTTCAGCCGTCTTCCAAAATTTGAACAACGCAAAAGCTCCAGCTCTGTTTCTCACCACCTCATTCAACAGGAGCTCCAAAGAGAGTCCCTCAAGGCCTATTTTACTGAGGAGCACTTCTCGTTCGTCTTTCAGCCCCATACATGAGAGTATATGGTGATGTAGCCCCGGCTCCATTCTTGTCCCGCAAATAGGTTAGAAATAATCGTTATTTCTCCTTAAAATAAATTTCAATTTTTTTCGTTCAAAAGAAACACATGCGGGATATTTTCAAATGTCGTTCTATAAATATTTTTATTATCTCAACATTTCGATAAAAAAGAAAATAATTTTTAACACCTTGCTAAATGCTTTAATTTTTAATTGTTCCAGACGAGAACAAAATACTTTTTTGGAAACGTCGAGATAATAAAAAGATTTACTGACCGAAGTATCTTTAATTTTAATAATCTTAGCTCTTCCTTATCACAGGATTGCGGGTTTCAGCAAATTACATAAAGACACGCCGAGCAATTCTTTTTATCTACTTAATTAAAGGAAGCTTTGGATAAGCCCTACTTCAACTAATTAAAACGTTGAAACAAGGTAATGGAGAGAGGTTATATGGTATTTTAATTATATATCTCTGTGTATATTCTGATGTCCTATATTTAAATATACTTGTACATCAATTACATATATAATCTATCGCTATTACCTTGTTTATACATTTTTAGTTAGTTGAAGAAGGGCTTCCCCGAAAGCTTCCTTTTATCAAGTAAATATAAGGAGTTGCGCCGTCTTATGCCTTTCTTTTGGTAATTACTCTTAGGTCTTCTATATTACTGGCATTGCTCACTGATGGCAGTTTGTATGTTTCTTTTGTCTGGTGATGGTGTGATGTTGTCTTGTCTATTTTTCCATGGAAAGGGAGGTGCCATTGCCCCGTTAGTCAGCCACATTTCAGAGTTCCCTGTTCACGGTTACCGTAGCGGCTCACGACACCGTACTACAGGGCAGTCCCTTACTTGTGTTGCTCCATGGAAAGGAGGGGTGCCATTGCCCTGTTAGTCAGCCACATTTCAGAGTTCCCTGTTCACGGTCACCGTAGCGGTTCACGACACCGTACTACAAGGCAGTCCCTTACTTGTGCTGCTCCATGGAAAGGAGGGTACCATTGCCTCGTTAGTCAGCCACATTTCAGAGTTCCCTGTTCACGGTTACCGTAGCGGTTCACGACACCGTACTACAAGGCAGTCCCTTACTTGTGCTGCTCCATGGAAAGGAGGGTACCATTGCCTCGTTAGTCAGCCACATTTCAGAGTTCCCTGTTCACGGTTACCGTAGCGGTTCACGACACCGTACTACAAGGCAGTCCCTTACTTGTGCTGCTCCATGGAAAGGGAGGTGCCATTGCCCTGTTAGTCAGCCACATTTCAGAGTTCCCTGTTCACGGTTACCGTAGCGGTTCACGACACCGTACTACAAGGCAGTCCCTTACTTGTGCTGCTCCATGGAAAGGAGGGTACCATTGCCTCGTTAGTCAGCCACATTTCAGAGTTCCCTGTTCACGGTTACCGTAGCGGTTCACGACACAGTACTACAAGGCAGTCCCTTACTTGTGCTGCTCCATGGAAAGGAGGGTACCATTGCCTCGTTAGTCAGCCACATTTCAGAGTTCCCTGTTCACGGTTACCGTAGCGGTTCACGACACAGTACTACAAGGCAGTCCCTTACTTGTGCTGCTCCATGGAAAGGAGGGTACCATTGCCTCGTTAGTCAGCCACATTTCAGAGTTCCCCGTTCACGGTTACCGTAGCGGCTCACGACACCGTACTACAGGGCAGTCCCTTACTTGTGTTGCTCCATGGAAAGGGGGGTGTCATTGCCTCGTTAGTCAGCCACATTTCAGAGTTCCCTGTTCACAGTTACCGTAGCGGCTCACGACACCGTACTACAGGACAGTCCCTTACTTGTGTTGCTCCATGGAAAGGGGGGTGTCATTGCCTCGTTAGTCAGCCACATTTCAGAGTTCCCTGTTCACGGTTACCGTAGCGGCTCACGACACCGTACTACAGGACAGTCCCTTACTTGTGTTGCTCCATGGAAAGGGGGGTGTCATTGCCTCGTTAGTCAGCCACATTTCAGAGTTCCCTGTTCACAGTTACCGTAGCGGCTCACGACACCGTACTACAAGGCAGTCCCTTACTTGTGTTGCTCCATGGAAAGGGGGGTGTCATTGCCTCGTTAGTCAGCCACATTTCAGAGTTCCCTGTTCACAGTTACCGTAGCGGCTCACGACACCGTACTACAAGGCAGTCCCTTACTTGTGTTGCTCCATGGAAAGGGGGGTGTCATTGCCTCGTTAGTCAGCCACATTTCAGAGTTCCCTGTTCACAGTTACCGTAGCGGCTCACGACACCGTACTACAAGGCAGTCCCTTACTTGTGTTGCTCCATGGAAAGGGGGGTGTCATTGCCTCGTTAGTCAGCCACATTTCAGAGTTCCCTGTTCACGGTTACCGTAGCGGCTCACGACACCGTACTACAAGGCAGTCCCTTACTTGTGTTGCTCCATGGAAAGGGGGGTGTCATTGCCTCGTTAGTCAGCCACATTTCAGAGTTCCCTGTTCACAGTTACCGTAGCGGCTCACGACACCGTACTACAAGGCAGTCCCTTACTTGTGTTGCTCCATGGAAAGGGGGGTGTCATTGCCTCGTTAGTCAGCCACATTTCAGAGTTCCCTGTTCACAGTTACCGTAGCGGCTCACGACACCGTACTACAAGGCAGTCCCTTACTTGTGTTGCTCCATGGAAAGGGGGGGTGTCATTGCCTCGTTAGTCAGCCACATTTCAGAGTTCCCTGTTCACAGTTACCGTAGCGGCTCACGACACCGTACTACAAGGCAGTCCCTTACTTGTGTTGCTCCATGGAAAGGGGGGTGTCATTGCCTCGTTAGTCAGCCACATTTCAGAGTTCCCTGTTCACAGTTACCGTAGCGGCTCACGACACCGTACTACAAGGCAGTCCCTTACTTGTGTTGCTCCATGGAAAGGGGGGTGTCATTGCCTCGTTAGTCAGCCACATTTCAGAGTTCCCTGTTCACAGTTACCGTAGCGGCTCACGACACCGTACTACAAGGCAGTCCCTTACTTGTGTTGCTCCATGGAAAGGGGGGTGTCATTGCCTCGTTAGTCAGCCACATTTCAGAGTTCCCTGTTCACAGTTACCGTAGCGGCTCACGACACCGTACTACAAGGCAGTCCCTTACTTGTGTTGCTCCATGGAAAGGGGGGTGTCATTGCCTCGTTAGTCAGCCACATTTCAGAGTTCCCTGTTCACAGTTACCGTAGCGGCTCACGACACCGTACTACAAGGCAGTCCCTTACTTGTGTTGCTCCATGGAAAGGGGGGTGTCATTGCCTCGTTAGTCAGCCACATTTCAGAGTTCCCTGTTCACAGTTACCGTAGCGGCTCACGACACCGTACTACAGGGCAGTCCCTTACTTGTGTTGCTCCATGGAAAGGGGGGTGTCATTGCCTCGTTAGTCAGCCACATTTCAGAGTTCCCTGTTCACAGTTACCGTAGCGGCTCACGACACCGTACTACAAGGCAGTCCCTTACTTGTGTTGCTCCATGGAAAGGAGGGTGTCATTGCCTCGTTAGTCAGCCACATTTCAGAGTTCCCTGTTCACAGTTACCGTAGCGGCTCACGACACCGTACTACAGGCAGTCCCTTACTTGTGTTGCTCCATGGAAAGGAGGGTGTCATTGCCTCGTTAGTCAGCCACATTTCAGAGTTCCCTGTTCACAGTTACCGTAGCGGCTCACGACACCGTACTACAGGACAGTCCCTTACTTGTGTTGCTCCATGGAAAGGGGGGTGTCATTGCCTCGTTAGTCAGCCACATTTCAGAGTTCCCTGTTCACAGTTACCGTAGCGGCTCACGACACCGTACTACAGGACAGTCCCTTACTTGTGTTGCTCCATGGAAAGGGGGGTGTCATTGCCTCGTTAGTCAGCCACATTTCAGAGTTCCCTGTTCACAGTTACCGTAGCGGCTCACGACACCGTACTACAGGACAGTCCCTTACTTGTGTTGCTCCATGGAAAGGGGGGTGTCATTGCCTCGTTAGTCAGCCACATTTCAGAGTTCCCTGTTCACAGTTACCGTAGCGGCTCACGACACCATACTACAGGACAGTCCCTTACTTGTGTTGCTCCATGGAAAGGGGGGTGTCATTGCCTCGTTAGTCAGCCACATTTCAGAGTTCCCTGTTCACAGTTACCGTAGCGGCTCACGACACCGTACTACAAGGCAGTCCCTTACTTGTGTTGCTCCATGGAAAGGGGGGTGTCATTGCCTCGTTAGTCAGCCACATTTCAGAGTTCCCTGTTCACAGTTACCGTAGCGGCTCACGACACCGTACTACAAGGCAGTCCCTTACTTGTGTTGCTCCATGGAAAGGGGGGTGTCATTGCCTCGTTAGTCAGCCACATTTCAGAGTTCCCTGTTCACGGTTACCGTAGCGGCTCACGACACCGTACTACAAGGCAGTCCCTTACTTGTGTTGCTCCATGGAAAGGGGGGTGTCATTGCCTCGTTAGTCAGCCACATTTCAGAGTTCCCTGTTCACAGTTACCGTAGCGGCTCACGACACCGTACTACAAGGCAGTCCCTTACTTGTGTTGCTCCATGGAAAGGGGGGTGTCATTGCCTCGTTAGTCAGCCACATTTCAGAGTTCCCTGTTCACGGTTACCGTAGCGGCTCACGACACCGTACTACAGGACAGTCCCTTACTTGTGTTGCTCCATGGAAAGGGGGGTGTCATTGCCTCGTTAGTCAGCCACATTTCAGAGTTCCCTGTTCACGGTTACCGTAGCGGCTCACGACACCGTACTACAGGACAGTCCCTTACTTGTGTTGCTCCGTGGAAAGGGGGGTGTCATTGCCTCGTTAGTCAGCCACATTTCAGAGTTCCCTGTTCACGGTTACCGTAGCGGCTCACGACACCGTACTACAAGGCAGTCCCTTACTTGTGTTGCTCCATGGAAAGGGGGGTGTCATTGCCTCGTTAGTCAGCCACATTTCAGAGTTCCCTGTTCACGGTTACCGTAGCGGCTCACGACACCGTACTACAGGCAGTCCCTTACTTGTGTTGCTCCATGGAAAGGGGGGTGTCATTGCCTCGTTAGTCAGCCACATTTCAGAGTTCCCTGTTCACGGTTACCGTAGCGGCTCACGACACCGTACTACAGGACAGTCCCTTACTTGTGTTGCTCCATGGAAAGGGGGGTGTCATTGCCTCGTTAGTCAGCCACATTTCAGAGTTCCCTGTTCACGGTTACCGTAGCGGCTCACGACACCGTACTACAGGCAGTCCCTTACTTGTGTTGCTCCATGGAAAGGGGGGTGTCATTGCCTCGTTAGTCAGCCACATTTCAGAGTTCCCTGTTCACGGTTACCGTAGCGGCTCACGACACCGTACTACAAGGCAGTCCCTTACTTGTGTTGCTCCATGGAAAGGGGGGTGTCATTGCCTCGTTAGTCAGCCACATTTCAGAGTTCCCTGTTCACAGTTACCGTAGCGGCTCACGACACCGTACTACAGGACAGTCCCTTACTTGTGTTGCTCCATGGAAAGGGGGGTGTCATTGCCTCGTTAGTCAGCCACATTTCAGAGTTCCCTGTTCACAGTTACCGTAGCGGCTCACGACACCGTACTACAGGACAGTCCCTTACTTGTGTTGCTCCATGGAAAGGGGGGTGTCATTGCCTCGTTAGTCAGCCACATTTCAGAGTTCCCTGTTCACAGTTACCGTAGCGGCTCACGACACCGTACTACAGGACAGTCCCTTACTTGTGTTGCTCCATGGAAAGGGGGGTGTCATTGCCTCGTTAGTCAGCCACATTTCAGAGTTCCCTGTTCACAGTTACCGTAGCGGCTCACGACACCGTACTACAGGACAGTCCCTTACTTGTGTTGCTCCATGGAAAGGGGGGTGTCATTGCCTCGTTAGTCAGCCACATTTCAGAGTTCCCTGTTCACAGTTACCGTAGCGGCTCACGACACCGTACTACAAGGCAGTCCCTTACTTGTGTTGCTCCATGGAAAGGGGGGTGTCATTGCCTCGTTAGTCAGCCACATTTCAGAGTTCCCTGTTCACGGTTACCGTAGCGGCTCACGACACCGTACTACAAGGCAGTCCCTTACTTGTGTTGCTCCATGGAAAGGGGGGTGTCATTGCCTCGTTAGTCAGCCACATTTCAGAGTTCCCTGTTCACAGTTACCGTAGCGGCTCACGACACCGTACTACAAGGCAGTCCCTTACTTGTGTTGCTCCATGGAAAGGGGGGTGTCATTGCCTCGTTAGTCAGCCACATTTCAGAGTTCCCTGTTCACGGTTACCGTAGCGGCTCACGACACCGTACTACAGGACAGTCCCTTACTTGTGTTGCTCCATGGAAAGGGGGGTGTCATTGCCTCGTTAGTCAGCCACATTTCAGAGTTCCCTGTTCACGGTTACCGTAGCGGCTCACGACACCGTACTACAGGACAGTCCCTTACTTGTGTTGCTCCGTGGAAAGGGGGGTGTCATTGCCTCGTTAGTCAGCCACATTTCAGAGTTCCCTGTTCACGGTTACCGTAGCGGCTCACGACACCGTACTACAGGCAGTCCCTTACTTGTGTTGCTCCATGGAAAGGGGGGTGTCATTGCCTCGTTAGTCAGCCACATTTCAGAGTTCCCTGTTCACGGTTACCGTAGCGGCTCACGACACCGTACTACAAGGCAGTCCCTTACTTGTGTTGCTCCATGGAAAGGGGGGTGTCATTGCCTCGTTAGTCAGCCACATTTCAGAGTTCCCTGTTCACGGTTACCGTAGCGGCTCACGACACCGTACTACAGGACAGTCCCTTACTTGTGTTGCTCCATGGAAAGGGGGGTGTCATTGCCTCGTTAGTCAGCCACATTTCAGAGTTCCCTGTTCACGGTTACCGTAGCGGCTCACGACACCGTACTACAGGACAGTCCCTTACTTGTGTTGCTCCATGGAAAGGGGGGTGTCCATGCCTCGTTAGTCAGCCACATTTCAGAGTTCCCTGTTCACGGTTACCGTAGCGGCTCACGACACCGTACTACAGGACAGTCCCTTACTTGTGTTGCTCCATGGAAAGGGGGGTGTCATTGCCTCGTTAGTCAGCCACATTTCAGAGTTCCCTGTTCACGGTTACCGTAGCGGCTCACGACACCGTACTACAGGACAGTCCCTTACTTGTGTTGCTCCATGGAAAGGGGGGTGTCATTGCCTCGTTAGTCAGCCACATTTCAGAGTTCCCTGTTCACGGTTACCGTAGCGGCTCACGACACCGTACTACAGGACAGTCCCTTACTTGTGTTGCTCCATGGAAAGGGGGGTGTCATTGCCTCGTTAGTCAGCCACATTTCAGAGTTCCCTGTTCACGGTTACCGTAGCGGCTCACGACACCGTACTACAGGACAGTCCCTTACTTGTGTTGCTCCATGGAAAGGGGGGTGTCATTGCCTCGTTAGTCAGCCACATTTCAGAGTTCCCTGTTCACGGTTACCGTAGCGGCTCACGACACCGTACTACAGGACAGTCCCTTACTTGTGTTGCTCCATGGAAAGGGGGGTGTCATTGCCTCGTTAGTCAGCCACATTTCAGAGTTCCCTGTTCACAGTTACCGTAGCGGCTCACGACACCGTACTACAGGACAGTCCCTTACTTGTGTTGCTCCATGGAAAGGGGGGTGTCATTGCCTCGTTAGTCAGCCACATTTCAGAGTTCCCTGTTCACGGTTACCGTAGCGGCTCACGACACCGTACTACAGGACAGTCCCTTACTTGTGTTGCTCCATGGAAAGGGGGGTGTCATTGCCTCGTTAGTCAGCCACATTTCAGAGTTCCCTGTTCACGGTTACCGTAGCGGCTCACGACACCGTACTACAGGACAGTCCCTTACTTGTGTTGCTCCATGGAAAGGGGGGTGTCATTGCCTCGTTAGTCAGCCACATTTCAGAGTTCCCTGTTCACGGTTACCGTAGCGGCTCACGACACCGTACTACAGGGACAGTCCCTTACTTGTGTTGCTCCATGGAAAGGGGGGTGTCATTGCCTCGTTAGTCAGCCACATTTCAGAGTTCCCTGTTCACGGTTACCGTAGCGGCTCACGACACCGTACTACAGGACAGTCCCTTACTTGTGTTGCTCCATGGAAAGGGGGGTGTCATTGCCTCGTTAGTCAGCCACATTTCAGAGTTCCCTGTTCACGGTTACCGTAGCGGCTCACGACACCGTACTACAGGACAGTCCCTTACTTGTGTTGCTCCATGGAAAGGGGGGTGTCATTGCCTCGTTAGTCAGCCACATTTCAGAGTTCCCTGTTCACGGTTACCGTAGCGGCTCACGACACCGTACTACAGGACAGTCCCTTACTTGTGTTGCTCCATGGAAAGGGGGGTGTCATTGCCTCGTTAGTCAGCCACATTTCAGAGTTCCCTGTTCACAGTTACCGTAGCGGCTCACGACACCGTACTACAGGGCAGTCCCTTACTTGTGTTGCTCCATGGAAAGGGGGGTGTCATTGCCTCGTTAGTCAGCCACATTTCAGAGTTCCCTGTTCACAGTTACCGTAGCGGCTCACGACACCGTACTACAGGCAGTCCCTTACTTGTGTTGCTCCATGGAAAGGGGGGTGTCATTGCCTCGTTAGTCAGCCACATTTCAGAGTTCCCTGTTCACAGTTACCGTAGCGGCTCACGACACCGTACTACAGGGCAGTCCCTTACTTGTGTTGCTCCATGGAAAGGGGGGTGTCATTGCCTCGTTAGTCAGCCACATTTCAGAGTTCCCTGTTCACAGTTACCGTAGCGGCTCACGACACCGTACTACAAGGCAGTCCCTTACTTGTGTTGCTCCATGGAAAGGGGGGTGTCATTGCCTCGTTAGTCAGCCACATTTCAGAGTTCCCTGTTCACAGGTTACCGTAGCGGCTCACGACACCGTACTACAAGGCAGTCCCTTACTTGTGTTGCTCCATGGAAAGGGGGGTGTCATTGCCTCGTTAGTCAGCCACATTTCAGAGTTCCCTGTTCACAGTTACCGTAGCGGCTCACGACACCGTACTACAGGACAGTCCCTTACTTGTGTTGCTCCATGGAAAGGGGGGTGTCATTGCCTCGTTAGTCAGCCACATTTCAGAGTTCCCTGTTCACAGTTACCGTAGCGGCTCACGACACCGTACTACAGGACAGTCCCTTACTTGTGTTGCTCCATGGAAAGGGGGGTGTCATTGCCTCGTTAGTCAGCCACATTTCAGAGTTCCCTGTTCACGGTTACCGTAGCGGCTCACGACACCGTACTACAGGACAGTCCCTTACTTGTGTTGCTCCATGGAAAGGGGGGTGTCATTGCCTCGTTAGTCAGCCACATTTCAGAGTTCCCTGTTCACGGTTACCGTAGCGGCTCACGACACCGTACTACAGGACAGTCCCTTACTTGTGTTGCTCCATGGAAAGGGGGGTGTCATTGCCCTCGTTAGTCAGCCACATTTCAGAGTTCCCTGTTCACGGTTACCGTAGCGGTTCACGACACCGTACTACAGGACAGTCCCTTACTTGTGTTGCTCCATGGAAAGGGGGGTGTCATTGCCTCGTTAGTCAGCCACATTTCAGAGTTCCCTGTTCACGGTTACCGTAGCGGCTCACGACACCGTACTACAGGACAGTCCCTTACTTGTGTTGCTCCATGGAAAGGGGGGTGTCATTGCCTCGTTAGTCAGCCACATTTCAGAGTTCCCTGTTCACGGTTACCGTAGCGGTTCACGACACCGTACTACAGGGACAGTCCCTTACTTGTGTTGCTCCATGGAAAGGGGGGTGTCATTGCCTCGTTAGTCAGCCACATTTCAGAGTTCCCTGTTCACGGTTACCGTAGCGGTTCACGACACCGTACTACAGGACAGTCCCTTACTTGTGTTGCTCCATGGAAAGGAAGGTGCCATTGCCCCGTTAGTCAGCCACATTTCAGAGTTCCCTGTTCACGGTTACCGTAGCGGCTCACGACACCGTACTACAGGGCAGTCCCTTACTTTTGATGCTTCTCCTGCCCGCCACGTAGAGTGGACAGGCAGCATCTATCTGGTGATACATCTAATTATATTCAAAATTAACACGTATTTATATCATGTATTAAAAATGAATACAGAAATTGTTTGAAGAGAAAAAGACATTCGTTCCCAGTTACTTCAACATCAGGGATCACAAAAGGACATTACCCAGGTTTCCAATTATCCACAATTCCACATTCTGACATAAGAGGCATAGTAAACAAAGACTAATAATAGAAACTATGGAACCCATCAATAACCCTCACCCAATCAATAGACATGTTATCAGAGCAGTACAAGATCCTATAATATTGTAGCGTAAAAATCAGGTCTTTGTATATCTGGAGATGTGAAAGTATTTATTGATGACGTCACCACGACCAGTCGACAATTATCAACAAATCAACCCAACTATCTACAGCTAGAGAATATCGAGCAAGCAAACTAGGTAACTAAATGTTGATTTTACAAATATAAAATAATAAATATATACGAATAAAAGATTACATGAGGAGCTTCTTTTTAGATTTATCGCGAGCTTTCGAACCTTTCGGTTCTTCTACAGGCATGGATAGCATGGATATACTAAAGGTTAGTATATATTCATGCTATCCATGCCTGTAGAAAAACCCAAAGGTTCGAAAGCTCGCTATAAATCTAAAAAGAAGCTCCTCATGTAATCTTCTATTCGTATATATTTAAACTAAATTCTACTGAGTTCATGTAGCCGAAAAAAAATCTGTTTCAAATATTTTCATTGAATAATTAAATTAAATAA
The DNA here is from genome assembly GCA_030710605.1 of Cordylochernes scorpioides. Taxonomy (NCBI): domain Eukaryota; kingdom Metazoa; phylum Arthropoda; class Arachnida; order Pseudoscorpiones; family Chernetidae; genus Cordylochernes; species Cordylochernes scorpioides. The sequence goes on from CP092873.1 coordinate 2,346,448, forward strand.
TAATATTAATTATATTTCTTCGTCACAATATATTACATAGAAATTATTTCCATATATAATAATATCCCAATAATATAAATAAACATAGATTAAACCTACAGAAATTGACACAACTTTAGGGAGTTTTATATTTTGATGTCCCCGGTCATCTATTCCTTTTTTGAAGGAGACAGAGGCAATTTTGTTCACATTTGGTTTTACCTTTTAGTATGTATATTGTGACAATAACTCTGAAATATATTACAGTGACCTTTATTGAAGATACACGAGATAACCAATATACACTCATGGACAAAACTTAAGGATGTTGTACCTTTCAGCATGTATATCGGGATTGAGACAATAACTCTGAAAGATATTATTTATTGAAGACATACGAGATAACCAAGTGTGAACAAAATTGCCTCTATCTCCTTGAAAAAAAATAGACGACCGACGACATCATAGACATTCCACATATATATAAATAGACTTTTATCACTATGAGGAGGCGTTATATATAATAATTAACCTTTACTCTCTTGTAGGAAAGCTCCATTCCTGAAAGCTAGAGTTAATTGAATTTTTTTTTTTTTTGCAAGACACTTTCTCTCGATAAATTTTTTTCTCTCAAATATAAATAAATTACGTTGAATAATGCGATACTCGGCCTAGAGATGGCGCTATGTTTAACACTGTCGTGGTCTCCCGCCAGATCATTGTTGATCTATTGGCATTTATTGGGAGGGAGCACAGGTCGAGTTGCATAACTCCGTGCCACACGCAGACTAGCCTGGAGCGGCTACTGAGAGCCGTTGAATATTGCAGATCAAAGAGGATGGGCACGCCTCTCTCTCACACGCACCCAGTTTTTAAATTAAGTTTCACTGGAACTCTTCAAAGGATTGATTGCTGTACCGCAGGTCAATTCTTGCTGGTGCGACCTGTGGATTTGACTCTTGTAAATTTGTCTTCATCCCAAATGTTCCAAAATTCAACCCCGTACCATTTAGTGACAATATTCCATTCCCAAATGTTCCAATATTCAACCCCGTACCATTTAGTGCCAATATTCTATTCCCAAATGTTCCAATATTCAACCCCGTACCATTTAGTGCCAATATTCCATTCCCAAATGTTCCAATATTCAACCCCGCACAATACTATTTGTCAATATTCTATCTCAAATATTCCAATATTCAACCTCACACCTTCATATACCAATATTTCATATCAAATATTCCAGTATTTAATCCAAAACTATCATGTACCAATATTCCACTCCCAAATGTTCCAATATTTCACCAAACACAATCATGTACCAATATTGCTACCCAAATGTTCCAGTATTTAATCCAAAACTATCATGTACCAATATTACATCCCAAATGTTCCAATATTTCACCAAACACAAGCATGTACCAATATTCCATCCCAAATGTTCCAATATTTCACCAAACACAATCATGTACCAATATTCCATCCCAAATGTTCCAATATTTCACCAAACACAATCATGTACCAATATTCCATCCCAAATGTTCTAATATTTCACCAAACACAATCATGTACCAATATTCCATCCCAAATGTTCCAATATTTCACCAAACACAATCATGTACCAAAATTCCATCCCAAATGTTCCAATATTTCACCAAACACAATCATGTACCAATATTCCATCCCAAATGTTCTAATATTTCACCAAACACAATCATGTACCAATATTCCATCCTAATGTTCGAATATTTCACCAAACACAATCATGTACCATTATTCCATCCCAAATGTTCCAATATTTCACCAAACACAATCATGTACCAATATTCCATCCCAAATTTTCCAATATTTCACCAAACACAATCATGTACCAATATTCCATCCCAAATGTTTCAATATTTCACCAAACACAATCATGTACCAATATTCCATCCCAAATGTTCCAATATTTCACCAAACACAATCATGTTCCAATATTCCATCCCAAATGTTCCAATATTTCACCAAACACAATCATGTACCAATATTCCATCCCAAATGTTCCAATATTTCACCAAACACAATCATGTACCAATATTCCATCCCAAATGATCGAATATTTCACCAAACACAATCATGTACCAATATTCCTTCCCAAATGTTCCAATATTTCACCAAACACAATCATGTACCAATATTCCATTTCAAATGTTCCAATATTTCACCAAACACAATCATGTACCATTATTCCATCCCAAATGTTACAATATTTCACCAAACACAATCATGTACCATTATTCCATCCCAAATGTTCTAATATTTCACCAAACACAATCATGTACCAATATTCCATCCCAAATGTTCCAATATTTCACCAAACACAATCATGTACCAATATTCCATCCCAAATGTTCCAATATTTCACCAAACACAATCATGTACCAATATTCCATTTCAAATGTTCGAATATTTCACCAAACACAATCATGTACCAATATTCCTTCCCAAATGTTCCAATATTTCACCAAACACAATCATGTACCAATATTTCTTTTCAAATGTTCCAATATTTCACCAAACACAATCATGTACCATTATTCCATCCCAAATGTTACAATATTTCACCAAACACAATCATGTACCATTATTCCATCCCAAATGTTCCAATATTTCACCAAACACAATCATGTACCAATATTCCATCCCAAATGTTCGAATATTTCACCAAACACAATCATGTACCAATATTCCTTCCCAAATGTTCCAATATTTCACCAAACACAATCATGTACCAATATTTCATTTCAAATGTTCCAATATTTCACCAAACACAATCATGTACCATTATTCCATCCCAAATGTTACAATATTTCACCAAACACAATCATGTACCATTATTCCATCCCAAATGTTCGAATATTTCACCAAACACAATCATGTACCAATATTCCTTCCCAAATGTTCCAATATTTCACTAAACACAATCATTTACCAATATTCCATTTCAAATGTTTCAATATTTCACCAAACACAATCATGTACCATTATTCCATCCCAAATGTTACAATATTTCACCAAACACAATCATGTACCATTATTCCATCCCAAATGTTCCAATATTTCACCAAACACAATCATGTACCAATATTCCATCCCAAATGTTCCAATATTTCACCAAACACAATCATGTACCAATATTCCATCCCAAATGTTCGAATATTTCACCAAACACAATCATGTTTCAATATTCCATCCCAAATGTTCCAATATTTCACCAAACACAATCATGTACCAATATTTCATTTCAAATGTTCCAATATTTCACCAAACACAATCATGTACCATTATTCCATCCCAAATGTTACAATATTTCACCAAACACAATCATGTACCATTATTCCATCCCAAATGTTCCAATATTTTACCAAACACAATCATGTACCAATATTCCATCCCAAATGTTCGAATATTTCACCAAACACAATCATGTACCAATATTCCTTCCCAAATGTTCCAATATTTCACTAAACACAATCATGTACCAATATTCCATTTCAAATGTTCCAATATTTCACCAAACACAATCATGTACCATTATTCCATCCCAAATGTTACAATATTTCACCAAACACAATCATGTACCATTATTCCATCCCAAATGTTCCAATATTTCACCAAACACAATCATGTACCAATATTCCATCCCAAATGTTCCAATATTTCACCAAACACAATCATGTACCAATATTCCATCCCAAATGTTCGAATATTTCACCAAACACAATCATGTACCAATATTCCTTCCCAAATGTTCCAATATTTCACCAAACACAATCATGTACCAATATTCCATTTCAAATGTTCCAATATTTCACCAAACACAATCATGTACCAATTCCATCCCAAATGTTACAATATTTCACCAAACACAATCATGTACCATTATTCCATCCCAAATGTTCGAATATTTCACCAAAACAATCATGTACCAATATTCCATCCCAAGTCATCGTGTAACAAAATTTGACTATTACACTGATAGACAAAACTTAAGGAAGTTGTACCTTATAGCATATATATATCGGGATTCAGAAAATAACTCTGAGAGTTATTTTCTGAATCCCGATATATATATATGCTATTAGGTACAACTTCCTTAAGTTTTGTTTATCAGTGTTATTACAACATGGAGAATAGAAATGGGTTTATTTTTTTCAGAGCTGAAAAATCGGACGAGATCTCATACGAATAAACGCCTTTTCAAATCGATTTCCAACGCTAAACGACACAAATAAAGAACAGATTCTTGATAGAATATTTATATAAGCGTTCTATTTACATATTTACAGTTTGAAATGAACATAATATACAGTTTTATTTAGTACCTAGATGTGCATCCATACAGGATTACAAATTTTCCGCTAGGACTTCAAGTGGACTTTTATTCTCTTGATTAATTCCTGGGACAATGATTCTAAGCGCCAAGGTTAGTTTTAAAAAATATTATATTTTTATAAATAGAAATTTTATATAAATTAAATACCACGGGGTTCATGAAGTCTTCAAAATACGAAGTGTTTAGCTGGTGAAATGGCTTAGCCAAATCCATGGCCAAGATATAGATGGGAATGTTGTCGAAAGAATTTTTCTTATCGATAAAAGATATTCCACTTCTTACATCAAAATATCCGTTAAAACTAAGGAGATGGTTAATAGATGACGCTTATTTTTATCGTCGATTTTGACAGGAGAGGTGAACTTTTCTATTCATATGTTAATAACATCCCAGCAGTATTGGATCCATGTCAAGAATGGAAGAAATACTCTTTCTCTGGACGGAAGAGATAACTTTATTTCTAAAGATCAATTCCAGCAGAATTCGATTCATTTCAAAAAGTTAAGAAGGTCCCGAAGAACTCATGCAGGAAGAATACGTTAATAACTTTCATAGGTACATTCCAGTAGATATTGATCCATGTCTTAAACGGAAAAAGGTCATGAAGAACTCTTGTTTTGGACGGACAAGTTAACTTTCTTTTTTTGGATCAATTCCGGCAGAATTTGATCCATGTCAAGAATGGAAGAAGATCTCGAAGGACTTTAGCTCTGGACGGAAAAGTTAGCTTTCTTCCCATTGATCAATTCCAGCAGAATTCTATCCATGTCAAGAAGGACTCTTGCTCTGGACGGAATAGATAACTCTCCATATGTCAATTCCAGCAGAATTCTATCCATGTCAAGAAGGACTCTTGCTCTGGACGGAATAGATAACTCTCCATATGTCAATTCCAGCAGAATTCTATCCATGTCAAGAAGGACTCTTGCTCTGACAGGAATAGATAACTCTCCATATGTCAATTCCAGCAGAATTCGATTCATTTCAAGAAGAGAAGAAGGTCCCGAAGAACTCATGCAGGAAGAATACGTTAATAACTTTCCATAGGTACATTCCAGTAGATATCGATCCATGCCTAAAACGGAAAAAAGGTCATGAAGAACTCTTGCTCTGGACGGACAAGTTAACTTTCTTTTTCTGGATCAATTCTGGCAGAATTCGATCCATGTCAAGAATGGAAGAAGATCTCGAAGGACCTTAGCTCTGGACGGAAAAGTTAGCTTTCTTCCCATTGATCAATTCCAGCAGAATTCTATCCATGTCAAGAAGGACTCTTGCTCTGGACGGAATAGATAACTCACCATATGTCAATTCCAGCAGAATTCTATCCATGTCAAGAAGGACTCTTGCTCTGGAAGGAATAGATAACTCTCCATATGTCAATTCCAGCAGAATTCGATTCATTTCAAGAAAAGAAGAAGGTCCCGAAGAACTCGTGCAGGAAGAATACGTTAATAACTTTCCATAGGTACATTCCAGTAGATATCGATCCATATCTAAAACGGAAAAAAGGTCATGAAGGACTCTTGCTCTGAACGGACAAGTTAACTTTCTTTTTCTGGATCAATTCCGGCAGAATTTGATCCATGTCAAGAATGGAAGAAGATCCCGAAAGACTCTTGCTGTGGACGGAAAAGATAACTTTCTTCCCATTGATCAATTCCAGCAGAATTCTATCCATGTCAAGAATGGAAGCAAGTCCCGAAAGACGGAATAGATAACTCTCCATATGTCAATTCCAGCAGAATTCGATCCATGTCAAGAATGGAAGATCTCGAAGGACTCTTGCTGTGGACGGAAAAGTTAGCTTTCTTCTCATTGACCAATTCCAGAATAAATCGATCCATGTAAAGAATGGAAGAAGATTTCCAAGAACTCTTGCTCTGGACAAAAAAAATCGATAAATTTCTTTCCATAGATCAATTTCAGAAGAATTCGAATCATGTCAAGAATGGATAAAGGTCCCGAAGAACTCTTGCTCTGGACGGAAGAGATGAATTTTCATAAGTCAATTCCAGCAGATTTCGATCTATGTCGAGAATGGAAGAAGGTCCTGAAGGACTCTTGCTCTGGACGGAAGAGATAACTTTCTATTCATAGGTCAATCCAGCAGAATTCGAACCCTGTCAAGAATAGAGGAAGGTCCCGAAGGACTCTTGCTCTGGACAGAAGAGATAACTTTCCATTGATCAATTCCATCCGATCCATGTCAAGAAAGAGTCTTGTAGAAAGAAACGAAAAATATTACTTTCTATTCATAGGTCAATCCAGCAGAATTCGAACCCTGTCAAGAATAGAGGAAGGTCCCGAAGGACTCTTGCTCTGGACAGAAGAGATAACTTTCCATTGATCAATTCCACATCCGATCCATGTCAAGAAAGAGTCTTGTAGAAAGAAACGAAAAATATTACTTTCTATTCATAGGTCAATCCAGCAGAATTCGAACCCTGTCAAGAATAGAGGAAGGTCCCGAAGGACTCTTGCTCTGGACCGAAGAGATAACTTTCCATTGATCAATTCCATCCGATCCTTGTCAAGAAAGAGTCTTGTAGAAAGAAACGAAAAATATTACTTTCTATTCATAGGTCAATCCAGCAGAATTCGAACCATGTCAAGAATAGAGGAAAGTCCCGAAGGACTCTTGTTGGAAAATACCGAAGAGATAACTCTCCTGAGATCAGTTCCAGCAGAATCTGATCCATGTCAAGACAGAGACTTGTAGAAAGATAACGAAATAGATAACTTTCTATCCATAGGTTAATCCATTAGAATTCGACCCATGTCAAGAATAGAGGAATGTCCCGAAGAACTCTTGTTGGAAAAAACCGAAGAGATAACTCTCCATAGGTTAATCCATTAGAATTCGACCCATGTCAAGAATAGAGGAATGTCCCGAAGGACTCTTATTGGAAAAAACCGAAGAGATAACTCTCCATAGGTCAGTTCCAGCAGAATTCGAACCATGTCAAGAATAGAGGAAGGTCCCGAAGGATTCTTGTTGGAAAATACCGAAGAGATAACTCTCCATAGGTCAGTTCCAGCAGAATTCGAACCATGTCAAGAATAGAGGAAGGTCCCGAAGGATTCTTGTTGGAAAATACCGAAGAGATAACTCTCCATAGGTCAGTTCCAGCAGAATTCGAACCATGTCAAGAATAGAGGAAGGTCCCGAAGGATTCTTGTTGGAAAATACCGAAGAGATAACTCTCCATAGGTCAGTTCCAGCAGAATTCGAACCATGTCAAGAATAGAGGAAGGTCCCGAAGGATTCTTGTTGGAAAATACCGAAGAGATAACTCTCCATAGGTCAGTTCCAGCAGAATTCGAACCATGTCAAGAATAGAGGAAGGTCCCGAAGGATTCTTGTTGGAAAATACCGAAGAGATAACTCTCCATAGGTCAGTTCCAGCAGAATTCGAACCATGTCAAGAATAGAGGAAGGTCCCGAAGGATTCTTGTTGGAAAATACCGAAGAGATAACTCTCCATAGGTCAGTTCCAGCAGAATTCGATCCATTTCAAGAATAGAGGAAAGTCCCGAAGGACTCTTGTTGGAAAAGACCGAAGAGATAACTCTCCATAGTTCAGTTCCAGCAGAATTCGATCCATGTCAAGACGGCGCCTCGTGAAGCAACTTCCTCATTATGTCCGGTAAACAAGCTGACGAGGTCTTTGTGCGAGGCGTCACGAGTCAACCTTGTTTTGACCGCGCCGTTTTGGAGTGAAAACAAAATTTAGAACATGCAATATTTCATATTGTCCTTCGGTCCTTGTTGCTTGTTTCTGCCGTGCTTGTTAATGAAGATATCTAGAAAGAGAAGTAAACACCATTCATAGAGAGATTTATAACCAGATACATCAGCAAACAGGCAAATAAACTGCTCAATTCTTGATATTTCAGAAAGCTTTATGTTTGGCCGTTCGTTGAGGCATAGTCTGCACCACGCTGATGATGGCCAAGCAGCCCGAAACACGTATTATAAGACTTTTTTATTGAAAAATAAACAAACGAGACAATTTTCAAACGAATAAACAACTCTTTATGAAAAAAAGGCATCTCCTTATCTTGCAACTGAAAGTTGCTGATGGCTAGCGCCATCTATCGGAATAAATATCAACTATTCTCGTTGATTTTTAATTATTCCAGAATTGGCCAAATACCCATTCTTGATTAATCAAGAAAAGCTAACCACGGACGCGTTTCGGGCTGTTGGCCCTCATCAGCGTGGTGTAAGCTGTACCTCAACGACCAAATAAAATTGGTCATTCAAGGCATCCTGAAAAATCACGAAACGGGTAGTCAAGGCCAGAATTGTGTGAGACCGCAACACAATGTGAAAAAATAGTACAAATGTGATATTGTAGTGGGATAAGGTGCATAGTTATGAAAACAACTCTTTGACTAGAATTTGTACCTTTAATATGAGACAATGTATATACAATTTTTAATTAAAATTTGTTTATAGAATCTTACTTTTGTTTGTTTCATTTTTATGCAACTAGCGAATGTACCCCATTTTTATTTCCACCAGGGTTTTATCCGAGTCCGGTGGTCTAAAAATGTTCGTAAAACATGCTCTAATGTTCTAATAGTACTATAAAAAATCTAAAACAGTAAATAACACATTAACAAATATTATCTATCGACAACAACAAGCTTTTATTAGGAACACACAGTCCCATACAGGATTCCCCCAGATACAGAAGTAAACATAACAGTTATCTACAACAAACAACAACAACAAGCCTTTATTAAGGACACACAGTCCCATACAGGATTCTCCCAGATACAGAAGTAAACATAACAGTTATCTACAACAAACAACCACAACAAACCTTTATTAAGGACACACGTCCCATACAGGATTCTCCCAGATACAGAAGTAAACATAACAGTTATCTACAACAAACAACCACAACAAGCCTTTATTAAGGACACATGTCCCATACAGGATTCTCCCAGATACAGAAGTAAACATAACAGTTATCTACAACAAACAACCACAACAAGCCTTTATTAAGGACACACGTCCCATACAGGATTCTCCCAGATACAGAAGTAAACATAACAGTTATCTACAACAAACAACAACAACAAGCCTTTATTAAGGACACACGTCCCATACAGGATTCTCCCAGATACAGAAGTAAACATAACAGTTATCTACAACAAACAACCACAACAAGCCTTTATTAAGGACACACGTCCCATACAGGATTCTCCCAGATACAGAAGTAAACATAACAGTTATCTACAACAAACAACCACAACAAGCCTTTATTAAGGACACACGTCCCATACAGGATTCTCCCAGATACAGAAGTAAACATAACAGTTATCTACAACAAACAACCACAACAAGCCTTTATTAAGGACACACGTCCCATACAGGATTCTCCCAGATACAGAAGTAAACATAACAGTTATCTACAACAAACAACCACAACAAGCCTTTATTAAGGACACACGTCCCATACAGGATTCTCCCAGATACAGAAGTAAACATAACAGTTTATATACAACAAACAACAATAACAAGTCTTTATTAAGGACACACGTCCCATACAGGATTCTCCCAGATACAGAAGTAAACATAACAGTTATCTACAACAAACAACAACAACAAGCCTTTATTAAGGACACACGTCCCATACAGGATTCTCCCAGATACAGAAGTAAACATAACAGTTATCTACAACAAACAACAACAACAAGCCTTTATTAAGGACACACGTCCCATACAGGATTCTCCCAGATACAGAAGTAAACATAACAGTTATCTACAACAAACAACAACAACAAGCCTTTATTAAGGACACACGTCCCATACAGGATTCTCCCAGATACAGAAGTAAACATAACAGTTATCTACAACAAACAACAACAACAAGCCTTTATTAAGGACACACGTCCCATACAGGATTCTCCCAGATACAGAAGTAAACATAACAGTTATCTACAACAAACAACAACAACAAGCCTTTATTAAGGACACACGTCCCATACAGGATTCTCCCAGATACAGAAGTAAACATAACAGTTATCTACAACAAACAACAACAACAAGCCTTTATTAAGAACACACGTCCCATACAGGATTCCCCCAGATACAGAAGTAAACATAACAGTTATCTACAACAAACAACAACAACAAGCCTTTATTAAGGACACACGTCCCATACAGGATTCTCCCAGATACAGAAGTAAACATAACAGTTATCTACAACAAACAACAACAACAAGCCTTTATTAAGGACACACGTCCCATACAGGATTCTCCCAGATACAGAAGTAAACATAACAGTTATCTACAACAAACAACAACAACAAGCCTTTATTAAGAACACACGTCCCATACAGGATTCCCCCAGATACAGAAGTAAACATAACAGTTATCTACAACAAACAACAACAACAAGCCTTTATTAAGGACACACGTCCCATACAGGATTCTCCCAGATACAGAAGTAAACATAACAGTTATCTACAACAAACAACAACAACAAGCCTTTATTAAGGACACACGTCCCCATACAGGATTCCCCCAGATACAGAAGTAAACATAACAGTTATCTACAACAAACAACAACAACAAGCCTTTATTAAGGACACACATCCCATACAGGATTCCCCCAGATACAGAAGTAAACATAACAGTTATCTACAACAAACAACAACAACAAGCCTTTATTAAGGACACACGTCCCATACAGGATTCTCCCAGATACAGAAGTAAACATAACAGTTATCTACAACAAACAACAACAACAAGCCTTTATTAAGGACACACGTCCCATACAGGATTCTCCCAGATACAGAAGTAAACATAACAGTTATCTACAACAAACAACAACAACAAGCCTTTATTAAGGACACACGTCCCATACAGGATTCCCCCAGATACAGAAGTAAACATAACAGTTATCTACAACAAACAACAACAACAAGCCTTTATTAAGGACACACATCCCATACAGGATTCCCCCAGATACAGAAGTAAACATAACAGTTATCTACAACAAACAACAACAACAAGCCTTTATTAAGGACACACATCCCATACAGGATTCTCCCAGATACAGAAGTAAACATAACAGTTATCTACAACAAACAACAACAACAAGCCTTTATTAAGGACACACGTCCCATACAGGATTCCCCCAGATACAGAAGTAAACATAACAGTTATCTACAACAAACAACAACAACAAGCCTTTATTAAGGACACACATCCCATACAGGATTCCCCCAGATACAGAAGTAAACATAACAGTTATCTACAACAAACAACAACAACAAGCCTTTATTAAGGACACACATCCCATACAGGATTCTCCCAGATACAGAAGTAAACATAACAGTTTATCTACAACAAACAACAACAACAAGCCTTTATTAAGGACACACATCCCATACAGGATTCCCCCAGATACAGAAGTAAACATAACAGTTATCTACAACAAACA
>CP092873.1:2358367-2384989 GCA_030710605.1 Cordylochernes scorpioides
ACAAGTGAGTTGGAAGCAGTCGGGGTTGAGTGGCAAGGCGTGCAGAGTGGGAAGTCCGCACGGGACAGTAAGAACAAAGTTTGGGATCAAATGATGCTCTCCTAGTATGTCTCACGTGGCACCAGGACCAGGGGGAAGTTGAGGATTAACTGAGGAAAGCTCGGTGTTCTGCATGAAGCCGCGGAGGCAGGAAGGAACCAAAACGGCGGCCACGAGGGCCGCCGTGATACCTAGCACTGAGCAGGGCTGTCCGAAAATATCCACTGTAATCTAACTAACTGTCAACATCCGGATCAATGCCCCTTCTTTGTCCCTCTCTGGATCCCCCGGGTGTCCAGTGGCAAGCTGGTGTCACTTTGAGACGACTAGAAAAGACGTCATACTTTATTACTTACATATCACATTGTTTGAATTATATATATAGATATATATAGATTTGGTCTTATTACCTTGTGTTTATATAGGTGATTGTTATTATCAAAAAATAGTTTTGAATTATCCGTTTTATTTTGATATTTCGAACATGAGCGTTGTGACCCACTTTGGCCATCTTCCAGACCAAGTTTTTTTTATTCTCAGGACAGGATCTATAAAATGTTTAACGCATATGTCCGCAACAACCAACACATAAACAATGCTCCTTTCTTCCATGTTTTTTTCTAAAAGACGGGATTTATTGCATTATAGATTTATATTGCTTTCTTGGCAGCACTTTAAGGCCATTCTATCCATGCTAAGTTACCGATTAATTCACAGAACGTTACTCGTAAATTCATTTTTTGACCAAGTTCCGCAGGTTTATTTACTTGGTAAAAACTTGGTGTTGTGTTCTCAACCATTCTGGCATTGGATAGAAAGCTATTCCATTATATCTCTGAGAGCATGGTATCCACTTTTAACACATTTTCTGGTTATTCTTCCGAATTTTTATAAATTTAAGTACAAATTTGTCACAAATAAATTTACTTGCAATGTGTTTCTGTTCAATAATATAATCAAAATATTGCCACGTGGAAAATTAGGGAAGACAAAAACTTCAGGGGAGGAAACAAATTTTATTTCAGACAAGAACAAACTATGCATGGTAAACAAAAGATAAGCTACGAGGGAAATTTACAGAGCAGCAAAATATAAACATAAAAATGACCACTCTGTTAATAAGAATCAAAAAATTAATAAATACTATGTTACAATATATATACATAGTCGGTGGACAAGTGGGTAACACCCTCGATTCCCGACAGTCATGAACCGGGATTGTATCCCACGTTAACATTTTGTTGAATGTGTGAATAACCTTCACTTATTATTCATTGTTGCAAATATCATAAACTAGGTTGTTCTTGTTGAGCGGTACCTAATAAAGTGATTTTGGAACTGAACCGAATATCATCAAATATTATCTCTACAGACCTTACTGCAATGATATAAGTTATTGAATAAGAGGGCTTGACTCATCAATAGTAAAACCTCTCAGCGGTTTCACCAAATTAATCTCTAGATCATCACATTACCAGTAAAGTCTAGAGATAAATTTGGTGAAACCGCTGAAAGGGTATACTACTATTGAGTCAAGCCCTCTCATTCAATAACTTATATCATTGCAGTAAGGTCTGTAGAGATAATATTTGATGATATTATTGAAAAGAAACACATTGCCAGTAAATTTATTTGTTACACACTCTCATTCAATAACTTATATCATTGCAGTAAGGTCTGTAGAGATAATATTTGATGATATTATTGAAAAGAAACACATTGCCAGTAAATTTATTTGTTATACCCTCTCATTTAATAACTTATATCATTGCAGTAAGGTCTGTAGAGATAATATTTGATGATATTATTGAAAAGAAACACATTGCCAGTAAATTTATTTGTTACACCCTCTCATTCAATAACTTATATCATTACAGTAAGGTCTGTAGAGATAATATTTGATGATATTATTGAAAAGAAACACATTGCCAGTAAATTTATTTGTTACACCCTCTCATTCAATAACTTATATCATTACAGTAAGGTCTGTAGAGATAATATTTGATGATATTATTGAAAAGAAACACATTGCCAGTAAATTTATTTGTTACACCCTCTCATTCAATAACTTATATCATTGCAGTAAGGTCTGTAGAGATAATATTTGATGATATTATTGAATAGAAACACATTGCCAGTAAATATATTTGTTACACCCTCTCATTCAATAACTTATATCATTACAGTAAGGTCTGTAGAGATAATATTTGATGATATTATTGAAAAGAAACACATTGCCAGTAAATTTATTTGTTACACCCTCTCATTCAATAACTTATATCATTACAGTAAGGTCTGTAGAGATAATATTTGATGATATTATTGAAAAGAAACACATTGCCAGTAAATTTATTTGTTACACCCTCTCATTCAATAACTTATATCATTGCAGTAAGGTCTGTAGAGATAATATTTGATGATATTATTGAATAGAAACACATTGCCAGTAAATATATTTGTTACACCCTCTCATTCAATAACTTACATCATTACAGTAAGGTCTGTAGAGATAATATTTGATGATATTATTGAAAATAAACACATTGCCAGTACATTTATTTGTTACAGCCTCTCATTCAATAACTTATATCATTGCAGTAAGGTCTGTAGAGATAATATTTAATGATATTATTGAAAATAAACACATTGCCAGTAAATTTACTTGTTACAATTTTATTGATTGATGGGCTATTGAATTTATAAATTCAAGTACAAATATACACAATAAGTATTAATTAAATAATGCAATAGGTTTCTGGAGAACTGGTTTCTTCTCCTTTTATTATTGCATTCTCAAGCTTTCAGGCAATTCTGCCATTCTACGGAATGCATCTATTGATGACGTGGCCTTGGAATCGTCCAGGTCGAGCTGGTACAAGTTCTTTTTGAGCTCAAAACTCTGAAGAGAGTTGAAAAAGACTCATTCCCTGTCTAGAGGAGGACTCCCCCAAGGTTAGGGAGCCTCTCCCTCGCTGTAGAAATATGCAAATATATCCTCATTGTATATATAATCTGTTCCATTTATTCGTTTCTTTTATTGATATTTGACTAAACTCTAAAAGAATGGTCTATCACTTGTGATCACACGCCTCGTTTCTCAGCAGATGATGCTGTGAGACGCCTACCCTGTGACGTCAAAATAGATAAAACCGTTTATATTTTAATAATTACCTACATAATGACCGTGAGATATGCAAATTATTTTTTATTGCCCTTTAAAAAGCGCTGAAGTGTCCAATTATGATGAAGGAAGGAAAGAAAACTGGAGATAGACATGGGTGAGATTGAGAAAGATATGCTGAAATCTGACACTGTATGGCAACTTCTTCAGGTTCTCTAATTTTGAATAGATAGCTCTATTGTAGATCTTGGATAGATAGCTCTATTGTAGATCTTGGATAGGTAGCTCTCTTGTATATCTTGGATATATAACTCTCTCGTAGATCTTGGATAGATAGCTCTCTCGTAGATCTTGGATCGATAGCTCTCTTGTAGATCTTGGATAGATAGCCCTCTTGTAGATCTTGGATAGATAGCTCTCTCGTAGATCTTGGATAAATAGCTCTCTTGTAGATCTTGGATATATAGCTCCGGGTGTAAATCTTGGATAGATAGTACTCTCCTAGATCTTGGATTATAGCTCCGGGTGTAGATCTTGGATAGATAACTCTCTTGTAGATCCTGGATAGATAGCTCTCTTGTAGATGTTAGATATAGCTCCAATGTTTCTTCATCCTTGTTTGCTTCAACGCTTCCATCCAGTCCATTAATCCAATTCTCCAATTCTCTCTGTTATTGAGAAAGTTCTGGTCTCCAGTGACTTCTCTATCTTGAGTTCTTATCTTTATTTCTCCATAGATTTCCATCCAGTCCAATCTCTAAATAACTCTCGGGAGACGATGAATTGCCAGTTTATTACCACCTATCCCCAGTACACGTGGGTATAGGCCATGATAATCATGGTGGTTAGTCAAATAGTACATTTATTGTAAGAATACACCACATGTCTACAAAATTAAACGGCTGTCTACACATATAGAAAGCCGTTTAATTTTTTCCCTTACGAATGAGGTAGAGTCCCATTTGGTTATTTGCGCTCACTGGTGGGATTGGTCTATTTGCAATAAATCGGAGGCCATTGAAGCATTTTTTTTCTTAAGAAAAAAGTACCCGAGGCGGGATTCGATCCCGGGGCGTAGCTGTCGAAAACCAACGGTTTAGACCACTGCTCCACTGACCCCATGACAAATGTAGATATTTAGGAATATAAACTATTCATCGCGATTGGTTCTATTTATTCTTTCAAACAACTTCCTACTGTTATCCTTACTGAGATGAAAAAATACTGGGAAGGCCTGTGTTTGAAGTTTGTCGCATACCTCGAGATATTTGCATAGTATTGTTTTGTTTTATATATTTTTACATTTTGTTTCTTATGAAAGGATGATATATTTGCATGTCCGCGAGAAGCGCGATGTATATATATAGGTAGGAAAAATAATAAAGTTAGAGTTTCTTTTGCTATGAAGCTTCTCATGTCTCGTAAAACTCGTTCTTCTAAAATAGAACTTAACAAAGTTTATATGTTAATTTTGAAATTATTCTTCTTTTTTTTTTAATTCATTGAAGCATTTTTCTGGCAGACATTCAATTTTTATCATCATCATCATTTTTAGTTAGTTAGTTATCAAATCATTTGCAATTGTAGTTTCCTTTTTGTTGTGTTCCTTTTTAAGCAATAAAATATATAAAACTAAGGTGTAATATTCAATTCAAACATATGGAACCAACATCGATTCTTTTTTAAAACAAAGCAAAATCATAAGCTTATACAACTTTCACTTTTTCATACAGCCTGGCTTTTCAGTAGTGAAGTCTCTCAGCAGTTTCGCCCCTTCAATCTGCCATACCGTTTTAATAGATTATTCGACCGTTCTGATTATCAATTCAACACTTCAATGAAATATTTTGTGGGAGTATTTGATGGAATTATGCACATAAGATTTAACGAGTAGGAAAATATTCAATTATTGCATAAAATCACTGCTATTATAATAATTTTCAAATAATATGTGAATGTATAAAATATATATTAAAAATAAAGAAGGCATCTCCTGACCACGAGCACATGTGCTTTTTAGATGGCAGAGCGCCATCTAGTGGAGCAAGAATAAACTAAACGTTTATTTAGCTTGCTCCGAGATATTTGGCCAACCCAATTTCTTGATAAATCAAGAAAATGAATGAGATTTTCTGTTGTATTCTCGATCAGATATTGTTTTAATTGAACCCATGTAATATATATAAAAAACAATTTGATAAAAGTACTGCCTGGCTTAAGGCGAGTAGAATAAGGAAAACAAAAGATTATTTACATAATGTACAAAAGGTTTGAGCCGGCCATTGGGATAGAATAACAATGAGTTTTTAAAGGGGAAGAGTGACCTATGGCGGTCGATTTAGCAGAGTATTTGAATCTATGAAATTATATAATTTAAAATAAAATAATATTTTATATAATATATATATATATATATATATATATATATATATATATATATATATAGATTAAAAATAAATAAGGCATCTCCTGACCACGAGAACATGTGATTTTTAGATGGCAGAGTACCATCTAGTGGAGCAAAAATAAACTAAACGTTTATTTAACTTGCTCCGTGATATTTGGCCTCCACGTTGACAAGCGCCAACAGCGCGAAACGCGTTCGTGGATGGCTTTTCTTGATTTATCAAGAAATTGGGTTGGCCAAATATCTCGGAGCAAGTTCAATAAACGTTTAGTTTATTTTTTCTCCACTAGATGGCGCTCTGCCATCTAAAAATCACATGTGCTCGTGGTTAGGAGATGCCTTCTTTATTTTTAATATCAACACCTGACCCACTTATCTTTTATTTTTTTCTATTGTTTTTTTTTCATATATATATGTGGTGCTGTTTGCGTGATGTGCTGGTGTGGCTTGTGGAAAGGCCGCTGATAAAATTAAAATTAATTTATTTAAAGCCAGAAATATATGTAAAGAGAAAAGAAGTAAGGGTTGAAGTAACGGCCGTTGGGAGCAAGCCTTCTTGTTTACCGCGCCAGTCGCTAGAAAGTTCCAGATGACGCCCGCGCGTGCGTAGTGATGTGTTCTCTCAGCACGTGTTTGCCGAGGCATAGTGGGGCCGCCATTCTTCCGCTCGTATGTGTTTTGAAGCTTTGTCCCAGTTCGCGCTCGCTGAAGCAAAGTGCGGTCGCCACATATATATATATATATAGGTCATTCAATGATATATACTGTTGGGGTATTATGATAGGAACTGGTCTAGAGAGCTCACTGGAGACGACGCAAATAGCTGGCCAAGTCGGGGCAGTGCTCCACATAGACGTCCTGTTCCAGGGTAGCCGTGAACTTCTATGCCCTGGATGCCACGATTCTGTGCAGTCGGTGGACAGTGAGCAGGAGGCTTCTGTAGGTCTCAGAGTGTTTATTATGGGGAGTGAATAATCTTAGTGGGACATGGTCACTAGGGGCTGATCCAATGTTGGGTTCGTGGTACGGCCCAGGAAGGTCTGTGGGTTCTCTCATACCAGTTGTAAGGGTCTTGCTGCCAACTTAATCAACATATTTTTATTTAAATACAGCTTATTAACACAATATTATTACTATTTTTACAAAAATAACTATATATTTTTAAATAACAAAAATCCTCCGTTTTGAGCAGGAGGCTTGTGGTGGGAAGGTTTGGTACTATTCTGACAGCTAGTAGTGTTGACGGACTCTACTGTTGGGGATGATGCATCGAATGGAGATACACATCAATACTCCTGGTCGCTCATTGAATGGGGAGTCAAGTCGTCTTTGTTTTCATTTTATAAAAGTGATCGCTAAAGACAGTGGTCACACAAAAATGTATTTTTTCAAGAAAGTGGTCTCTCACGAAAGTGGTGGCTAAAGAAAGTGGGAGGTCGTACAATAATGTATGAGAGTGGTTGCTCTATAAAACAGTCGCTAATGAAAGTGGTCGCTATGAAGAGTGGTCGCTAAAGAAAGTACTTGTTCAAGAGAGTTGTCACTCAAGAAATGGTCGCTAAGAAAGTAGTCGCTCAAGAAAGGCGTTTGCAAAAGAAAGTTTTGCTCAAGAAAGTGGTCGCTCAAGAAATGGTCGCTAACATGAGTGGTCGCTCGCGAAAGTGGCTGGCCAAGAAAGTATTTGCTTAAAAAAGTGGTCGCACAAGAAAGTTTCCAGTCACGAAAGTGGTCGTTAAAGAAAGTGATCGTAAAAGAAAGTATATTTTCTCAAGAGAGTGGTTGCTCAAGAAAATTTTCGCTAACGAAAGTGGTCGCTCGCGAAAGTGGCTGCTCAAGAAAGTATTTGCTTAAAAAAGTGGTCGCACAAGAAAGTTTCCAGTCACGAAAGTGGTCGTTAAAGAAAGTGATCGTAAAAGAAAGTATATTTTCTCAAGAGAGTGGTTGCTCAAGAAAATTGGCAGTTACGAAAGTGGTCGTTAAAGAAAGTGATCGAAAAAGAAAGTATTTGCTTAAGAAAGTGGTCGCACAAGAAAGTTGGCAGTTACGAAAGTGGTCGTTAAAGAAAGTGATCGCAAAAGAAAGTATTTGTTCAAGAGAGTGGTAGCTAAACTAAGTGGTCGCTCAAGAAAGTGATCACCCATCATCCCCAGGTCGGTCACGAGAGGTACAACAGTCAATTACTGGCGACAACACCATTGATGACATAGCTGACAATTACCAGCCGAGCGGCAAAAACGCAGCAAATGGGCGGCGAGGAGCCGATGACACCGCAGCGTAATGATGGAAGAGGGAGGTTCGGACGTTGATCTCCAGATGTGGGCTTGGCACATGCCACAAACTGACCTACACTCACAGCCTGAACACCACGTATTGTATTACATGTTTAAACCACCATGTTTAAACATCCAGTGTCAAACTTATCTATATTATATACGTCAAACACGGATGATAAAACGAATTTTTGTTTTCTTCTGACGAGGACAAAAAGCTTTTTGTCGAAACGTCGATGTAATAAAAAGATTTACTGGCCGAAGTATCTTTATTTTCAAGAAAAACGGATGATAAGCTTATTCACTGACGGAGACCGACAAGGCAAAAAACAACGTACTTAAGAATGGTGGCAGCTTAAACCTTTGTTTCCATTTAAAATTCAATTTCCATCTATCGTTACAATTTGTAATAAATATTTTTATCAATGTGTTTCTTTTCAAATATCAAATAATATCTCTACAGACCTTACTACAATGATAAAAGTTATTGAATGAGAGGGCTTGACTCATCAGTAGTGAACCCTCTCAGCGGTTTTACCAAATTAATCTAGAGACCGCTCTACTATTGTATTGGATTGCTGTCTTCCATAGAAAATACAGGATATAGGAAAACCAATCCAATACAATAGTAGAGCGGTCTAGAGATTAAGTTGGCGAAACCGCTGAGAGAGTTCACTATTGATGAGCCAAGCCCTCTCATTCAATAACTTATATCATTGCAGTAAGGTGTGTAGAGATAATATTAGATCATTAATGTAAAAATAAACACATTGACAAAATAATTATTACAAACTTTATTTTCATAACCGGTCTTTTTTTTTTAAGATAAGCCAAAATCGTAGAAGTATCTTCTTCTTATTTCTTATCTCCACTCATTCATATTAGGGAATAAAGCTTGTAGAGCTTGTTGATGGTGTTTGACAGCCATCATAAATGGGTGAAGTAGAATGCGTCTGCCTTTGTCGTTAAGACTAGGAGTACTACTCAGTGGCAGGCCGACTTAGCTCCAAAAGAAATATCCGCCTCTGACATGAGGAACAGACGCCATGTACAGCCGGTCCTAACATGGTGTACAAACGCTGCTCATCCTGTATCCCTGGAGCCCTTACAGGGTACTATCAGCCGGGCCAGCTGAGCCCAGGTTTTTTAGTGAGCTTGTTACTGCTCCCCCTTCTCCTTTTTCATCTGGGCTTGGGACCGGCAAAGGCGGAGTTATAGAAGTGTTAAATACACATGTACATGTACATTAATTTTAACGGCTGCTTTACTGATTCACGTTACGCAGCGCTTCTTTGCCAACATTTCTCTCGTCCTCTCTAGTTGGTTTTCTTTAATATCTTCTTTTCTCGAAGGTTAGATAGGGGAGAAGAACATATCTTCAATCTTCATGCTGTTTTCAGCATTTCTTCCCTGTTCTCGAGCCACACATCGTCCCAATGTCAAGATAGTTATTGGATCACTTGCTGACCACCTGTATTCAAGTCTACGGACTTTATATTAATAAATATAGTTGGAAAGTTGTCTCTTCCGTCAAAATAGACGCAATAGCTGAGCGTCATCTATTAACCGTCTCTACAAAGTAGCAGATTGGGGTCGGTGACAGAGCCATAACACCCGTTTTGGTAAACTCAGAACGTTAGTTTCAGCGTCTGTTTAGACGGAAGAAGCGACATTTATTTTTACATATCGGTATTCTTCCGGCAAAATTTCCATATGTGCTATGTCAGAGAATTGGCCACGTTGTCTGCTGAACATCTCGTTGACAAGTTCTGAATTGTTCAGTTTATTCCTTGTGGATCTCATGGTAACATAGACCGCTCGCGGTGACGTAGGATGGAAGTCACCCCGGTGTGTGAGACAGCGGCGGTGACGGAGACAAAAGTCACACCGGAATGTAAGACAGCGGCGGTGACGGGTTACGTAGGACAGGAGTCACCCCGGCGGGTAAGACAACCGTGGTGACAGAGGCCAGAAGTCACCCCGGGGGGTAAGACAACCGTGGTGACGGAGACAAAAGTCACCCCGGGATGTAAGACAGCGGCGGTGACGGGGTTACGTAGGACAGGAGTCACCCCGGGGGTAAGACAACCGTGGTGACGTAGAACAGGAGTCACCCTGGGATGTAAGACAGCGGCTGTGACGTAGGACAGAAGTCACCCGGAGTGTAAGACAGCGGCGGTGACGTAGGACAGGAGTCACCCCGGGGGGTAACACAGCGGCTGTGACGTAGGACAGAAGTCACCCGGAGTGTAAGACAGCGGCGGTGACGTAGGACAGGAGTCACCCTGGGATGTAAGACAGCGGCGATGACGGGGTTACGTAGGACAGGAGTCACCCTGGGATGTAAGACAGCGGCGATGACGGGGTTACGTAGGACAGGAGTCACCCTGGGATGTAAGACAGCGGCGATGACGGGGTTACGTAGGACAGGAGTCACCCCGGGGGGTAAGACAACCGTGGTGACGTAGAACAGGAGTCACCCTGGGATGTAAGACAGCGGCTGTGACGTAGGACAGAAGTCACCCGGAGTGTAAGACAGCGGCGGTGACGTAGGACAGGAGTCACCCTGGGATGTAAGACAGCGGCGGTGACGGGGTTACGTAGGACAGGAGTCACCCTGGGATGTAAGACAGCGGCGGTGACGTAGGACAGGAGTCACCCTGGGATGTAAGACAGCGGCGGTGACGTAGGACAGGAGTCACCCCTGGGATGTAAGACAGCGGCGGTGACGTAGGACAGGAGTCACCCCTGGGATGTAAGACAGCTGCGGTGACTAGGACAGGAGTCACCCTGGGATGTAAGACAGCGGCGGTGACGTAGGACAGGAGTCACCCCTGGGATGTAAGACAGCTGCGGTGACGTAGGACAGGAGTCACCCTGGGATGTAAGACAGCGGCGGTGACGTAGGACAGAAGTCACCCTGGGATGTAAGACAGCGGCGGTGACGTAGGACAGGAGTCACCCTGGGATGTAAGACAGCTGCGGTGACGTAGGACAGGAGTCACCCTGGGATGTAAGACAGCGGCGGTGACGTAGGACAGAAGTCACCCTGGGATGTAAGACAGCGGCGGTGACGTAGGACAGGAGTCACCCTGGGATGTAAGACAGCGGCGGTGACGTAGGACAGGAGTCACCCTGGGATGTAAGACAACCGTAGTGACGTAGGACAGGAGTCACCCTGGGATGTAAGACAGCCGCGGTGACGTAAGACAGGAGTCACCCTGGGATGTAAGACAGCGGCGGTGACGTAGGACAGGAGTCACCCTGGGATGTAAGACAGCGGCTGTGACGTAGGACAGGAGTCACCCTGGGATGTAAGACAGCGACTGTGACGTAGGACAGGAGTCACCCCTGGGATGTAAGACAGCGGCTGTGACGTAGGACAGGAGTCACCCTGGGATGTAAGACAGCGACTGTGACGTAGGACAGGAGTCACCCCTGGGATGTAAGACAGGGGCGGTGACGTAGAACAGGAGTCACCCTGGGATGTAAGACAGCGGCGGTGACGTAGGACAGGAGTCACCCTGGGATGTTAGACAGCGGCGGTGACTAGGACAGGAGTCACCCTGGGATGTAAGACAGCGGCGGTGACGTAGGACAGGAGTCACCCTGGGATGTAAGACAGCGGCGGTGACGTAGGACAGGAGTCACCCTGGGATGTAAGACAGCGGCGGTGACGTAGGACAGGAGTCACCCTGGGATGTAAGACAGCGGCGGTGACGTAGGACAGGAGTCACCCTGGGATGTAAGACAGCGGCGGTGACGTAGAACAGGAGTCACCCTGGGATGTAAGACAGCGGCTGTGACGTAGGACAGGAGTCACCCTGGGATGTAAGACAGCGACTGTGACGTAGGACAGGAGTCACCCCTGGGATGTAAGACAGGGGCGGTGACGTAGAACAGGAGTCACCCTGGGATGTAAGACAGCGGCGGTGACGTAGGACAGGAGTCACCCTGGGATGTAAGACAGCGGCGGTGACGTAGAACAGGAGTCACCCTGGGATGTAAGACAGCGGCTGTGACGTAGGACAGGAGTCACCCTGGGATGTAAGACAGCGACTGTGACGTAGGACAGGAGTCACCCCTGGGATGTAAGACAGGGGCGGTGACGTAGAACAGGAGTCACCCTGGGATGTAAGACAGCGGCGGTGACGTAGGACAGGAGTCACCCTGGGATGTTAGACAGCGGCGGTGACGTAGGACAGGAGTCACCCTGGGATGTAAGACAGCGGCGGTGACGTAGGACAGGAGTCACCCTGGGATGTAAGACAGCGACTGTGACGTAGGACAGGAGTCACCCCTGGGATGTAAGACAGGGGCGGTGACGTAGAACAGGAGTCACCCTGGATGTAAGACAGCGGCGGTGACGTAGGACAGGAGTCACCCTGGGATGTTAGACAGCGGCGGTGACGTAGGACAGGAGTCACCCCTGGGATGTAAGACAGCGGCGGTGACGTAGGACAGGAGTCACCCTGGGATGTAAGACAGCGGCGGTGACGTAGAACAGGAGTCACCCTGGGATGTAAGACAGCGACTGTGACGTAGGACAGGAGTCACCCGGAGTGTAAGACAGCGGCGGTGACGGGGTTACGTAGGACAGGAGTCACCCTCGGATGTAAGACAGCGACTGTGACGTAGGACAGGAGTCACCCTGGGATGTAAGACAGCGGCGATGACGGGGTTACGTAGGACAGGAGTCACCCTGGGATGTAAGACAGCGGCGATGACGGGGTTACGTAGGACAGGAGTCACCCCGGGGGGTAAGACAACCGTGGTGACGTAGAACAGGAGTCACCCTGGGATGTAAGACAGCGGCTGTGACGTAGGACAGAAGTCACCCGGAGTGTAAGACAGCGGCGGTGACGTAGGACAGGAGTCACCCTGGGATGTAAGACAGCGGCGGTGACGGGGTTACGTAGGACAGGAGTCACCCTGGGATGTAAGACAGCGGCGGTGACCTAGGACAGGAGTCACCCTGGGATGTAAGACAGCGGCGGTAACGTAGGACAGGAGTCACCCCTGGGATGTAAGACAGCTGCGGTGACTAGGACAGGAGTCACCCTGGGATGTAAGACAGCGGCGGTGACGTAGGACAGGAGTCACCCTGGGATGTAAGACAGCGGCGGTGACGTAGGACAGGAGTCACCCTGGGATGTAAGACAGCGGCGGTGACGTAGGACAGGAGTCACCCTGGGATGTAAGACAGCGGCGGTGACGTAGGACAGGAGTCACCCTGGGATGTAAGACAGCGGCTGTGACGTAGGACAGGAGTCACCCTGGGATGTAAGACAGCGACTGTGACGTAGGACAGGAGTCACCCCTGGGATGTAAGACAGGGGCTGTGACGTAGGACAGGAGTCACCCTGGGATGTAAGACAGCGGCTGTGACGTAGGACAGGAGTCACCCTGGGATGTAAGACAGCGGCTGTGACGTAGGACAGGAGTCACCCTGGGATGTAAGGCAGCGGCTGTGACGTAGGACAGGAGTCACCCTGGGATGTAAGACAGCGGCGGTGACGTAGGACAGGAGTCACCCTGGGATGTAAGGCAGCGGCGGTGACGTAGGACAGGAGTCACCCTGGGATGTAAGACAGCGGCGGTGACGTAGGACAGGAGTCACCCTGGGATGTAAGACAGCGGCGGTGACGTAGGACAGGAGTCACCCTGGGATGTAAGACAGCGGCGGTGACGTAGGACAGGAGTCACCCTGGGATGTAAGACAGCGGCGGTGACGTAGGACAGGAGTCACCCTGGGATGTAAGACAGCGGCGGTGACGTAGAACAGGAGTCACCCTGGCATGTAAGACAGCGGCGGTGACGGGGTGACATACCCAGTGCCAGGTGTCGTCTTACAGCGGCCGGTGAATGAACGGACGGAGCTGTGCCGGATGTAGGTAACCATAGCTGACCTCTCCGCCGTTTCCTGCCGCCGCTGTGACACAAGCACATTTAGGCCACCGCTGGATCCTCCCATCGTGAGCTGCTTTTTATCGTTATTGGTATTAAAATAAAAACTCCGATGGCCATCAATTGTCCAACCCCACCAGTGATTACAACACATGGACTCGCAGGATATCAGAACCGACTAAAAGTAGACACAGAATGAGTTTCTCTAATGAAGATGTGTGAGATTTCGGATAATGACGTCTTTCATGGTGAACCCTGGGTAACCACTGATATTCAGACAGAAGAAGCAACATTTATTTTGACATATCGGTATTCTTCCGGCAAAATTTCTATCTGTGCTATGTCAGAGAATTGGCCACTTTGTCATTTGAACATCTCTTTGACAAGTCTTGAATTGTTCAGCTGATCCCTTTTGGATCTCATGGTAACATAGCCCGCTCGCGGTGACATAGAATAGAAGTCACCCCGGAAAGCCCTTCCAATATTTTCACATCGCAGTAAGGACAGTAGAAGTTTGATTTATTTATCATAAGATACATTCGCGTCTTAAATGTTTTCATTTGTTATAAACAATTTATCATGACGTAACCGCGCAATAATATTTGAAACGAAGACGATAGAAACGTGGTGCTTTGCGTCCTTTCGTTCCTTTTTCTCTTTTTATTCTTCTGGTCTTCCTTGCGGTATGGGCTATTTTTCATGTCCATAGTTTTTAAAATATTCTCCATTCACCTGTAAATATGTAAATCCCTTACTTTTTAAGTAAAAAGTATTCATAGCATGTAAATTTCCCTTACTTTTTTCACAGCATGTAAATTTCTTTTGTTTTTTCCGCTCATAAAATTGGCACTTTTGTTTCCTGCCCAGTTGTAACCTGAGGAAGGGCATTCTTGCCTGAAAGCTTGTGTTTTAACAATAAAAGAAAATCACCACGTTTTTATCGCCTTCGTTTCAAATGAACAATTTATGTTTTAAATGGTATACGTGTTCGAACGTTCTTACAAATTTGGACGATTTTTTACACGTCGAGTTTTTTTTTCAATTCTACCACGTTCTAAATATATTCCCGTCCTTCGACGAGAAGTTCTGTGGGGTTTCCTTCCAATTTGCACATTTCTATATTTGCATATCTTGTTGGGCGGAATATTTGGGAGTAAATTGGTGTCTTCTGTAGGCTTCAGGAGGGGCTTCACTTCCGTCGGCTGCTTCCTTAGAGAATATTTCCATAGCAGACGATGCTATTTATTCCCTGCGGATTGATTAATCCCCCACCCACTATAGTGAGTGTTACATCATGTTTGGTCCACTCCGCCTCCATTTATTCAATAATATCTCTGATATTTTATATTTATTTTATACAGGTATTATTTACTATACAGTGTTTTTTATAATAGAATATAATGCGGTTTATGATTGTAGAACGACATTTGAAAATTATCTCGCATGTGTTTCTTTTAAACGAAAATTTGAAATTTATTTTAAGGAGAAATAACGATTATTTCTAACTTTAGGAATGAAGTATGAAAGGATTAATTGTGAAGAGTAAATGATAAACGGAAAAATAAAGAGGCATCTGCCCGGTAAGTGGAACACTGTGGGTTCGATTCCCATCCCTGGACACTTTTATTTTTCCGTTTATCATTACTCTTCACAATTCATTCATTTCATACTTCATCCTTAAGGTTAAGAAATAATCGTTATTTCTCCTTAAAATAAATTTAGATTTTTCGTTTCAAAGAAACACATGCGGGATAATTGTCAAATGTCGTTCTACAATCATAAGTAGCATTATATGTATTGTATTAAGACAGCCATAAGCTCCCTATCCACTATTCAAGAAGACCAAACACCAGTCAGGAAGAAGTGGTTCTTTATATAAGAGGATGATTGTACAAGAATTCGGGCAAGATGTCCCGGTAGAAAGACATCTTTCCACTACCTTTTGTCCACAAGTGCAAATGTATTGTTTTAATATACGGAATGAATGTTGACAAAAATTTACTATTTACCGGATAACACACAAAGTTCAAAAATTACTAGGGCCTACAGTAATAGTAACTGTTGGAGCTTGGATCCTCACAGTATTAGCTTGGAATTCCGTGTAGCTCTTTAACCTTTGTTTTAGATGTTGACGATCTTTTGGCAGAGTTTAATTCGGACTGTATGTTTTCACCTCGATCTGCGGATTGACTACTGAGAGATTATCCTGTCTAATTGCGATGTAGTAACAAGAGAATGACCACACAGCCTCACTGATTTTAGCTAACTGACTCACTTTATTGCATCTTTCACTCATTTTATATACATATATATTTACATAATTAAAAGAAAGAAAGAAAAATCTACATGATTATAAATCAATGCAGCCTAGCAAGTTATTTACATAACTAGGCGCAAACAGTAACTAAACACACAACAAATCATACACTCAAGAGTATAACACAAAAAAAGTAAATAATAATTCACAATTTGTTAAATAAAATTAAAAAAACAGTTTCTTATCTTTATTTCTGCTTAGGTAGGTATCGGACCGGGGTTACACAGGGAATGCGAAGAGATCACCAGACACGGATAAAATACGAAGAGAACACTATAAGCATCTCTACACAAAACTTTATCTCACACTGGCCTGACGCATTCCCTTAAACCCCCTTTATATACAAACATGGCCACATTCGTCCAATTAGAATGCTTGGGAGATCTGTTTACTTATCTGATAAAAACAACGTTCTTCGCACTAAATAAAAGGATAAGAGTGCAAATATTTGTCAATATAATTTGACAATGTATCGTTTTGATGCATCTAATAAATGTATTGTTTCGATGCATCAAGGCATTATAATTCATTTCTTTAAGGGGAGAGGTACTCACAGATACTTAGAGAGAATTTAGTTGTCAAGGCTGAGCTAGGAAGTCTAGACAGGTAAAGTTACAGTAGTTTAGGTGATCACGTTTATCCTGGGGTAATCACAATATGAGACTGTGTAGCTCACCTTCCGTGTCCAGCTATTGTCATGTCTGCCGTGTTGGTGGGTTACCCTCCTAGCTCGTCGTAAACATAGAGGCTGCCTGGCCGGCATTCATAGTTCTTCAAATTAAAGATACTTCGGCCAGTATGAATCTTTTAAAACAATATATGTCCAGGGTAGTCTAGTGGACATGGCATCTGCCCCGGTAAGCGGAACACTGTGGGTTCGATTCCCATCCCTGGACACTTTTATTTTTCCGTTTATCATT
This sequence comes from Cordylochernes scorpioides, assembly GCA_030710605.1. Taxonomy (NCBI): domain Eukaryota; kingdom Metazoa; phylum Arthropoda; class Arachnida; order Pseudoscorpiones; family Chernetidae; genus Cordylochernes; species Cordylochernes scorpioides. Next base: position 2,375,349 of record CP092873.1, read on the forward strand.
ACTCTTCACAATTCATCCTTTCATACTTCATCCCTAAGGTTAGAAATAATCGTTATTTCTCCTTAAAATAAATTTCAATTTTTCGTTCAAAAGAAACACATGCGGGATAATTTCAAATGTCGTTCTATAAATATTTTTATTATCTCAACATTTCGATAAAAAAGAAAATAATTTTTAACACCTTGCTAAATGCTTTAAATTTTCTTTGTTCCTGACGAGGACAAAATACTTTTTTGGAAACGTCGAGATAATAAAAATATTTACTGACCGAAATATCTTTAATTTTTTAATAATCTTAGCTCTTCCTTATCACAGGATTGTGGATTTCAGCAAATTACATAAAAAGACACGCCGAGCAATTATTTTTATCTACTTAATTAAAGGAAGCTTTGGATAAGCCTTTCTTCAACTAATTAAAACGTTTAAACAAGGTAATGGAGAGAGGTTATATGGTATTTTAATTATATATCTCTGTGTATATTCTGATGTCCTATATTTAAATATACTTGTACATCAATTACATATATAATCTATCGCTATTACCTTGTTTATACATTTTTAGTTAGTTGAAGAAGGGCTTCCCCGAAAGCTTCCTTTTATCGAGTAAATATAAGGAGTTGCGCCGTCTTATGCCTTTTTTTTTTTGGTAATTACTCTTAGGTCTTCTATATTACTGGCATTTCTCTCTGATGGCAGTTTGTATGTTTCTTCTGTCTGGTGATGGTGTGATGTTGTCTTGTCTATTTTTCCATGGAAAGGGAGGTGCCATTGCCCCGTTAGTCAGCCACATTTCAGAGTTCCCTGTTCACGGTTACCGTAGCGGCTCACGACATTGTACTACAAGGCAGTCCCTTACTTGTGTTGCTCCATGGAAAGGAAGGTGCCATTGCCCCGTTAGTCAGCCACATTTCAGAGTTCCCTGTTCACGGTTACCGTAGCGGCCCACGACACCGTACTACAGGGCAGTCCCTTACTTGTGTTGCTCCATGGAAAGTAAGGTGTCATTGCCCCGTTAGTCAGCCACATTTCAGAGCTCCCTGTTCACGGTTACCGTAGCGTCTCACGACACCGTACTACAGGGCAGTCCCTTACTTGTGTTGCTCCATGGAAAGGGAGGTACCATTGCCCCGTTAGTCAGCCACATTTCAGAGCTCCCTGTTCACGGTTACCGTAGCGTCTCACGACACCGTACTACAGGGCAGTCCCTTACTTGTGTTGCTCCATGGAAAGGGAGGTGCCATTGCCTCGTTAGTCAGCTTCATTTCAGAGTTCCCTGTTCACGGTTACCGTAGCGGTTCACGACACCGTACTACAGGGCAGTCCCTTACTTGTGTTGCTCCATGGAAAGGGAGGTGCCATTGCCTCGTTAGTCAGCTTCATTTCAGAGTTCCCTGTTCACGGTTACCGTAGCGGTTCACGACACCGTACTACAGGGCAGTCCCTTACTTGTGTTGCTCCATGGAAAGGGAGGTGCCATTGCCTCGTTAGTCAGCTTCATTTCAGAGTTCCCTGTTCACGGTTACCGTAGCGGTTCACGACACCGTACTACAGGGCAGTCCCTTACTTGTGTTGCTCCATGGAAAGTAAGGTGTCATTGCCCCGTTAGTCAGCCACATTTCAGAGCTCCCTGTTCACGGTTACCGTAGCGTCTCACGACACCGTACTACAGGGCAGTCCCTTACTTGTGTTGCTCCATGGAAAAGGAGGTACCATTGCCCCGTTAGTCAGCCACATTTCAGAGTTCCCTTTTCACGGTTACCGTAGCGGCTCACGACACCGTACTACAGGGCAGTCCCTTACTTGTGTTTCTCCATGGAAAGGGAGGTACCATTGCCCCGTTAGTCAGCCACATTTCAGAGTTCCCTGTTCACGGTTACCGTAGCGGTTCACGACACAGTACTACAGGGCAGTCCCTTACTTGTGTTGCTCCATGGAAAGGGAGGTACCATTGCCCCGTTAGTCAGCCACATTTCAGAGTTCCCTGTTCACGGTTACCGTAGCGGCTCACGACACCGTACTACAGGGCAGTCCCTTACTTGTGTTGCTCCATGGAAAGGGAGGTACCATTGCCTCGTTAGTCAGCCACATTTCAGAGTTCCCTGTTCACGGTTACCGTAGCGGTTCACGACACAGTACTACAGGGCAGTCCCTTACTTGTGTTGCTCCATGGAAAGGGAGGTACCATTGCCCCGTTAGTCAGCCACATTTCAGAGTTCCCTGTTCACGGTTACCGTAGCGGTTCACGACACAGTACTACAGGGCAGTCCCTTACTTGTGTTGCTCCATGGAAAGGGAGGTACCATTGCCCCGTTAGTCAGCCACATTTCAGAGTTCCCTGTTCACGGTTACCGTAGCGTCTCACGACACCGTACTACAGGGCAGTCCCTTACTTGTGTTTCTCCATGGAAAGGGAGGTACCATTGCCCCGTTAGTCAGCCACATTTCAGAGTTCCCTGTTCACGGTTACCGTAGCGGCTCACGACACCGTACTACAGGGCAGTCCCTTACTTGTGTTTCTCCATGGAAAGGGAGGTACCATTGCCCCGTTAGTCAGCCACATTTCAGAGTTCCCTGTTCACGGTTACCGTAGCGGCTCACGACACCGTACTACAGGGCAGTCCCTTACTTGTGTTGCTCCATGGAAAGGGAGGTACCATTGCCCCGTTAGTCAGCCACATTTCAGAGTTCCCTGTTCACGGTTACCGTAGCGGTTCACGACACAGTACTACAGGGCAGTCCCTTACTTGTGTTGCTCCATGGAAAGGGAGGTACCATTGCCCCGTTAGTCAGCCACATTTCAGAGTTCCCTGTTCACGGTTACCGTAGCGGCTCACGAAACCGTACTACAGGGCAGTCCCTTACTTGTGTTGCTCCATGGAAAGGGAGGTACCATTGCCCCGTTAGTCAGCCACATTTCAGAGTTCCCTGTCACGGTTACCGTAGCGGTTCACGACACAGTACTACAGGGCAGTCCCTTACTTGTGTTGCTCCATGGAAAGGGAGGTACCATTGCCCCGTTAGTCAGCCACATTTCAGAGTTCCCTGTTCACGGTTACCGTAGCGGTTCACGACACCGTACTACAGGGCAGTCCCTTACTTGTGTTGCTCCATGGAAAGGGAGGTACCATTGCCCCGTTAGTCAGCCACATTTCAGAGTTCCCTGTTCACGGTTACCGTAGCGGTTCACGACACCGTACTACAGGGCAGTCCCTTACTTGTGTTGCTCCATGGAAAGGGAGGTACCATTGCCCCGTTAGTCAGCCACATTTCAGAGTTCCCTGTTCACGGTTACCGTAGCGGTTCACGACACCGTACTACAGGGCAGTCCCTTACTTGTGTTGCTCCATGGAAAGGGAGGTACCATTGCCCCGTTAGTCAGCCACATTTCAGAGTTCCCTGTTCACGGTTACCGTAGCGGCTCACGACACCGTACTACAGGGCAGTCCCTTACTTGTGTTGCTCCATGGAAAGGGAGGTACCATTGCCCCGTTAGTCAGCCACATTTCAGAGTTCCCTGTTCACGGTTACCGTAGCGGCTCACGACACCGTACTACAGGGCAGTCCCTTACTTGTGTTGCTCCATGGAAAGGGAGGTACCATTGCCCCGTTAGTCAGCCACATTTCAGAGTTCCCTGTTCACGGTTACCGTAGCGGCTCACGACACCGTACTACAGGGCAGTCCCTTACTTGTGTTGCTCCATGGAAAGGGAGGTACCATTGCCCCGTTAGTCAGCCACATTTCAGAGTTCCCTGTTCACGGTTACCGTAGCGGCTCACGACACCGTACTACAGGGCAGTCCCTTACTTGTGTTGCTCCATGGAAAGGGAGGTACCATTGCCCCGTTAGTCAGCCACATTTCAGAGTTCCCTGTTCACGGTTACCGTAGCGGCTCACGACACCGTACTACAGGGCAGTCCCTTACTTGTGTTGCTCCATGGAAAGGGAGGTACCATTGCCCCGTTAGTCAGCCACATTTCAGAGTTCCCTGTTCACGGTTACCGTAGCGGCTCACGACACCGTACTACAGGGCAGTCCCTTACTTGTGTTGCTCCATGGAAAGGGAGGTACCATTGCCCCGTTAGTCAGCCACATTTCAGAGTTCCCTGTTCACGGTTACCGTAGCGGCTCACGACACCGTACTACAGGGCAGTCCCTTACTTGTGTTGCTCCATGGAAAGGGAGGTACCATTGCCCCGTTAGTCAGCCACATTTCAGAGTTCCCTGTTCACGGTTACCGTAGCGGCTCACGACACCGTACTACAGGGCAGTCCCTTACTTGTGTTGCTCCATGGAAAGGGAGGTACCATTGCCCCGTTAGTCAGCCACATTTCAGAGTTCCCTGTTCACGGTTACCGTAGCGGCTCACGACACCGTACTACTGGGCAGTCCCTTACTTGTGTTGCTCCATGGAAAGGGAGGTACCATTGCCCCGTTAGTCAGCCACATTTCAGAGTTCCCTGTTCACGGTTACCGTAGCGGCTCACGACACCGTACTACAGGGCAGTCCCTTACTTGTGTTGCTCCATGGAAAGGGAGGTACCATTGCCCCGTTAGTCAGCCACATTTCAGAGTTCCCTGTTCACGGTTACCGTAGCGGCTCACGACACCGTACTACAGGGCAGTCCCTTACTTGTGTTGCTCCATGGAAAGGGAGGTACCATTGCCCCGTTAGTCAGCCACATTTCAGAGTTCCCTGTTCACGGTTACCGTAGCGGCTCACGACACCGTACTACAGGGCAGTCCCTCACTCGTACTGTTTCTCCCCGCCCACCACGTAGAGGAGGGGTTGGACTTCTAGGCAGGTATCTGTCTGCTGATACATCTAATTATATTCAAAATTAACACGTATTTATATCATATATTAAAAATGAATACAGAAATTGTTTAAATTGAAAAAGACATTCGTTCCCAGTTACTTTAACGTCAGGAATCACAAAAGGACATTCACCAGGTTTCGAATCATGCACAATTCCACATTCTGATATAAAAGGCACAGCAAACACACACAAAAACTAATAATAGAAGCCATGGAACCCACCAATAACCCGCACCCAATCAATAGACATGTTATCAGAGCAGTACAAGATTCTATAATATTGTACGGAAGAAATCAAGTCTTGGAATATCTGGAGATGTGAAAGTATTTATTGATGACGTCACCGCGACAAGTCGACAATTATCAACAAATCAACCCCAACTATCTACAGCTAGAGAATATCGAGCAAGCAAGCTAGGTAACTAAATGATGGTTTTACAAATATAAAATAATAAATATATATACGAATAAAAGATTACCTGAGGAGCTTCTTTTTAGATTTATTGCGAGCTTTCGAACCTTTCGGTTCTTCTACAGGCATGGATAGCATGAATATACTAACCCTTAGTATATCCATGCTATCCATGCCTGTATAAGAACCGCAATAAATCTAAAAAGAAGCTCCTCATGTAATCTTTTATTCGTATATATTTAAACTAAATTCTACTGAGTTCATGTAGCCGAAAATAAAATAATAAATCTGTTTCAAATATTTTCATTGAATAATTAAATAATAAATAAAAATTACATTTCTTCGTCACAATATATTACATAGAAATAAATCCCATATATAATAATATCCCAATAATATAATTAAACATAGATTAAACCTACAGAAATTGACACAACTCTAGGGAGTTTTATATTTTGATGTCCCCGGTCATCTTTTCTTTTTTTGAAGGAGACAGAGGCAATTTTGTTCACACTTGGTTGTACCTTTCAGCATGTATATCGGGATTCAAACAACAACTCTGAAAGATATTACAGTGACCTTTGTTGAAGATACATGAAATAATCAATATACACTCATGGAGACAAAACTTAAAGGAATTTTTACCTTTCAGCATGTATATCAGGATTCAGTCAATAACTCTGAAAGATATTACAGTGACCTTTATTGAAGACACACGAGATAACCAATATACACTCATGGACAAAACTTAAGGAAGTTGTACCTCATGTATATCGGGATTCAGACAATAACTCTGAAATATATTACAGTGACCTTCATTGAAGACACACGAGATAAACAATATACACTCATGGACAAAATTTAAGGAAGTTTTTACCTTTCAGCATGTATATCGGGATTCAGACAATAACTCTGAAAGATATTACAGTGACCTTTATTGAAGACACACGAGATAACCAATATACACTCATGGACAAACCTTAAGAAAGTTGTACCTTTCAGCATGTATATCGGGATTCAGACAATAACTCGGAAAGTTATTATTTATTGAAGACATGTGTGAACAAAATTGCATCTATCTCCTTGAAAAAAATAGACGACCGACGACATCATAGACATTCCACATATATATAAATAGACTTTTATCACTATGAGGCGGCGTTATATATAATATTTAATCTTACTCTCTTGTTGAAGAGCTCCGTGCCCGAAATCTAGAGAAAATTGAATATTTTATTCGCAAGATACTTTCTCTCGATAATTTTTTTCTCAAATATAAATAAATTACGTTGAATAATGCGATACTCGGCTTACAGATGGCGCTATGTTTGACACTGTCGTGGTCTCCTGCCAGATCATTGTTGATCTATTGGCATTTATACGGAGGGAGCACAGGTCGAGTTGCATAACTCCGTGCCACACGCAGACTAGCCTGGAGCGGCTACTGAGAGCCGTTGAATATTGCAGATCAAAGAGGATGGGCACGCCTCTCTCTCACACGCACCCAGTTTTTTTAATTAAGTTTCACTGGAACTCTTCTAAGGATTGATTACTGTACCGCAGGTCAATTCTTGCTGGTGCGACCTGTGAATTTGACTCATGAAACTTTTTCTTCATCCCAAATATTCCAATATTCAACCCCACACAATCATGTACCGATATTTCACTCCGAAGGTGCAAATATTCCACTCCACACCAACATGTACCAATATTCCATCCCAAGTCATCATGTAACAAGATTTGACTATTATTACATCATAGAGAATAGCAATGGGTTTATTTTTTAGAGCTAAAAAAAAAAAACGGACGAGATTTCATAAGAATAAACGGCTTTTTATTTCGAATTTCAACGCTAAATGACACAAATAAAGAACAGATTCTTGATAGAATATTTATATAAGCGTTCTATTTACATATTTACAGTTTGAAATGATCATAATATACTGTTTTTATTCAGTACCAAGATGTGCATCCAAACAGGATTACAAATTTTCCGCTAGGACTTCAAGTGGACTTTTGTTCTCTTGATTAATTCCTGGGACAATGATTCTAAGCGCCAAGGTTTGTTCTAAAAAATATATTAATATATTTTTATAAATAGAAATTTTATATAAATTAAATACCACGGGGTTCATGAAGTCTTCAAAATACGAAGTGTTTAGCTGGTGAAGTGGCTAAGCCAAATCCATGGCCAAGATATAGATGGGAATGTTGTCGAAAGAATTTTTATTATCGATAAAAGATATTCCACTTCTTACATCAAAATATCCGTTAAAATTAAGGAGATGGTTAATAGATGGCGCTTATTTTAACTGTCGATTTTGACAGGAGAGGTGAACCTTTCTATTCATATGTCAATAACATTCCAGAAGGATTGGTTTCATGTCAAGAATAGAAGAAGGTCCTAAAGGACTCTTGCTCTGGACGGAAGATATGAATTTCCACAGATCAATTCCAGCAGAATTCGATTCATGTCAAGAAGAGAAGAAGGTCTCGAAGAACTCATGCAGGAAGAATAGGTTAATAACTTTCCATAGGTACATTCCAGTAGATAGCGATCCATGCCTTAAAACGGAAAAAAGGTCATGAAGAACTCTTGCTTTGGAAGGACAAGTTAACTTTCTTTTTTTTTATCAATTCCGGCAGAATATGATTCATGTCAAGAATGGAAGAAGATCTCGAAGAACTCTTGCTGTTGACAGAAAAGATAACTTTCTTCCCATTGATCAATTCCAGCAGAATTCTATCCATGTCAAGAATGGAAGAAAGTCCCGAAGAACTCTTGCTGGAAGAATATGTCAAGAATGGAAGAAGATCTTGAAAGACTCTAGCTGTGGACGGAAAAGATAACTTTCTTTCCATTGATCAATTCCAAAATAAATCGATCCATGTCAAGAATGGAAGAAGATCCCGAAGAACTCTTTCTCTGGACAAAATCGATAACTTTCTTCCCACAGATCAATTTCAGAAGAATTCGAATCATGTTAAGAATGGATAAATGTCCCGAAGAACTCTTGCTCTGGACGGAAGAGATGAATTTCCATAGGTCAATTCCAGCAGATTTCGATCCATGTCAAGAATGGAAGAAAGTCCCGAAGGACTCTTGCTCTGGATGGAGGGGATGACTTTCCATAGATGAATATCATTTTAGCAGTTTTCGATCCATGTCAAGAATGGAAGAAGGTCCCGAGAACATTTTCGGAATAAAACTAAAGAGATAACTTTCCAGAGATTAATCCCATAAGAATTCGATCTTTGTCAAAAATGACTCTTGCTCTGGACGGAAGAGAAAATTCTCCATAGGTCAATCCACCAGAATTCGACCCATGTCAAGAATGGAGGAAGGCCCCGAAGGACTCTTGTTGGAAAATACCGAAGAGATAACTCTCCTGAGATCAGTTCCAGCAGAATTCGATCCATGTCAAGAATGGAGAAAGGTCCCGAAGGACTCTTGTTGGAAAAGACCGAAGAGATAACTCTCCATAGGTCAGTTCCAGCAGAATTCGATCCATGTCAAGACGGCGCCTCGTGAAGCAACTTCCTCATTATGTCCGGTAAACAAGCTGACGAGGTCTTTGTGTGAGGGCGTCACGAGTCAACCTTGTTTTGACCGCGTCGTTTTGGAGTGAAAACAAAATTTAGAACATGCAATATTTCACATTGTCCTTCGATCCTTGTTGTTTGTTTCTGCCGTACTTGTTAATGAAGATATCTAGAAAGAGAAGTAAACACCATTCATATAGAGTTTCATAACCAGAGACATCAGCACACAGGAAAATAAACTGCTCAATTCTTGATATTTCAGGAAGCTTTATAGATCAGTTCGGCCGTTCGTTGAGGCATAGTCTGCACCACGCTGATGATGGCCAAACAGCCCGAAACACGTATTATAAGACTTTCTTTATTAAAAAATAAACAAACGAGACAATTTTCAAACGAATAAACAACTCTTTATGAAAAAAAGGCATCTCCTTATCGTGCAACTGAAAGTTGCTGATGGTTAGCGCCATCTATCGGAATAAATATCAACTATTCTCGTTGATTTTTAATTATTCCAGAATTGGCCAAATACCCATTCTTGATTAATCAAGAAAAGCTAACCACGGACGCGTTTCGGGCTGTTGGCCCTCATCAGCGTGGTGTAAGCTGTACCTCAACGACCAAAAAATTGGTCATTCAGGCATCCTGAAAAATCATGAAACGGGTAGTTAAGGCCAGAATTGCGTGAGACCGCGACACAATGTGAAAAAAATAGTACAAATGTGATATTGTACTGGAATAAGGTGCATAGTTATGAAAACAACTCTTTGACTAGATTTTTTTATCTTTAATATGGGACAATCTATATACAATTTTTATTTAAAATTTGTCTCTAGAATCTTACTTTTGTTTGTTTCATTTTTATACAACTA
>CP092873.1:2385089-2440360 GCA_030710605.1 Cordylochernes scorpioides
ATGACTATCATTTTGAAATAAAGATCACTTATTGTTGGTCCCTGTCTCTCTCTGTCTGCCGAGTTTCATCACTTTCTGGCCACTATTTCTTGGTGTTCCATTTTCAATGTCACGCAGTGTATCTCTGAGAGCATGGTATCCTCTTTTAACATATTTTTTGGTTATTCTTCCGATTTTATTTATATTTATGTTCAAATTTGGAACAAATAAATTTACTTGCAATATGTTTCTGTTCAATAATATAATCAAAATATTGCCACGTGGAAAATTAGGGAAGACCAAAACTTCAGAAGGAAACAAAATTTATTTCAGGCAAGAACAAACTATGCATGATAAACAAAAGATAAACCACGAGGGAAATTTACAGAGTAGCAAAGTATAAACATAAAAATGACCACTCTGTTAATAAAAATAATAAAATTAATAAATACTTTGTTACAATATAAATACATAGTCGGTGGAAGAGTGGGTAACACCCTCGATTCCCGACAGTCATGAACCGAGAATGAATCCCGCGTTAACATTTTGTTTAATATATGAATAACCTTCACTTATTATTCACTGTTTCAATTATCATAAACTAGGTTGTTCTTGTTGAGTGGTACCTAATAAAGTGATTTTGGAACCGAACCGAATATCATCAAATATTATCTCTACAGACCTTACTGCAATGATATAAGCTATTGAATAAGAAGGCTTGACTCATCAATAGTAAAACCTCTAAGCGGTTTCGCCAAATTAACTCTAGACCATCACATTACCAGTAGAGTCTAGAGATAAATTTGGTGAAATCGCTGAAAGTGTTTATTACTGGTGAGACAACCCTCTCATTCAATAACTTATATCATTGCAGTAAGGTCTGTAGAGATAATATTTGATCATATTATTGAAAAGAAACACATTGCCAGTAAATTAATTTATTACACCCCCTCATTCAATAACTTATATCATTGCAGTAAGGTCTGTAGAAATAATATTTGATGATATTATTGAAAAGAAACACATTGCCAGTAAGCCAAGCCCTCTCATTCAATAATTTTTATCATTGCAGTAAGGTCTGTAGAGATAATATTTGATGATATTATTGAACAGAAACACATTGCCAGTAAATTTATTTGTTACACCCTCTCATTCAATAACTTATATCATTGGAGTAAGGTCTGTAGAGATAATATTTGATGATATTATTGAAAAGAAACACATTGCCAGTAAATTTATTTGTTACACCCTCTCATTCAATAACTTATATCATTGCAGTAAGGTCTGTAGAGATAATATTTGATGATATTTAAAAGAAACACATTGCCAGTAAATTTATTTGTTATACCCTCTCATTTAATAACTTATATCATTGCAGTAAGGTCTGTAGAGATAATAATCGATGATATTATTTAAAATAAACACATTGCCAGTAAATTTATTTGTTACACCCTCTCATTCAATATCTTATATCATTGCAGTAAGGTCTGTAGAGATAATATTTGGTGATATTATTGAAAAGAAACACATTGCCAGTAAATTTATTTGTTACACCCTCTCATTCAATATCTTATATCATTGCAGTAAGGTCTGTAGAGATAATATTTGATGATATTATTGAAAAGAAACACATTGTCAGTAAATTTATTTGTTACAACCTCTCATTCAATAACTTATATCATTGCAGTAAGGTCTGTAGAGATAATATTTGATGATATTTAAAAGAAACACATTGCCAGTAAATTTATTTGTTACACCCTCTCATTCAATAACTTATATCATTGCAGTAAGGTCTGTAGAGATAATATTTGATGATATTTAAAAGAAACACATTGCCAGTAAATTTATTTGTTACACCCTCTCATTCAATAACTTATATCATTGCAGTAAGGTCTGTAGAGATAATATTTGATGATATTGAAAAGAAACACATTGTCAGTAAATTTATTTGTTACACCCTCTCATTCAATAACTTATATCATTGCAGTAAGGTCTGTAGAGATAATATTTGATGATATTGTTGAAAAGAAACACATATTGCCAGTAAATTTATTTGTTACACCCTCTCATTCAATAACTTATATCATTGCAGTAAGGTCTGTAGAGATAATATTTGATGATATTATTGAAAATAAACACATTTCAAGTAAATTTATTTGTTACACCCTCTCATTCAATAACTTATATCATTGCAGTAAGGTCTGTAGAGATAATATTTGATGATATTATTGAAAAGAAACACATTTCCAGTAAATTTATTTGTTACACCCTCTCAATCAATAACTTATATCATTGCAGTAAGGTCTGTAGAGATAATATTTGATGATATTATTGAAAAGAAACACATTGTCAGTAAATTTATTTGTTACAACCTCTCATTCAATAACTTATATCATTGCAGTAAGGTCTGTAGAGATAATATTTGATGATATTATTGAAAAGAAACACATTGCCAGTAAATTTATTTGTTACACCCTCTCATTCAATAACTTATATCATTGCAGTAAGGTCTGTAGAGATAATATTTGATGATATTTAAAAGAAACACATTGCCAGTAAATTTATTTGTTACACTCTCTCATTCAATAACTTATATCATTACAATTAGGTCTGTAGAGATAATATTTGATGATATTATTGAAAAGAAACACATTGCCAGTAAATGTATTTGTTACACCCTCTCATTCAATAACTTATATCATTGCAGTAAGGTCTGTAGAGATAATATTTGATGATATTTAAAAGAAACACATTGCCAGTAAATTTATTTGTTACACCCTCTCATTTAATAACTTATATCATTGCAGTAAGGTCTGGAGAGATAATATTTGATGATATTATTGAACAGAAACACATTGTCAGTAAATTTATTCGTTACAAATTTTGTCAATAGATGGCAATATAATTTATATATTCAAGTACAAATATATTTATTAAATAATGCAACAAGTTTCTGGAGAACTGGTTTCTTTTCCTTTTATTATTACATTCCCAAGCTTTTAGGAAATTCTGCCATTCTACGGAATGCATCTATTGATGACGTGGCCTTGGAATCGTCTAGGTCGAGCTGGTACAAGTTCTTTTTGAGCTCAAAACTCTGAAGAGAGTTGAATAAGACTCATTCCCTGTCTGGAGGAGGACTCCCCCAAGGTTAGGGAGCCTCTCCCTCGCTGTAGAAATATGCAAATATATCCTCATTGTATATATAATCTGTTCCATTTATTCGTTTCTTTTATTGATATTTGACTAAACTCTAAAAGAATGGTCTATCACTTGTGATTACACGCCTCGTTTCGCAGCAGATGATGCTGTGAGACGCCTACCCTGTGACGTCAGAATAGATAAAACCGTTTATATTTTAATAATTACCTACATAATGACCGTGAGATATGCAAATTATTTTTTATTGCCCTTTAAAAAGCGCTGTAGTGTCCAATTATGATGAAGGAAGGAAAGAAAACTGGAGATAGACATGGGTGAGATTGAGAAAGATATGCTGAAATCTGACACTGTATGGCAACTTCTTCAAGTTCTCTAATTTTGGATAGATAACTCTCTTGTAGATCTTGGATAGATAGCTCTATTGTAGATCTTGGATAGGTAGCCCTCTTGTATATTTTGGATAGATAACTCTCTTGTAGATCTTGGATAGATAGCTCTCTTGTAGATCTTGGATATATAACTCCGGGTGTAGATCTTGGATAGATAACTCTCTCGTAGCTCCTGGATAGATAGCTCTATTGTAGATCTTGGATATATAGCTCCGGGTGTAGATCTTGGATAGATAGCTCTCTTGTAGATGTGGGATAAAAAACTCTCTTGTAGATCCTGGATAGAAAACTCTCTCGTAGATCTTGGATAGATAGCTCTATTGTAGATCCTGGATATATAGCTCTCTTGTAGATCTTGGATAGATAGCGCTCTTGTAGATGTGGGATAGATAGCTCTCTTGTAGATCTTGGATATATAGCTCTCTCGAAGATCTTGGATTATAGTACCGGGTTTAGATCTTGGATAGATAGCTCTCTTGTAGGTCTTGGATAGATAATGGATATATAGCTCCGGGTGTAGATCTTGGATAGATAACTCTCTCGTAGATCCTGGATAGATAGCCCTCTTGTAGATGTTAGATATAGCTCCGATGTTTCTTCATCCTTGTTTGCTTCAACGCTTCCATCCAGTCCATTAATCCAATTCTCCAATTCTCTCTGTTATTGAGAAGGTTCTGGTCTTCAGTGACTTCTCTATCTTGAGTTCTTATCTTTATTTCTCCACTAGCCGAATGACCCGGGCAACGCCCGTGTTTTACCCGATTGAATGTTTTGATTCAAATACTATTTGTTACAATTATAAATTGGCGCCTTAAATAAATGCATATATTAGTTAATAACTATAGCCTATGTGCTTTATCTGTCTATGTACTGTTGGCTTCCGTAGGCGTCTCTTACTGGGAAAAAGAAAGAGAGGATTCCATTTAGTTATTAACTAATATATGCATTTATTTAAGGAGCGACCCGCTCCAACACAATAGTTACAAAAACGAAAAAGCGAGAGGGGGGGGGGGGCAAAGGTGGCGTGATCGTAGCCAACCAATAGGAGAGCGCCATTCCAAAAAAAAAAAAAAAAGCAAACGGTGACAGAGATGAAAACTGAAGAATTGATTAAGAACGCATGACGGTCGTAACTGTACATAGAATAGCTTTCCATCCAGTCCATCAGTCCAATCTCTAAATAACTCTCTCGGGAGACGATGAATTGCCAGTTTATTACCACCTATCCCAAGTACACGTGGTACAGGCCATGATAATCATGGTGGGTAGTTAAATAGTACATTTATTGTAAGTATACACCACATGTCTACAGATATAGAAAACCGTTTTAATTTTTTTCCCTTACGAATGAGGTAGAGTCCCATTTGGTTATTTGCACTCACTGGTGGGATTGGACTTTTGCAATAAATCGGAGGCCATTGAAACATTTTTTTTCTTAAGAAAAAAGTGACCGAGGCGGGATTCGATCCCGGGGCGTAGCTGACAAAAACCAACGGTTTAGACCACTGCTCCACTGACCCCACGACAAATGTAGATATTTAGGAATATAAACTATTCATCGCGATTGGTTCTGTTTATTCTTTCAAACAACTTCCCACTGTTATCCTTACTGAGATGAAAAAATAACTGGGAAGGCCTGTGTTTGAAGTTTGTCGCATACCTCGAGATATTTGCATAGTATTGTTTTGTTTTATATATTTTTACATTTTGTTTCTTATGAAAGGATGATATATTTGCATGTCCGCGAGAAGCGCGATGTATATATATAGGTAGGAAAAATAATAAAGTTAGAGTTTCTTTTGCTATGAAGCTTCTCATGTCTCGTAAAACTCGTTCTTCTAAAATAGAACTTAACAAAGTTTATATGTTAATTTTGAAATTATTCTTCTTTTTTTTTTTTAATTCATTGAAGCATTTTTATGGCAGACATTCAATTTTTTATAATCATCATCATTTTTAGTTAGTTAGTTATCAAATCATTTGTAATTGTAGTTTATTTTTTGTTGTGTTTCTTTTTTAAGCAATAAAATATATGTAGAACTAAGGTGTAATATTCAATTCAAACATATGGAACCAACATCGGATTCATTTTTAAAACAAAACAAAATCATAAGCTTATACAACTTTCACTTTTTGATACAGCCTGGCTTTTCAGTAGTGAAGTCTCTCAGCAGTTTCGCCCCTTCAATCTGCCATACCGTTTTAATAGATTATATATATATTGGACCTATCTGATTATCAATTCAACACTTCAATGGAATGGTTTGTGAAAGTATTTGATGGAATTATGCACATAAGATTTAATGTGTAGGAATATATTCAATTATTGCATAAAATCACTGCTATTATAGCAAATAATCTTTAAATAATAAGAAAATATAAATATATGTGATTTGAAATCCTGTCGACTTATATAATATGGTGAGGTCTGGTAGCCTCTTGTAGAATACTGTCGACTAACAATGTAATGAGTTCCTGTAACTCTCGCTATACTGTGTTGACCGAGAGGAACAGTCAGGATGGGGAGTTTTCCAGTACCTCTCTGCACCTTGGAAGACCTTTAGCAGTTCTCACAGAGTACAGGCAGTCGTGGTCGAGGCAGAGTGGAAAGCTTGGGGATGTCCATACAAAAAACGAAGACACAGTTGCACTAAGAAAGTTCCGTGAACAGATAAAAGTTGAGCTAGGAGCGAAAGATGGAGATGGAAGAGTTCTTACTGGTCTACATGGTGGATGAAGTGGACTTGGGGTACAACCGACGAGGGCTTGCGCTGATGGTGAACTGACTATCAAGTGACTGTATTTTTGGCTAGGACGGAGGCTTTATATACCTTTTCTGAGAAAGGGAGTATTGCATTTCACCAGATGTGAAGAGCGTGGATCGTCTGGTGAAATTTAAACTGGCGCCGTCCTGACAGTTTCCAATCTATCTTTAGATGTTGTTTTGTGACTTCCATCTATCTCGAATTTAGACGTTTTTGACTTCAATCTCTTTAGCTCAACTCTTAATCTATTACAGAGTTTTATTTATTTATCCTCAGTTTGTACAAAGTACATTACATATGATGATGTAATGACACATGTCAATAATGCGTATAATCATTTACAGATGTGTTTCTATTATACAACATAAAAATCTTGTTATAAGTTATATACAATATGGGGTTGTTGGTTTAAATTACCACACATATATATATGATCGTTCAATGATTTCTACTGATGGGATATTATAATAGGAACTGGTCTAGAGAGCTCACTGGAGACGACGCAAATAGCTGGCCAAAGTCGGGGCAGTGCTCCACATAGACGTCTTGTTCCCGGGTGGCCATGAACTTCTATGCCTGGATGCCACGATTCTGTGCAGTCGGTGGACACTGAGCAGGAGGTTTTTGTAGGTCTCAGGGTGTTTATTATGGGAAGTGATTCTTCTTGGTGGGACATGGTCACTAGGGGCTGATCCATTGTTGGGTTCGTGGTACGACCCAGGAAGGTCTGTGGGTTCTCTCAGATAAGTTGTAGGGGGCTTGCTGCCAACTTAATCAACATATTTTTATTTAAATACAGCTTGTAGAAATTAAACTCTTAAAATCACGATCATTAAAACAATAATAAACAATAACACAAGACACAAGAAGCTCCTCTTATTGTTTATTATTGTTTTAATTAAATACAGCTTATTAACACAATATTATTACTATTTTTACAAAAATAATTATATTTTAAATATCAAAAATCCTCCTTTTGTTTTGAGCAGAAGGCTTGTGGTGGGAAGGTTTGGTACTCTTCTGACTGCTAGTAATGTGTTGACGGACTGTACCGTTGGGGATGATGCATCGAATGGAGATATACATCAATACTCCTGGTCGCTCATTGAATGGGGAGTCAAGTCGTCTTTGTTTTCATTTTATAAAAGTGATCGCTAAAGAAAGTGGTCACACAAGAATGTATTTTCTCAAGAAAGTGGTCTCTCACGAAAGTGGAAGCTAAATAAAGTGGGAGGTCGTACAAGAATTTATGAGAGTGGTTACTCAATAAAACAGTCGCTAACGAAAGTGGTCGCTATAAAGAGTGGTCGCTAAAGAAAGTACTTGTTCAAGAAAGTTGTCACTCAAGAAATGGTCGCTAAGAAAGTAGTCGCTCAAGAAAAGTAATCGCAAAAGAGAGTTGATGTTCAGGAGAGTGGTCACTCAAGAAATGGTCGCTAACGAAATTAGTCGCTAAGAAAAATTATCGCAAAAGAAAGTATTTTCTTAAGAAAGTGGTCGCACAAGAAAGTTGTTGCTAACGAAAGTGGTCGTTAAAGAAAGTATTTGCTCAAGAAAGTGGTCACTCAAGAAAGTTGTTGCTAACGAAAGTGGACGCTCGTGAAAGTGGTTGCTCAAGAAAGTGGTCGCACAAGAAACTTACCAGTCACGAAAGTGGTCGTTAAAGAAAGTGATCGCAAAATAAAATATTTGCTCAAGAAAGTGGTCGTTGAAGAAAGTAATCGAAAAAAAAGGGGTCGCTCTCAAGAAAGTGATCACCCATCATCCCCAGGTCGGTCACGAGAGGTACAACAGTCAGATTACTGGCGACAACATCATTGATGACATAGCTGACAATTACCGGCCGAGCGGCAAAAACGCAGCAAATGGGCGGCGAGGAGCCGATGACACCGCAGCGTAATGATGGAAGAGGGAGGTTCGGACGTTGATCTCTAGATGTGGGCTTGGCACATGCCACAAACTGACCTACACTCACAGTCTGAACACCACGTATTGTATTACATGTTTAAACATCCATGTTTAAACATCCAGTGTCAAACTTATCTACATTATATACGTCAAACACGGATGATAAAACGAATTTTCGTTTGCTCCTGACGAGGACAAAAGCTTTTTGTCGAAACGTCGAGGTAATAAAAAGATTTACTGGCCGGAGTATCTTTATTTTCAAGAAAAACGGATGATAAGCTTATTCACTGACGGAGACCCACAAGGCAAAAAACAACGTACTTGAGAAAGGTGGCAGCTTAAACCTTTGTTTCCATTTAAAATTCAATTTCCATCTATCGTTACAATTTGTAATAAATATTTTAACACAATGTGTTATTTTCACATATCAAATATTATCTCTACAGACCTTACTGCAATGATAAAAGTTATTGAATGAGAGGGCTTGACTCATCAGTGGTAAACCCTCTCAGTGGTTTCATCAAATCAATCTCCAGACCGCTCTACTATTGTATTGGGTTGTTGCCTTCCATAGAAAATACAGGATATAGGAAAACCAATCCAATACAATAGTAGAGCACTCTAGAGATTAATTTGGCCAAACCGCTGAGAGAGTTCACTATTGATGAGCCAAGCCCTCTCATTCAATAACTCATATCATTGCAGTAAGGTGTGTAGAGATAATATTAGATCATTAATGTAAAAATAAACACATTGACAAAATAATTATTACAAACTTTATTTTCATAACCGGTCTTTTTTTTTTAAATAAGCCAAAATCGTAGAAGTATCTTCTTCTTATTTCTTACCTCCACTCATTCATATTAGGGAATAGAGCTTGTAAAGCTTGAGACTTTTGATGGTGTTTGACAATCATCATGACTGGATAAAGTAGAATGCGTCTGCCTTTGTCATTAAGATTGGGAGCACTACTCAGTGGCAGGCCGACTTAGCTCCAAAAGAAATGGCCGCCTCTGACATGAGGAACAGACGCCATGTGTAGCCGCTCCTAACATGGAGTACAAACGCTGCTCATCCTGCATCCCTTTACAGGGTACTATCAGTCAGGCCAGCTGAGCCCAGGTTTTTTTAGTGAGCTTATTCCTGCTCCCCTTCTCCTTTTTCATCCGGGCTTGGGACCGGCAAAGGCGGAGTTATAGAAGTGTTAAATACACATGTACATGTACATCAATTTTGTCAGCTGCTTTACTGATTCTCTTCCAAGTTACGCAGCGCTTTGCCAACATTTCTCTCGTCCTCTCTAGTTGGTTTTCTTTAATATCTTCTTTTCTCGAAGACGTGGTTAGATAGGGAAGAAGAACATATCTTCAATCCTTCATGCTGTTTTCGGAATTTCTTTCTTTTTCTCGAGCCACCCATCGTCCCATTGTTAAGTAAATTATTGGATCACTTGCTGACCACACCTGGATTCAAAAGTCTACGCCTTTATATTTATAGATGTAGTTGATCATTAAAGTTGTCTCTTCCGTCAAAATAGACCCTATAGCTAAACGTCATCTATTAACCGTCTCTACAAAGTAGCAGATTGAAGTCGGTGACAGAGCCATATCACCAGTTTTGGTAAATTCCGAACGTTAGTTTCAGCGTTTGTTTAGACAGAAGAAGCAACATTTATTTTTACATATCGGTATTCTTCCGGCAACATTTCCATATGTGCTATGTCAGAGAATTGGCCACGTTGTCTGCTGAACATCTCGTTGACAAGTTCTGAATTGTTCAGTTTATTCCTTGTGGATCTCATGGTAACATAGTGACGTAGGATAGGAGTCACCCCGGAGTGTGAGACAGCGGCGGTGACGGAGACAAAAGTCACCCCGGGAAGTAAGACAGCGGCGGAGACGGGGTTACATAGGACAGGGGTCACCCCGGAGTGTGAGACAGCGGCGGTAACGGAGACAAAAGTCACCCCGGGATGTAAGACAGCGGCGGTGACGGGGTTACGTAGGACAGGAGTCACCCCGGGGGGTAAGACAACCGTGGTGACGGAGGCCAGAAGTCACCCCGGGGGGTAAGACAGCGGCGGTGGCAGGGTAACGTAGGACAGGAGTTACCCTGGGATGTAAGACAGCGGCGGTGACAGAGGCCAGAAGTCACCCCGGGGGGTAAGACAACCGTGGTGACAGAGGCCAGAAGTCACCCCGGGGGGGTAAGACAACCGTGGTGACGGAGGCCAGAAGTCACCCCGGGGGGTAAGACAGCGGCGGTGGCAGGGTTACGTAGGACAGGAGTCACCCCGGCGGGTGAGACAACCGTGGTGACAGAGGCCAGAAGTCACCCCGGGGGGTAAGACAGCGGCGGTGACAGGGTTACGTAGGACAGGAGTTACCCTGGGATGTAAGACAGCGGCGGTGACAGAGGCCAGAAGTCACCCCGGGGGTAAGACAGCGGCGGTGACAGGGTTACGTAGGACAGGAGTTACCCCGGGATGTAAGACAGCGGCGGTGACGTAGGACAGGAGTTACCCCGGGATGTAAGACAGCGGCGGTGACGTAGGACAGGAGTTACCCCGGGATGTAAGACAGCGGCTGTGACGTAGGACAGGAGTCACCCTGGGATGTAAGACAGCGGCGGTGACGTAGGACAGGAGTCACCCTGGGATGTAAGACAGCGGCGGTGACGTAGGACAGGAGTTACCCCGGAATGTAAGACAGCCGCGGTGACGTAGGACAGGAGTCACCCCGGGATGTAAGACAGCCGCGGAGACGTAGGACAGGAGTCACCCTGGGATGTAAGACAGCGGCGGTGACGTAGGACAGGAGTTACCCCGGAATGTAAGACAGCCGCGGTGACGTAGGACAGGAGTCACCCCGGGATGTAAGACAGCCGCGGTGACGTAGGACAGGAGTCACCCGGAGTGTAAGACAGCGGCGGTGACGTAGGACAGGAGTCACCCGGAGTGTAAGACAGCGGCGGTGACGTAGGACAGGAGTCACCCTGGGATGTAAGACAGCGGCTGTGACGTAGGACAGGAGTCACCCTGGGATGTAAGACAGCGGCGGTGACGTAGGACAGGAGTCACCCTGGATGTAAGACAGCGGCGGTGACGTAGGACAGGAGTCACCCTGGGATGTAAGACAGCGGCTGTGACGTAGGACAGGAGTCACCCGGAGTGTAAGACAGCGGCGGTGACGTAGGACAGGAGTCACCCGGAGTGTAAGACAGCCGCGGTGACGTAGGACAGGAGTCACCCTGGGATGTAAGACAGCGGCTGTGACGTAGGACAGGAGTCACCCTGGGATGTAAGACAGCGGCGGTGACGTAGGACAGGAGTCACCCTGGGATGTAAGACAGCGGCGGTGACGTAGGACAGGAGTCACCCTGGGATGTAAGACAGCGGCTGTGACGTAGGACAGGAGTCACCCTGGGATGTAAGACAGCCGCGGTGACGTAGGACAGGAGTCACCCTGGGATGTAAGACAGCGGCTGTGACGTAGGACAGGAGTCACCCTGGGATGTAAGACAGCCGCGGTGACGTAGGACAGGAGTCACCCTGGGATGTAAGACAGCCGCGGTGACGTAGGACAGGAGTCACCCGGAGTGTAAGACAGCGGCCGTGACGTAGGACAGGAGTCACCCTGGGATGTAAGACAGCGGCGGTGACGTAGGACAGGAGTCACCCTGGGATGTAAGACAGCGGCGGTGACGTAGGACAGGAGTCACCCTGGGATATAAGACAACCGTGGTACGTAGGACAGGAGTCACCCTGGGATGTAAGACAGCGGCGTTGACGTAGGACTGGAGTCACCCTGGGATGTAAGACAGCGGCTGTGACGTAGGACAGGAGTCACCCTGGGATGTAAGACAGCGGCGGTGACGTAGGACAGGAGTCACCCGGAGTGTAAGACAGCGGCGGTGACGTAGGACAGGAGTCACCCTGGGATGTAAGACAGCGGCGGTGACGTAGGACAGGAGTCACCCTGGGATGTAAGACAGCGGCGGTGACGTAGGACAGGAGTCACCCTGGGATGTAAGACAGCGGCTGTGACGTAGGACAGGAGTCACCCTGGGATGTAAGACAGCCGCGGTGACGTAGGACAGGAGTCACCCTGGGATGTAAGACAGCGGCTGTGACGTAGGACAGGAGTCACCCTGGGATGTAAGACAGCCGCGGTGACGTAGGACAGGAGTCACCCTGGGATGTAAGACAGCCGCGGTGACGTAGGACAGGAGTCACCCGGAGTGTAAGACAGCGGCCGTGACGTAGGATAGGAGTCACCCTGGGATGTAAGACAGCGGCGGTGACGTAGGACAGGAGTCACCCTGGGATGTAAGACAGCGGCGGTGACGTAGGACAGTAGTCACCCTGGGATATAAGACAACCGTGGTGACGTAGGACAGGAGTCACCCTGGGATATAAGACAACCGTGGTGACGTAGGACAGGAGTCACCCTGGGATGTAAGACAGCGGCGTTGACGTAGGACTGGAGTCACCCTGGGATGTAAGACAGCCGTGGTGACGTAGGACAGGAGTCACCCTGGGATGTAAGACAGCCGCGGTGACGTAGGACAGGAGTCACCCTGGGATGTAAGACAGCGGCGGTGACGTAGGACAGGAGTCACCCTGGGATGTAAGACAGCCGCGGTGACGTAGGACAGGAGTCACCCTGGGATGTAAGACAGCGGCGGTGACGTAGGACAGGAGTCACCCTGGGATGTAAGACAGCCGTGGTGACGTAGGACAGGAGTCACCCTGGGATGTAAGACAGCCGCGGTGACGTAGGACAGGAGTCACCCTGGGATGTAAGACAGCCGTGGTGACGTAGGACAGGAGTCACCCTGGGATGTAAGACAGCGGCGGTGACGTAGGACAGGAGTCACCCTGGGATATAAGACAGCGGCGGTGACGTAGGACAGGAGTCACCCTGGGATGTAAGACAGCGGCGGTGACATAGGACAGGAGTCACCCTGGGATGTAAGACAGCCAGACAGCGGCGGTGATGTATGACAGGAGTCACCCTGGGATGTAAGACAGCCAGACAGCGGCGGTGATGTATGACAGGAGTCACCCTGGGATGTAAGACAGCGGCGGTGACATAGGACAGGAGTCACCCTGGGATGTAAGACAGCCAGACAGCGGCGGTGATGTATGACAGGAGTCACCCTGGGATGTAAGACAGCCAGACAGCGGCGGTGATGTATGACAGGAGTCACCCTGGGATGTAAGACAGCGACTGTGACGTAGGACAGGAGTCACCCTGGGATGTAAGACAGCGGCGGTGACGTAGGACAGGAGTCACCCTGGGATGTAAGACAGCGGCGGTGACGTAGGACAGGAGTCACCCTGGGATGTAAGACAGCGGCGGTGACGTAGGACAGGAGTCACCCTGGGATGTGAGACAGCGGCGGTGATGTAGGACAGGAGTCACCCTGGGATGTAAGACAGCGGCGGTGACGTAGGACAGGAGTCACCCTGGGATGTAAGATAGCGGCGGTGATGTAGGACAGGAGTCACCCTGGGATGTAAGACAGCCGCGGTGACGGGGTGACATACCCAGTGCCAGGTGTCGTCTTACAGCGGCCGGTGAATGAACGGACGGAGCTCTGCCGGATGTAGGTAACCATAGCTGACCTCTCCGCCGTTTCCTGCCGCCGCTGTGACACAAGCACATTTAGGCCACCGCTGGATCCTCCCATCGTGAGCTGATTTTTTTTTATCGTTATTGGTATTAAAATAAAAACTCCGTTAGCCATCAATTATTGCACTTGTCCAACCCCACCAGTGATCACAACACATGGACTCGCAGGATATCAGAACAGACCAAAGGTAGACACACGACGAATTTCTCTAATGAAGATGTGTGAGATTTCGTACAAGGACGTCTTTCATGGTGAACCCTGGGTAACCACTGATATTCAGACAGAAGAAGCAACATTTATTTTCACATATCGGTATTCTTCCAGCAAAATTTCCATATGTGCTATGTCAGAGAATTGGCCACTTTGTCATTTGAACATCTATTTGACAAGTTCTGAATTGTTCAGCTGATCCCTTGTGGATCTCATGGTAACATAGCCCGCTCGCTGTGACATAGGATAGAAGACACCCCGGAAAGCCCTTCCAATATTTTAACATCACAGTAAGGACAGTTTGATTTATTTATCATAAGATACATTCGCGTCTTAAATGTTTTCATTTGTTATAAACAATTTATCATGACGTAGCCGCGCAATAATATTTGAAACGAAGACGATAGAAACGTGGGGCTTTGAGTCCTTTCGTTCCTTTTTCTCTTTTTATTCTTCTAGTCTTCCTTGCGGTATTGGCTATTTTTCATGTCCATAGTTTTTTAAAATATTCTCCATTCACCTGTAAATATGTAAATCCCTTACTTTTTTACTTTTTCATAGCAGGTAAATTTCCCTAACTTTTTTCATAGCATGTAAATTTCCCTTACTTTTTCATAACATGTAAATTTCTCTTACTTTTTTCATAGCATGTGAATTTCTCTTACTTTTTCCGCTTATAAAATTGGCACTTTTGTTTCCTGCCCAGTTGTAACCTGAGAAAGGACATTCTTGCCTGAAAGCTTGTGTTTTAATAATAAAAGAAAATCACTACGTTTCTATCGCCTTCGTTTCAAAAAAACAATTTATGTTTTAAATGGTATACGTGTTCGAACATTCTTACAAGTTTGGACGTTTTTTTTTACACGTCGAGTTTTTCCCAATTCTGCCACGTTCCAAATATATCCCCGTCCTTCGACGAGAAGTTCTGTGGGGTTTCCTTCCAATTTGCACATTTCTATATTTGCATATCTTGTTGGGCGGAATATTTGGGAGTAAATTGATGTCTTCTGAAGGCTTCAAGAGGGGCTTCACTTCCGTCGGCTGCTTCCTTAGAGAATATTTCCATAGCAGACGATGCTATTTATTCCCTGCGGATTGATTAATCCCCCACCCACTATAGTGAGTGTTACATCATGTTTGGTCCACTCCGCCTCCATTTATTCAATAATATCTCTGATATTTTATATTTATTTTATACAGGTATTATTTACTATATAGTGTTTTTTATAATAGAATATAATGCGGTTTATGATTGTAGAACGACATTTGAAAATTATCTCGCATGTGTTTCTTTTAAACGAAAAATCGAAATTTATGAAATAACAATTATTTCTAACCTTAGGAATGAAGTATGAAAGGATTAATTGTGAAGAGTAAATGATAAACGGAAAAATAAAGAGGCATCTGCCCGGTAAGTGGAACACTGTGGGTTCGCTTCCCATCCCTGGACACTTTTATTTTTCCGTTTATCATTACACTTCACAATTCATTCATTTCATACTTCATCCCTAAGGTTAGAAATAATCGTTATTTCTCCTTAAAATAAATTTCGATTTTTCGTTAAGAAGAAACACATGCGGGATAATTGTCAAATGTCGTTCTACAATCATAAGTAGCATTATATTGTATTGTATTAAGACAGCCATAATCTCCCTATCCACTATACAAGAAGACCAAACACCAGTCAGGGAGAAGAGGTTCTTTTATAAGAGAACGGTTGTACAAGTTTTCAGGCAAGACGTACCCGTGGAAAGACATCTTTCCACTACCTTTTGTCCACGAGTGCAAATGTATTGTTTTAATATACGGAATGAATGTTGACAAAAATTTACTATTTACTGGATAACACACAAAGTTGAAAAATTACTAGGGCCTACAGTAATAGTAACTGTTGGAGCTTGGATCCTCACAGTATTAGTTTGGAATTCCGTGTAGCTCTTTAACCTTTGTTTTAGATGTTGACGATCTTTTGGCAGAGTTTAATTCGGACTGTATGTTTTCACCTCGATCTGCGGATTGACTACTGAGAGATTATCCTGTCTAATTGCGATGTAGTAACAAGAGAATGACCACACAGCCTCACTGATTTTAGCTAACTGACTCACTTTATTGCATCTTTTACTCATTTTATATACATATATATTTACATAATTAAAAGAAAGAAAGAAAAATCTACATGATTATAAATCAATGTAGCCTAGCAAGTTATTTACATAACTAGGCGCAAACAGTAACTAAACACACAAAAATCGTACACTCAAGAGTATAACACCAAAAAAAGTAAATAATAATTCACAATTTGTTAAATAAAATAAAAAAAACAGTACTTATCTTTATTTCTGCTTAGGTAGGGATTGGACCGGGGTTACACAGGGAATGCGAAGAGATCACCAGACACGGATAAAATACGAAGAGAACACTATAAGCCTCTTTACACAAAACTTTATACCACACTGCCCTCACACATTCCCTTAAACCCCCTTTATATACAAACATGGCGTCCAATTAGAATGCTTGAGGTTTACTTATCTGATAAAAACAACGTTCTTCGCACTAAAGATATAGGATAAGATAAGCCTACAAATATTTGTCAATATAATTTGACAATGTATCGTTTTGATGTATCTAATAAATGTATTGTTTCGATGCATTAAGGCATTATAATGCGTTTCTTTAAGGGGAGAGGTGCACACAGATACTTAGAGAGAATTTAGCTGCCAAGGCTGAGCTAGGAAGTCTAGACAGGTAAAGTTACAGTTGTGTAGGTGATCACGTTTATCCTGGGGTAATCACAATATGAGACTGTGTAGCTCACCTTCCGTGTCCAGCTATTGTCATGTCTGCCGTGTTAGTGGGTTACTCTCCTAGTTCTCAGTAAACATAGAGGCTGCCTGGCCGGCATTCATAGCTTTTCAAATAAAAGACAAATCGGCCAGTATGAATCTTTTAAAACAATATATGTCCAGGGTAGTCTAGTGGACATGGCATCTGCCCTGGTAAGCGGAACACTGTGGGTTCGATTCCCATCCCTGGATACTTTTATTTTTCCGTTTATTAATACTCTTCACAATTCATCCTTTCATACTTCATCCCTAAGGTTAGAAATAATCAACAACAACAACAAAAAGCCTTTATTGAGGACCTCTCGTCCTATATAGGATTCGCCAGTTTACAGAGTAATTGAAGAGAAGAGAACTAAGAATACAGAGAGAAACCTATATGTAGTAGGTATAGTTTAGTATTTTCTACACTGTGACTATATACAACAGCAGCAACAAGCCTTTTACTGGAATCAAAGTCCCATACAGGATTCGTCATTCTATTCCTGACAAAGATTATTTGCATATAATTATTTACATCAATTAGATTATGTATATAGCTTACTCTTCTCTTCAGCCGTCTTCCAGAATTTGAACAACGCAAAAGCTGCAGCTCTGTTTCTCACCACCTCATTCAACAGGAGCTCCAAAGAGAGTCCCTCAAGGCCTATTTCACTGAGGAGCACTTCTCGTTCGTCTTTCAGCCCCATACATGAGAGTATATGGTGATGTAGCCCCGGCTCCATTCTTGTCCCGCAAATAGGTTAGAAATAATCGTTATTTCTCCTCAAAATAAATTTCGATTTTTTCGTTCAAAAGAAACACATGCGGGATATTCTCAAATGTCGTTCTATAAATCTTTTTATTATCTCGACGTTTCGACAAAAAGAGAATAATTTTTTAAGGCCTTGCTAAATGCTTTAATTTTTATTTGTTCCTGACGAGGACAAAAGACTTTTGTTGAAACGTCGAGATAATAAAGATTTACTGACCGAAGTATCTTTATTTTTAATAATCTTATCTTTTCCTTATCACAGGATTGCGGGTTTCAGCAAATTACAAAAAGACACGCCGACCAACTCTTTGTATTTTCTTTTAATTAAAGGTAGCTTTCGGATAAGCTCGTCTTCAACTAACTAAAACGTATAATATTATATAGAAATTTGAATATAAATCTACGTGAACATAGGATATAAGAATTGAAATATTTATTTTGTTAAAGGAAGCTTTCGGACAAGCCCTTTCTCAGTTAAATAAAACGTATAAATAAGGTAATAGAGAGAGATTATATATCATTTCGATTATAAATCTGTATACATTCTTATTATACAATACAATATAATACGGCTTGTGATTGTAAAACGACATTTGAAAATATCCCGCATGTGTTTCTTTTGAACGAAAAATCAAAATTTATTTTAAGGAGAAATAACGATTATTTCCAACCTTAGGGATGTGGTATGAAAGGATGAATTGTGAAGAGTAATGATAAACGAAAAAATTAAGTGTCCACGGATGGGAATCGAACCCACAGTGTTCCGCTTACCAGGCAGATGCCATGTCCACTAGGCTACCCTAGTGCTCATATATTTACATAAATTTATATTTAAAATTATATACAATTTTTCTTCATTACCTTGTTTATATATTTTAGTTAGTTGAAAAAGGGTTTGTTCGAAAGCTTCTTTAATCAAATAAATAAAGGGTGTTACGGCATCCTATGACTTTGTTGTAATCACTCTTAAGTCTTCTATATTGCTGGCAGTTCTCACTGATGGCAGTTTGTACGTTTCTTCTGTCTGGTGATATATTTCTATTAGATTCAACACATATTTATACCATGTACAGTAGAGCTACCTCCCTGACAACACCTAGTTACAGAGCCAAAGTGTTCTTCAGACAGAGGTGTCCTCTTACCGGAAAGTTGCTACAGTAGAACTACCTCCCTGACAACACCTAGTTACAGAGCTAAAGTGTTCTTTAGACAGAGGTGTCCTCTTACCGGAGAGTTGCTACAGTAGAACTACCTCCCTGACAACACCTAGTTACAGAGCCAAAGTGTTCTTCAGACAGAGGTGTCCTCTTACCGGAAAGTTGCTACAGTAGAACTACCTCCCTGACAACACCTAGTTACAGAGCTAAAGTGTTCTTTAGACAGAGGTGTCCTCTTACCGGAGAGTTGCTACAGTAGAGCTACCTCCCTGACAACACCTAGTTACAGAGCCAAAGTGTTCTTTAGACAGAGGTGTCCTCTTACCGGAGAGTTGCTACAGTAGAACTACCTCCCTGAGAACACCTAGTTACAGAGCTAAAGTGTTCTTTAGACAGAGGTGTCCTCTTACCGGAGAGTTGCTACAGTAGAACTACCTCCCTGACAACACCTAGTTACAGAGCCAAAGTGTTCTTCAGACAGAGGTGTCCTCTTACCGGAAAGTTGCTACAGTTGAACTACCTCCCTGACAACACCTAGTTACAGAGCTAAAGTGTTCTTTAGACAGAGGTGTCCTCTTACCGGAGAGTTGCTACAGTAGAGCTACCTCCCTGACAACACCTAGTTACAGAGCCAAAGTGTTCTTTAGACAGAGGTGTCCTCTTACCGGAGAGTTGCTACAGTAGAACTACCTCCCTGACAACACCTAGTTACAGAGCCAAAGTGTTCTTTAGACAGAGGTGTCCTCTTACCGGAGAGTTGCTACAGTAGAACTACCTCCCTGACAACACCTAGTTACAGAGCCAAAGTGTTCTTTAGACAGAGGTGTCCTCTTACCGGAGAGTTGCTACAGTAGAACTACCTCCCTGACAACACCTAGTTACAGAGCCAAAGTGTTCTTCAGACAGAGGTGTCCTCTTACCGGAAAGTTGCTACAGTAGAACTACCTCCCTGACAGCACCTAGTTACAGAGCCAAAGTGTTCTTTAGACAGAGGTGTCCTCTTACCGGAGAGTTGCTACAGTAGAACTACCTCCCTGAGAACACCTAGTTACAGAGCCAAAGTGTTCTTTAGACAGAGGTGTCCTCTTACCGGAGAGTTGCTACAGTAGAACTACCTCCCTGAGAACACCTAGTTACAGAGCCAAAGTGTTCTTTAGACAGAGGTGTCCTCTTACCGGAGAGTTGCTACAGTAGAACTACCTCCCTGAGAACACCTAGTTACAGAGCTAAAGTGTTCTTTAGACAGAGGTGTCCTCTTACTGGAGAGTTGCTACAGTAGAGCTACCTCCCTGACAACACCTAATTGCAGAGCCAAAGTGTCCTTTGACAGAGGTGTCCTCTTACCGGAGAGTTACCACAGTAGAACTACCTCTCTGTAAAGGACAACACCTAGTTACAGAGCCAAAGTGTCCTTTAGGGAGAGGTGTCCTCTTACTGGAGAGTTATTAAATAGTAAAAATTGTAATTTTACAAATGAAAACTGTTCTTTGTAGAGAGGTGTCCGCTAGCGGGGTGTCCACTAAAGATGTGTTCTACTTTATTAAAAATGAATACAGAAATTGTTTGAATAGAAATAAAGATCGTTCCCAGTTATTTCAAAACATCAGGAATCACAAAAGGACATTCACCAGGTTTGTATCATCCACAATTCCACATTCTGACATATGAGGCATAGCAAACAAGACTAATAATAGAAGCTATGTAGCCCATCAATAACCCGCACCCAATCACTAGACATGTTATCAGAGCAGTACAAGATCCTATAATATTATAACGTAGAAATCAAGTCTTTGTATATCTGGAGATGTGAAAGTATTTATTGATGACGTCACCACGACCAGTCGACAATTATTAACAAATCAACCAAACTATCTACAGCTAGAGAATATCGAGCAAGCAAACTCTGTAACTAAATGATGATTTTACAAATATAAAATAATAAATATATACGAATAAAAGATTACATGAGGAACTTCTTTTTAGATTTATTGCGAGCTTTCGAACTATTCGGTTCTTCTACAGGCATGGATAGCATGAATATACTAACCTCAGTTTATTCATGCTATCCATGCCTGTAGAAGAACCCAAAGGTTCGAAAGCTCGCAATAAATCTAAAAAAGAAGCTCCTCATGTAATCTTTTATTCGTATATACAGGGTGTACCAGGTAAATTGGGACTAACTTTGACAGTCCATAAAACAAAAACTATTTGAGATTAAAAACTTGTCTTTTTTTCATTACGTAGCCATATTCATGTAAAATGCAACAGTACATGTGTGCGCAGTGTAGTGATGAAGAGTAACCGAGAATTTGAAAATCGAGCTGCCATCATCGTTGCTCTGCGCGCCGGAAGGAGCCTCAAAGAGATAGTGGATTTTCTTAAGTTGCCCAAAACCACTTTTTATCGTGTCAAGAAGCAGTTTGATGAGGCCGACAGTAACAAAGAGGGGATAGCTACAAGGAAAAAGCACTCGCGTCGATCGGACAGGGTAAGAGGCGAAGAATTTGTCAAAAATGTCAAGGAGAAGATTGATGGAAACCCTGGGAAGAGCATGAGGGCCATAGCCAAGGAAATGGACGTTGGCTCTATGACAATTGTCAGAACTATCCATGAGGACCTTGGTCTCAAGTCTTATGCCCTTCGGAAAGGTCAGTTGCTGACTGAGAATATGAAGAATAACAGAAAAGGAAAGGCTGCTGCCCTCCTCAACAACCTGAAACACGACTCTTTTGGCATGCTAAGGTTCTTCTCTGACGAAAAGAACTTTGACGTGGACCAAAAGGTAAATCCCAGGAATGATCGCTGGATCTGTAAAGACCCCTCAGAGATACCTGTCGTGATGCACACGAAATTTCCTGCCTCCGTAATGGTCCTTGGCGTTATCAGCAGTGAAGGTGATGTCATGCCTCCCCATTTCTTTGAGAAGGGCCTTAGGATGAACGCTGACACCTACATCAATGTTCTGGAGACCGTTGTGAAGCCTTGGATGGACATGGTGGCCGCAGGAAGGAAGTATGTCTTCCAACAGGACTCAGCTCCAGCCCATAAGGCAAAAAAGACACAATCGTGGCTGACACTTAACGTCCCTAGTCACTGGGGTCCTGATATTTGGCCCCCTAATTCTCCAGATTGCAATCCCCTCGACTACTATGTATGGGGCGTTGTTGAGAGAGATGTCAACAAAGCTCCTCATACCACCATCCAGTCTGTCAAGAAAGCAGTTCACACGGTGATGACCCAAATGGACAAGGTCATCGTCGCCAAGGCCTGTGCTTCATTCCGCACTCGCCTCGAGACTGTTGTAGCTAATAATGGAAACTACATTGAATAAATAAAAACTATATCCTTTTATCTACTACTGTGTCAAATTTCATTCGGATATTTTAATTTTTACTTGCAAAAAATTTCAGTTAAAATACCATTGTTGAAATTCCCAATTTACCTGGTACACCCTGTATTTAAACTAAATTCTACTGAGTTCATGTAGCCGAAAAAAAATCTGTTTCAAATATTTTCATTGAATAATTAAATAATAAATTATATTTCTTAGTCACAATATACTACATAGAAATAAATCCCATATATAATAATATCCCAATAATATAATTAAACATAGATTAAACACTCAGAAATTGACACAACTCTAGGGAGTTTTATATTTTGATGTCCCCGGTCATCTATTCCTTTTTTGAAGGAGACACAGGCAATTTTGTTCACATTTGGTTGTACCTTTTAGTATGTATATTGGGATTCAGACAATAACTCTGAAATATATTACAATGACCTTTATTGAAGACACACGAGATAACCAATATACACTCATGGACAAAACTTAAGGAAGTTGTACCTTTTAGCATGTATATCGGGATTCAGACAATAACTATGAAAGATATTACAGTGACCTTTATTGAAGACACACGAGATAACCAATATACACTCATGGACAAAACTTAAGGAATTTGTACCTTTTAACATGTATATCGGGATTCAGACAATAACTCTGAAAGATATTACAGTGATCTTTATTGAAGACACACGAGATAACCAATATACACTCATGGAGACAAAACTTAAAAGAATTTTTACCTTTCAGCATGTATATCAGGATTGAGACAATAACTCTGAAAGATATTACAGTGACCTTTATTGAAGACACGAGATAACCAATATACACTCATGGACAAAACTTAAGGAAGTTATACCTTTCAGCAAGTATATCGGGATTCAGACAATAACTCTGAAAGATATTACAGTGACCTTTATTGAAGACACGAGATAACCAAGTGTGAACAACCTCTGTCTCCATCTTCAGAAAAAAATACATAGATGACCGGCGACATGAAAAATTTCACCTTCCTCAGGTTTGGTCCATGAGTATTTATATATATCTCTATATACATAAGGTAATAAGACAAGATACAAATAAATAAATAGTGTGCGACGTTTAGGTAATAGTGTTGTTACCATCTTCAGACAATGTTTGAAATTCAGTACTTTGGTCTGATGATGATAACAAAGCTGTTACCGAAATGTCACACACTATTTATTTGGATTTGGTCTTATTACTTTTGTTTATAATCTATAATCCAAATTGTACCTATCATATCTCAATATATTTCTCTATATCCAATCTTAATTATGTAAATAGGGTAGATGTTCTATTTACATATTATATTTTTAAAATAATGAGAAGATTTTCTGCTTGAATTTAGATCATGTTGAAGATTATGGTATGGAAATGCAGTCGTGTGGAAGAGATTATAATGAAATTAGTTATCAAAAATAGCTTTAATTGCGCTAAAGGAATATATAAAATACATAATTTGGTAAAAGTACTGCCTGGCTTAAGGCGAGTGGATTAAGAAAAACAAAAGTTATTTACATAATGTACAAAAGATTTGAGCAGGCCATCGGGGAACAACAATGAGTATTTATAGGGGAAGCGTGACCTCTGGCGGTCGATTTAACAGAGTATTTGTATTCATGAAATATAATTTTAAATTGAATAATATTTTAATATAACATATATATATATACCACTATGTTATAGTTAGCCTTAATCTTGTATAAGAGCTCCAAGTCTTTATTTAATTAAATGACATTTTTCAAGACACTTTTCTCTGGATGCATTTTTCTTTTAATAATAAAAAGAAATAACATTGATTAGTTCCATCATAAACCTACAGATGGCGTTATGTTTGACACTGTACTGGTCTCCCGCCAGATCATTGTCGATCTATTGGCATTTATTCGGAGGGAGCACAGGTCGAGTTGCATAACTCGGTGCCACACGCAGACTAGCCCGGAGCGGCTACTGAGAGCCGTTGAATATTGCAGATCAAAGAGGATGGGCACGCCTCTCTCTCACACGCACCCAGTTTTTTAATTAAGTTTCACTGGAACTCTTCTAAGGAATGATTGCTGTACCGCAGGTCAATTCTTTCTGGTGCGACCTGTGGATTTGACTCTTGTAACTTTGTCTTCATCCCTAATGTTCCAATATTCAACCCCGTACCATTTAGTGACAATATTCCATTCCCAAATGTTCCAATATTCAACCCCGCACAATAATATGTGTCAATATTCTATCTCAAATATTCCAATATTCAACCTCACACCATCATATGCCAATATTCCATCCCAAATGTTCCAATATTTCACCAAACACAATCATGTACCAATATTCCATCCCAAATGTTCCAATATTCAACCTCACACCATCATATGCCAATATTCCATCCCAAATGTTCCAATATTTCACCAAACACAATCATGTACCAATATTCCATCCCAAATGTTCCAATATTTCACCAAACACAATCATGTACCAATATTCCATCCCAAATGTTCCAATATTTCACCAAACACAATCATGTACCAATATTCCATCCCAAATATTCCAATATGTCCCCAAACACAATCATGTACCAATATTCCATCCCAAATGTTCCAATATTTCACCAAACACAATCATGTACCAATATTCCATCCCAAATGTTCCAATATTTCACCAAACACAATCATGTACCAATATTCCATCCCAAATGTTACAATATTTCACCAAACACAATCATGTACCAATATTCCATCCCAAATGTTCCAATATTTCACCAAACACAATCTTGTACCAACATTCCATCCCAAATGTTCCAATATTTCACCAAATACAATCATGTACCAATATTTCATCCCAAATGT
This sequence comes from Cordylochernes scorpioides, assembly GCA_030710605.1. Classification (NCBI taxonomy): domain Eukaryota; kingdom Metazoa; phylum Arthropoda; class Arachnida; order Pseudoscorpiones; family Chernetidae; genus Cordylochernes; species Cordylochernes scorpioides. The sequence continues at coordinate 2,410,089 of CP092873.1, forward strand.
TCCAATATTTCACCAAACACAATCATGTACCAACATTCCATCCCAAATGTTCCAATATTTCACTAAACACAATCATGTACCAATATTCAATCCCAAATGTTCCAATATTTCACCAAACACAATCATGTACCAATATTCCATCCCAAATGTTCCAATATTTTACCATACACAATCATGTACCAATATTCCATCCCAAATGTTCCAATATTTCACCAAACACAATCATGTACCAATATTCCATCCCAAATGTTCCAATATTTCACCAAACACAATCATGTACCAATATTCCATCCCAAGTGCTACAATATTTCACCAAACACAATCATGTACCAATATTCCATCCCAAATGTTCCAATATTTCACCAAACACAATCATGTACCAATATTCCATCCCAAATGTTCCAATATTTCACCAAACACAATCATGTACCAATATTCCATCCCAAATGTTCCAATATTTCACCAAACACAATCATGTACCAATATTCCATCCCAAATGTTCCAATATTTCACCAAACACAATCATGTACCAACATTCCATCCCAAATGTTCCAGTATTTAATCCAAAACTATCATGTACCAATATTCCATCCCAAATGTTCCAATATTTCACCAAACACAATCATGTACCAATATTCCATCCCAAATGTTCCAATATTTCACCCAACACAATCATGTACCAATATTCCTTCCCAAATGTTCCAATATTTCACCAAACACAATAATGTACCAATATTCCATCCCAAATGTTCCAATATTTCACCCAACACAATCATGTACCAATATTCCTTCCCAAATGTTCCAATATTTCACCAAACACAATCATGTACCAATATTCCATCCCAAGTGTTCCAATATTTCACCAAACACAATCATGTACCAATATTCCATCCCAAGTGTTCCAATATTTCACCAAACACAATCATGTACCAATATTCCATCCCAAATGTTCCAATATTTCACCAAACACAATCATGTACCAATATTCCATCCCAAATGTTACAATATTTCACCAAACACAATCATGTACCAATATTCCATCCCAAGTGTTCCAATATTTCACCAAACACAATCATGTACCAATATTCCATCCCAAGTGTTCCAATATTTCACCAAACACAATCATGTACCATTATTCCATCCCAAATGTTCCAATATTCCTCCAAACACAATCATGTACCAATATTCCATCCCAAATGTTCCAATATTTCACCAAACACAATCATGTACCAATATTCCATCCCAAGTGTTCCAATATTTCACCAAACACAATCATGTACCAATATTCCATCCCAAATGTTCCAATATTCCTCCAAACACAATCATGTACCAATATTCCATCCCAAATGTTCCAATATTTCACCAAACACAATCATGTACCAATATTCCATCCCAAATGTTCCAATATTCCTCCAAACACAATCATGTACCAATATTCCATCCCAAATGTTCCAATATTTCACCAAACACAATCATGTACCAATATTTAATCCCAAGTGTTCCAATATTTCACCAAACACAATCATGTACCAATATTCCATCCCAAATGTTCCAATATTCCTCCAAACACAATCATGTACCAATATTCCATCCCAAATGTTCCAATATTCCTCCAAACACAATCATGTACCAATATTTCACATTCAAGTCTTCATATAACAAAATTTGACTATTATTACAACATGGAGAGAAGCAATGGGTTTATTTTTTTAGAGCTGAAAAATAGGCGAGATCTCATACGAATAAACGGCTTTTTATTTCGAATTTCAACGCTAAATGACACAAATAAAGAACAGTTTCTTGATAGAATATTTATATAAGCGTTCTATTTACATATTTACAGTTTGAAATGGTCATAATATACAGTTTTATTCAGTACCAAGATGTGCATCCAAACAGGATTACAAACTTACCGCTAGGACTTCAAGTGGACTTTTGTTCTCTTGATTAATTCCTGGGACAATGATTCTAAGCGCCAAGGTTTGTTCTAAAAAATATCTTATTATATTTTTATAAATAGAAATTTACTGTTATATAAATTAATTTCCACAGGGTTCATGAAGTATTCAAAATAGGAAGTGTTTAGCTGGTGAAATGACTAGGCCAAATCCATGGTCAGGGGATAGATGGGAATGTTGTCGAAAGAATTTTTCTTATCGATAAAAGATATTCCACTTCTTACATCAAAATATCCGTTAAAACTAAGGAGATGGTTAATAGATGACGCTTATTTTTAGCGTCGATTTTGACAGGAGAGGTGAACTTTTCTATTCATATGTTAATAACATCCCAGCAGTATTGGATCCATGTCAAGAATGGAAGAAGGACTCTTTCTCTGGACGGAAGAGATAACTTTATTTCTAAAGATCAATTCCAGCAGAATTCGATTCATTTCAAGAATAGAAGAAGGTCCCGAAAAACTCATGCTGGAAGAATACGTAAATAACTTTCCATAGGTACATTCCAGCAGATATCGATCCATATCTAAAACGGAAAAAAGGTCATGAAGGACTCTTGCTCTGAACGGACAAGTTAACTTTCTTTTTCTGGATCAATTCCGGCAGAATTTGATCCATGTCAAGAATGGAAGAAGCTCCCGAAAGACTCTTGCTGTGGACGGAAAAGATAACTTTCTTCCCATTGATCAATTCCAGCAGAATTCTATCCATGTCAAGAATGGAAGAAGGTCCCGAAGAACTCTTGCTCTGGACAAAAAATCGATAAATTTTTTCCCACAGATCAATTTCAGCAGAATTCGAATCATGTCAAGAATGGATAAAGGCCCTAAGAACTCTTGTTCTGGACGGAAGAGATGAATTTCCTTAGGTCAATTCTAGCCGGTTTCGATCCATGTCAAGAATGGAAGAAAGTCCCGAAGGACTCTTATTCTAGATGGAGGGGATGACTGTCCATAGATGAATATCATTTCAACAGTTTTCGATCCATGTCAAGAATGGAAGAAGGTCCCGAGAACACTTTCGGAATAAAACTAAAGAGAGAACTTTCCAGAGATCAATCCCATAAGAATTTGATCTTTGTCAAAAAGGACTCTTGCTCTGGATGGAAGAGAAAATTCTCCCTAGGTCAATCCAGCAGAATTCGAACCATGTCAAGAATGGAGGAAAGTTCCGAAGGACTCTTGTTGGAAAATACCGAAGAGATAACTCTCCTGAGATCAGTTCCAGCAGAATTCGATCCATGTCAAGAATAGAGGAAGGTCCCTAAGGACTCTTGTTGGAAAATACCGAAGAGATAACTCTCCCTAGGTCAATCCAGCAGAATTCGACCCATGTCAAGAATAGAGGAAGGTCCCGAAGGACTCTTGTTGTAAAAAAACCGAAGAGATAACTCTCCTGAGATCAGTTCCAGCAGAATTCGATCCATGTCAAGAATAGAGGAAAGTCCCGAAGGACTTGTTGGAAAATACCGAAGAGATAACTCTCCATAGGTCAGTTCCAGCAGAATTCGACCCATGTCAAGAATAAAGGAAAGTTCCGAAGGACTCTTGTTGGAAAAGACCGAAGAGATAACTCTCCATAGGTCAGTTCCAGCAGAATTCGACCCATGTCAAGAATAAAGGAAAGTTCCGAAGGACTCTTGTTGGAAAATACCGAAGAGATAACTCTCCATAGGTCAGTTCCAGCAGAATTCGTCCCATGTCAAGAATAAAGGAAAGTTCCGAAGGACTCTTGTTGGAAAATACCGAAGAGATAACTCTCCCTAGGTCAATCCAGCAGAATTCGAAACATGTCAAGAATAGAGGAAGGTCCCGAAGGACTCTTGTTGGAAAAGACCGAAGAGATAACTCTCCATAGGTCAGTTCCAGCAGAATTCTATCCATGTCAAGAATAGAGGAAGGTTCCTAAGGACTCTTGTTGGAAAATACCGAAGAGATAACTCTCCATAGGTCAGTTCCAGCAGAATTCGATCCATGTCAAGAATAGAGGAAGGTCCCGAAGGACTCTTGTTGGAAAAGACCGAAGAGATAACTCTCCATAGGTCAGTTCCAGCAGAATTCTATCCATGTCAAGAATAGAGGAAGGTTCCTAAGGACTCTTGTTGGAAAATACCGAAGAGATAACTCTCCATAGGTCAGTTCCAGCAGAATTCGATCCATGTCAAGAATAGAGGAAGGTTCCTAAGGACTCTTGTTGGAAAATACCGAAGAGATAACTCTCCATAGGTCAGTTCCAGCAGAATTCTATCCATGTCAAGAATAGAGGAAGGTTCCTAAGGACTCTTGTTGGAAAATACCGAAGAGATAACTCTCCATAGGTCAGTTCCAGCAGAATTCGATCCATGTCAAGAATAGAGGAAGGTTCCTAAGGACTCTTGTTGGAAAATACCGAAGAGATAACTCTCCATAGGTCAGTTCCAGCAGAATTCTATCCATGTCAAGAATAGAGGAAGGTTCCTAAGGACTCTTGTTGGAAAATACCGAAGAGATAACTCTCCATAGGTCAGTTCCAGCAGAATTCGATCCATGTCAAGAATAGAGGAAAGTCCCGAAGGAATCTTGTTGGAAAAGACCGAAGAGATAACTCTCCTGAGATCAGTTCCAGCAGATCCATGTCAAGACGGCGCCTCGTGAAGCAACTTCCTCATTATGTCCGGTAAACAAGCTGACGAGGTCTTTGTGCGAGGGCGTCACGAGTCAACCTTGTTTTGACCGCGTCGTTTTGGAGTGAAAACAAAATTTAGAACATGCAATATTTCACATTGTCCTTCGATCCTTGTTGTTTGTTTCTGCCGTGCTTGTTAATGAAGATATCTAGAAAGAGAAGTAAACATCATTCATAGAGAGATTTATAACCAGAGACACCAGCAAACAGGCAAATAAATGGCTCAATTCTTGATATTTCAGAAAGCTTTATGTTTGGCCGTTGGTTGAGGCATAGTCTGCACCACGTTGATGATGGCCAAACAGCCCGAAACACGTATTATAAGACTTTCTTTATTGAAAAATAAACAAACGAGACAATTTTCAAACGAATAAACAACTCTTTATGGCTATGGATATTATGGCTAGCGCCATCTATCGGAATAAATATCAACTATTCTCGTTGATTTTTAATTATTCCAGAATTGGCTAAATACCCATTCTTGATTAATCAAGAAAAGCTAACCACGGACGCGTTTCGGGCTGTTGGCCCTCATCAGCGTGGTGTAAGCTGTACCTCAACGACCAAAATATTGGTCATTCAAGGCATCCTGAAAAAATACGAAACGGGTAGTTAAGCCCAGAATTGCGTGAGACCGCGACACAATGTGAAAAAAAATAGTACAAATGTAACATTGTACTGGGATAAGGTGCATAGTTATGAAAACAACTCTTTGACTAGATTTTTTATCTTTAATATGAGACAATGTATATACAATATTTAATTCAAATTTGTGTTTAGAATCTTATTTTTGTTTGTTTCATTTTTATTCAACTAGCGAATGTACCCCATTTTTATTTTAACCAGGGTTTTATCCGAGTCCGGTGGTCTAAAAATGTTCGTAAAACATGCTCTAATGTTCTAATATTACTATAAAAAAGCTAAAACAGTAAATAACACATTAACAAATATTTTCTATCGACAACAACAAGCCTTTATTAGGAACACACAGTCCCATAAAGGATTCTACCAGATACAGAAGTAAACATAACAGGTATCTACAAAAAGTAGAGATTAAAATCGACCTTTCTTCAAGTTGGGTTCCTTCTTCTGTGTTACGTCTTTTGACTGTGCTGTTCTCCAGAATTTGTGAAAATCTAATACACCTATCCCCCGATTTACACGGTAGATACGTTCCTGAGAAAAACGTGTAAATCGGGGGATAGGTGTACACAGAAATAAAAATAAAATGCATTGACAGGTTAAAATATGTAGTCAGCACATAAGCTCGGGATTCCTCGTGAGATGTGTACACAGCGCATGTGTTCAATCACAGTAGCATTTAGTATAGTGTGATGAAAAAAAATTATTTGGAAAACCGTGTAAAAGTGAAAACGTGTAAAACAAGTACTGTGTAAATCGGGGGATAGGTGTATATTGTTCTTGCCTTTCACTACTTTTACCAATAAAACATATGGAGAATTGTTTTCATAAGAAATCTTCTGGCAGAGAATTACTCTCCTATCCTCCAGTAACGGACAGTGAAAGATGTGGAAAGTCCTGGGTAAAATCACTGTTACACAGAGTGCACTTTAAGTTTTTGCTTTCGATAATAGAACGTGATTATGTTTAAATAGTGTAGAAAGAATTCTCACCTGGGCAATACATCGTTTTACAGTCAATGGGATATCATCGTTGAGGTAATACTCCATAGTAGTTGATGTACAGTAATACCAAATATTTTATATCATGATTATAGCTTTTAATAAAATCCAAATAATTGAATTATAACGGTAATTAAATTAGTTGCACAATCAGAAGATGTCTTTCTCTAAAATTTATTATTATGAGGACTACTTACTATCAAACCTCCCTTTGAAAATTAAACGATTTATAGCCCGTCAAAGGATTCTATGGCTAATTTTCCGCGAGGATATCACGAGATTTTGGAACAGCGACCCTTTAAATCGCTACTTCTGTAATGTTGACATCCAAGACAATTTGGTCCACCATCTATTCCATTGCCCATTCCTACATGAAAAGAGACTGGAAATTCGCGAAATTTCGGGGCTAACTCATTACAATGAACAACATGTATATAAAATCTTCACTACTCTCCTGCTGGATAAAACATTTGTTTATAAATATTTTAAATATTTCAAGGCGATTGATAAAATGAGGGAAGAAGTGCTCAACTCCACAGACAACGGCTGATTGCTCCCCCTCCCCTCTAAATTGCTTTTTCCTCCTCACTCATGTATATATATAACCTTTTAGGGGAATCCCCTTGTAAGACAATAGTGTATTAATGAAGGTTTTTGTTGTTAAAAAAATTATTATTATTCAAATAAATCGTAACTGTTGTAATGGCTAAGTGTTATCTGAATAAGACTCGTTCTAGCTTTACAAGTTGAACTGAATGTTTATTTAATCCAGTAATCTCCTTTTATACAAAATAGAGATAAAAAGGAAATAGTTTACATAAGTTAAAACAATTGACAAATGGCATGATTTTGCATAGTGTCAATAATAAATAATAATATAATACGAAACATATGTTATTTAACATATCACAACAGTAACTATAATCTGTTTATCAACAACAACAACAACAAAAAGCCTTTATTTAGGGTCACTGATCCTATACAGGATTCACCAGAGGTATGCATAAGAACAAAGCAGTGAGACAAAGGAAATACGATATATACAGAAGAAAAAGAGAAAAAAAAAACAAGAAAGAGAAAGAGGGAAGCAAGAAAAACAACACAATAAGAGTAGCAGTAAGAAAGTGAGGAGTGAGTGTCACTTGGCCTTCTTCTGAGATATGGACTTGTGGAAACCATAAAACGCCGTAGCAATATACTTATTCTGGGCCATATTGTCAATTAATGATGGAAGTGAAGCACAGATCATCTGTTTATCAAAAATCAACATTTCAATAATGATCATTCTTTTTATAGGTTTCGACATCAAGGGAGATCCATACTACAACCCTTGTATCATCAAAGCTAGAGAAGCATTATTCAAAAAAGAAAACCTATCGTATTAAACACTATATTGAATGACTGATATTCTTTTCATTTATCTTATCTTCTATCTAGGGAAAACAGAAGTTAAATCAAGGATTAGTTTATTTCTGTTCTACTAGATGGCGCTCTGCCAACTTAAAAACGCTCATTTTAGTGGTCAGAATATACATTTTTTTTAATATCAACACCTGACCTTTTTAATTTAATTTTTTTTTTCAAAAATTTTCATACTCTTCGCAACGATTGGACAGATTTCTCTTATCACAAATACTTCTCTATGACATAAGACGTAGAGTTACCGTCTGATTGACAAAGGGACGATGATACCATGACATTTCACCGACAGAGGTAATGGGCACGTGACTTAACGTGAATGGTTTTTTATCTTTCTGAAAAAGGAGGGGTGAGACATGAGCGACGTCTGCATAGCGTCTGGTATGAAAGCACTTTGTCCCCAAGCTGTGTTACAGCATACGTTGTCATACCTCCTCTCCTTAATTACTTCTGTGTCCAATCCACTGAATTCTCTGAAACATTTTTGTATATCAATTAAGTTATCTCCTGATTGTGTACAACTGAAAGTTACTGATTGCTTGCGCCATATATCGGAAAAAAATATCAACTAATCGTTACGCTAATCAATGCACGGTGGTTTCTGTGGCCACTGGACATGCGTCGGACCTGGAGGCTGTTGTTGGGTTCTGTGCTGCCTGGAGTATAGGAGTTCCATCTATGCTTCCTTCCTGTGGTGAATCTGTATAAGACCCTGGAGGCTGTTGTTGGGTTCTGTGCTGCCTGGAGTATAGGAGTTCCATCTATGCTTCCTTCCTGTGGTGAATCTGTATAAGACCCTGGAGGCTGTTGTTGGGTTCTGTGCTGCCTGGAGTATAGGAGCTCCATCTATGCTTCCTTCCTGTGGTGAATCTGTATAAGACCCTGGAGACTGTTGTTGGGTTCTGTGTTGACTGGAGTATAGGAGCTCCATCTATGCTTCCTTCCTGCGGTGAATCTGTATAAGACCCTGGAGACTGTTGTTGGGTTCTGTGCCGCCTGGAGTATAGGAGCTCCATCTATGCTTCCTTCCTGTGGTGAATCTGTATAAGACCCTGGAGGCTGTTGTTGGGTTCTGTGCTGCCTGGAGTATAGGAGCTCCATCTATGCTTCCTTCCTGTGGTGAATCTGTATAATACCCTGGAGACTGTTGTTGGGTTCTGTGCTGCCTGGAGTATAGGAGCTCCATCTATGCTTCCTTCCTGCGGTGAATCTGTATAAGACCCTGGAGGCTGTTGTTGGGTTCTGTGCTGCCTGGAGTATAGGAGCTCCATCTATGATTCCTTCCTGTGGTGAATCTGTATAATACCCTGGAGGCTGTTGTTGGGTTCTGCGCTGCCTGGAGTATAGGAGCTCCATCTATGTTTCCTTCCTGTGGTGAATCTGTATAAGACCCTGGAGACTGTTGTTGGGTTCTGTGCTGCCTGGAGTATAGGAGCTCCATCTATGTTTCCTTCCTGCGGTGAATCTGTATAAGACCCTGGAGACTGTTGTTGGGTTCTGTGCTGCCTGGAGTATAGGAGCTCCATCTATGTTTCCTTCCTGTGGTGAATCTGTATAAGACCCTGGAGGCTGTTGTTGGGTTCTGTGCTGCCTGGAGTATAGGAGCTCCATCTATGCTTCCTTCCTGCGGTGAATCTGTATAAGACCCTGGAGACTGTTGTTGGGTTCTGTGCCGCCTGGAGTATAGGAGCTCCATCTATGCTTCCTTCCTGTGGTGAATCTGTATAAGACCCTGGAGGCTGTTGTTGGGTTCTGTGCTGCCTGGAGTATAGGAGCTCCATCTATGCTTCCTTCCTGTGGTGAATCTGTATAATACCCTGGAGACTGTTGTTGGGTTCTGTGCTGCCTGGAGTATAGGAGCTCCATCTATGCTTCCTTCCTGCGGTGAATCTGTATAAGACCCTGGAGGCTGTTGTTGGGTTCTGTGCTGCCTGGAGTATAGGAGCTCCATCTATGATTCCTTCCTGTGGTGAATCTGTATAATACCCTGGAGGCTGTTGTTGGGTTCTGCGCTGCCTGGAGTATAGGAGCTCCATCTATGTTTCCTTCCTGTGGTGAATCTGTATAAGACCCTGGAGGCTGTTGTTGGGTTCTGTGCTGCCTGGAGTATAGGAGCTCCATCTATGCTTCCTTCCTGCGGTGAATCTGTATAAGACCCTGGAGACTGTTGTTGGGTTCTGTGCCGCCTGGAGTATAGGAGCTCCATCTATGCTTCCTTCCTGTGGTGAATCTGTATAAGACCCTGGAGGCTGTTGTTGGGTTCTGTGCTGCCTGGAGTATAGGAGCTCCATCTATGCTTCCTTCCTGTGGTGAATCTGTATAATACCCTGGAGACTGTTGTTGGGTTCTGTGCTGCCTGGAGTATAGGAGCTCCATCTATGCTTCCTTCCTGCGGTGAATCTGTATAAGACCCTGGAGGCTGTTGTTGGGTTCTGTGCTGCCTGGAGTATAGGAGCTCCATCTATGATTCCTTCCTGTGGTGAATCTGTATAATACCCTGGAGGCTGTTGTTGGGTTCTGCGCTGCCTGGAGTATAGGAGCTCCATCTATGTTTCCTTCCTGTGGTGAATCTGTATAAGACCCTGGAGACTGTTGTTGGGTTCTGTGCTGCCTGGAGTATAGGAGCTCCATCTATGTTTCCTTCCTGCGGTGAATCTGTATAAGACCCTGGAGACTGTTGTTGGGTTCTGTGCTGCCTGGAGTATAGGAGCTCCATCTATGTTTCCTTCCTGTGGTGAATCTGTATAAGACCATGGAGGCTGTTGTTGGGTTCTGTGCTGCCTGGAGTATAGGAGCTCCATCTATGCTTCCTTCCTGCGGTGAATCTGTATAAGACCCTGGAGGCTGTTGTTGGGTTCTGTGCTGCCTGGAGTATAGGAGCTCCATCTATGCTTCCTTCCTGTGGTGAATCTGTATAACACCCTGGAGACTGTTGTTGGGTTCTGTGCCGCCTGGAGTATAGGAGCTCCATCTATGTTTCCTTCCTGTGGTGAATCTGTATAACACCCTGGAGACTGTTGTTGGGTTCTGTGCCGCCTGGAGTATAGGAGCTCCATCTATGTTTCCTTCCTGCGGTGAATCTGTATAAGACCCTGGAGACTGTTGTTGGGTTCTGTGCTGCCTGGAGTATAGGAGCTCCATCTATGTTTCCTTCCTGTGGTGAATCTGTATAAGACCCTGGAGACTGTTGTTGGGTTCTGTGCTGCCTGGAGTATAGGAGCTCCATCTATGTTTCCTTCCTGCGGTGAATCTGTATAAGACCCTGGAGACTGTTGTTGGGTTCTGTGCTGCCTGGAGTATAGGAGCTCCATCTATGCTTCCTTCCTGCGGTGAATCTGTATAAGACCCTGGAGACTGTTGTTGGGTTCTGTGCTGCCTGGAGTATAGGAGCTCCATCTATGTTTCCTTCCTGCGGTGAATCTGTATAAGACCCTGGAGACTGTTGTTAGTTTCTGTGCTGCCTGGAGTATAGGAGCTCCATCTATGCTTCCTTCCTGCGGTGAATCTGTATAAGACCCTGGAGACTGTTGTTGGGTTCTGTGCCGCCTGGAGTATAGGAGCTCCATCTATGTTTCCTTCCTGCGGTGAATCTGTATAAGACCCTGGAGACTGTTGTTGGGTTCTGTGCTGCCTGGAGTATAGGAGCTCCATCTATGTTTCCTTCCTGCGGTGAATCTGTATAAGACCCTGAAAGCTGTTGTTGGGTTCTGTGCTGCCTGGAGTATAGGAGCTCCATCTATGCTTCCTTCCTGAAGTAATCTGTATAAAACCCTGGAGGCTGTTGTTGAGTTCTGTGCTGCCTGGAGTATAGGAGCTCCATCTATGTTTCCTTCCTGTGGTGAATCTGTATAACACCCTGGAGACTGTTGTTGGGTTCTGTGCTGCCTGGAGTATAGGAGCTCCATCTATGTTTCCTTCCTGCGGTGAATCTGTATAAGACCCTGAAAGCTGTTGTTGGGTTCTGTGCTGCCTGGAGTATAGGAGCCCCATCTATGCTTCCTTCCTGAAGTAATCTGTATAAACCCTGGAGGCTGTTGTTGAGTTCTGTGCTGCCTGGAGTATAGGAGCTCTATCTATGCTTCCTTCCTGTGGTGAATCTGTATAAGACCCTGGAGGCTGTTGTTGGGTTCTTTGCTGCCTGGAGTATAGGAGCTCTATCTATGCTTCCTTCCTGTGGTGAATCTGTATAAGACACTGGAGACTGTTGTTGGGTTCTGTGCTGCCTGGAGTATAGGAGCTCCATCTATGCTTCCTTCCTGTGGTGAATCTGTATAAGACCCTGGAGGCTGTTGTTGGGTTCTGTGCTGCCTGGAGTATAGGAGCTCTATCTATGGTTTCTTCCTGTGGTGAATCTGTATAAGACCCTGGAGGCTGTTGTTGAGTTCTTTGCTGCCTGGAGTATAGGAGCTCCATCTATGTTTCCTTCCTGCGGTGAATCTGTATAAGACCCTGAAAGCTGTTGTTGGGTTCTGTGCTGCCTGGAGTATAGGAGCTCCATCTATGCTTCCTTCCTGAAGTATTCTGTATAAACCCTGGAGGCTGTTGTTGAGTTCTGTGCTGCCTGGAGTATAGGAGCTCTATCTATGCTTCCTTCCTGTGGTGAATCTGTATAAGACCCTGGAGGCTGTTGTTGGGTTCTTTGCTGCCTGGAGTATAGGAGCTCTATCTATGCTTCCTTCCTGCGGTGAATCTGTATAAGACCCTGAAAGCTGTTGTTGGGTTCTGTGCTGCCTGGAGTATAGGAGCTCCATCTATGCTTCCTTCCTGAAGTAATCTGTATAAAACCCTGGAGGCTGTTGTTGAGTTCTGTTCTGCCTGGAGTATAGGAGCTCCATCTATGCTTCCTTCCTGTGGTGAATCTGTATAAGACCCTGGAGGCTGTTGTTGGGTTCTTTGCTGCCTGGAGTATAGGAGCTCCATCTATGTTTCCTTCCTGCGGTGAATCTGTATAAGACCCTGAAAGCTGTTGTTGGGTTCTGTGCTGCCTGGAGTATAGGAGCTCCATCTATGCTTCCTTCCTGAAGTAATCTGTATAAAACCCTGGAGGCTGTTGTTGAGTTCTGTGCTGCCTGGAGTATAGGAGCTCCATCTATGCTTCCTTCCTGTGGTGAATCTGTATAAGACCCTGGAGGCTGTTGTTGGGTTCTTTGCTGCCTGGAGTATAGGAGCTCTATCTATGCTTCCTTCCTGTGGTGAATCTGTATAAGACACTGGAGACTGTTGTTGGGTTCTGTGCTGCCTGGAGTATAGGAGCTCCATCTATGCTTCCTTCCTGTGGTGAATCTGTATAAGACCCTGGAGGCTGTTGTTGGGTTCTGTGCTGCCTGGAGTATAGGAGCTCTATCTATGGTTTCTTCCTGTGGTGAATCTGTATAAGACCCTGGAGGCTGTTGTTGGGTTCTGTGCTGCCTGGTGTATAGGAGCTCCATCTATGCTTCCTTCCTGTGGTAAATCTGTATAAGACCCTGGAGGCTGTTGTTGGGTTCTGTGCTGCCTGGTGTATAGGAGCTCTATTTATACTTCCTTCCTGCGATGAATCTGTATAAGACTGGTGGTCTTAATTAAGTGTATGTGTATGTGATAGCTCTTACAGATTACGTAAGCCATCAGTAACTTTCAGTTGTACACAATCAGGAGATGTATTTTTCTTAATTTATGAACTTATTAACAGTACAGTTCAAGTTTTGGGTTATATTTTACATAATTTTATAACAATTAAAAAAATGGTTTATTCCAGCTTGATGTGTCGACCTCAACCCAAGACATAGAAGACCCGGACTACACCGCACTCTAACCTTCCAGTCAGTTTTGGAGGTCGTTTCTCCAAAATAGGAAAAGCTGGTGTTGTGGCTTTGTCATCAAACCGAGTCCGCTAGTTTGCGGAGACAATCAATAGATGGCGCTTAGTTGTAGCGTCTATTTTGACGGGAAAGGTGATCTTTGTGATTGATATGATCCCGAAGAAATGACCACTTACTTTTTGTTGTTGTTTTTTTAAGATTAAAAACTCACCATAAGTTTTTTTTTTAATATTTATAATTATCACACACATATATATTTAATTATAAACGCCGTATATTAAAAATAAACCACACTCATAAACAGAACTTAAGTAAATGGAAAGTCTTTGATGTCGCCGGTCGTCTTTTTTTTTTTTTAACGAGACAGAGACAATTTTGTTCACACTTGGTTATCTCGTGTGTCTTCAATAAAAGTCACTGTAATATCTTTCAGAGTTATTGTCTCAATCCCTATATACATGTTAAAGGGTACAACTTCCTTAAGTTTTGTCCATGAGAGTATATTGGTTATCTCGTGTGTCTTCAATAAAGGTCACTGTAATATCTTTCAGAGTTATTGTCTGAATCCCTATATACATGCTGAAAGGTACAACTTCCTTAAGTTTTGTCCATGAGTGTATATTGGTTATCTCGTGTATCTTCAATAAAGTTCACTGTAATATCTTTCAGAATTATTGTCTGAATCCCGATATACATACTAAAAGGTACAACTTCCTTAAGTTTTGTCCATGAGTGTATATTGCTTATCTCGTGTATCTTCAATAAAGGTCACTCTAATATCTTTCAGAGTTATTGTTTGAATCCTGATATACATGATAAAAGATACAACTTCCTTAAGTTTTTTCTATGAGTGTATTTATATCGCGTATGTGTGTTCTTTTCGAACAAAACAATTATAATTACAAATTATCATTAATTCAGAAAGTAAATTTCAAAATATTTTAATTTAAGAGTTATAAAATGTCTAACTCATCAGTCACGAGGCCACCGACGTTTCGCCAGTAGGATAGATAGCTACGTCATTCACTATCTAGTCACGTGACCGTCTCTGTGATGTTGCGCAGAAGTCTTAAAGGCTACAGACGATAGGGTGATTGGCAAGGTCTGTGGACGAGTATGTAACACCCTCGATTCCTGACAGCCATGAACTGGGATTGAATCCCGCGTTAACATTTTGTTTAATATGTGAATAACTTTCACTTATTATTCATTGAAAAATAAAAATAAAAAACATATCCTGACCAGGAGCACATCTGCTTTTCAGAAGCCAGAGTGCCATCTGGTGGAACAGAAATCAATTAAAAATTGATTTAGCCTGTTCCCTGATATTTGGCTAACCCAATTTCTTGATAAATCAAGAAAAGCCTTCCACGAACGCGTTTCGCGCTGTTGGCGCTCGTCAGCGTGGAGTAGGCTGTACCAATTGGGTTGGCCAAATATCAGGGAAAAGGCTAAATCAATGTTTAGATGATTTCTGTTCCACCAGATGGCGCTCTTCCTTCTAAAAATCACATGTCCTCCTGGTCAGGATATGCCTTTTTTATTTTTAATATCAACACCTGACCTTTTTATTTTTTTCTATTGTTTTTTCATATTATCCATTGTTACAAATATCATAAACTAGGTTGTTCTTTTTGAGCGGTACCTAATACAGTGAATTTGGAGCAAGAACAAGAGTGATTGGTGCTTCCCATCTGGAAGTTTCTGTGTTGTTCCCAATAACAGAGCTGGAGAGTAGAATCAATTAGCACGGAAATGTTCCTAATTTAGCCCAGGGCTATTTGTCCGATTAACACTAATTATTCTGGTATGCTAATTTATTCTGTGGATGGCAATTTTCGGAATTCGGAGAACTATTGGACAGAAATTTGAATATTCAAACTATTTTATTAATTAATTTCTTTTCAACGAAAATTTCACAAATAGCTTAAAACTTTAACTTTTCAGGTTTGCCGGTCCCAAGCCCGGATGAAAAAGGAGGAAGGGGAGCAGTAACAAGCTCACTAAAAAACCTGGGCTCAGCTGGCCCGGCTGATAGTACCCTGTAAGGGCTCCAGGGATACAGAATGAGCAGCGTTTGTACTACATGTTAGGAGCGGCTGCACATGGCATCTGTTCCTTATGTCAGAGGCGGCCATTTATTTTAGAGTTAAGTCGACATGCCACTGAGTAGTGCTCCCAGTCTTGATGACAAAGGCAGACGCATTCTACTTCACCCAATCATGGTTGTCAACAGACACCATCAACAAGCTCTACAAGCTTGACACCCTAATATGATTGAGTGGAGATAAGAAAGAAGAAGAGAACTTTTCAGGTGGAAGAGATGGGGATGAATAGTATATACAGTAGATAGAGCACTGATGTTTATAATCTACTAGCCGAATGACCCGGGCAA
Source organism: Cordylochernes scorpioides (assembly GCA_030710605.1). NCBI lineage: Eukaryota > Metazoa > Arthropoda > Arachnida > Pseudoscorpiones > Chernetidae > Cordylochernes > Cordylochernes scorpioides. The sequence continues at coordinate 2,425,969 of CP092873.1, forward strand.
TGCCCGTGTTTTACCCGATTGAATGTTTTTATTCAAATACTATTTGTTACAATTATAAATTGGCGCCTTAAATAAATGCATATATTAGTTAATAACTATAGCCTATGTGCTTTATCTGTCTATGTACTGTTGGCTTCCGTAGGCGTCTCATACTGGGAAAAGGAAAGAGAGGATTCCATTTAGTTATTAACTAATATATGCATTTATTTAAAGAGCGACCCGCTCCAAAACAATAGTTACAAAAACGAAAGAGCGAGTGGGGGGGGGGGGGGCATGATGGGGGGGGGGGGCAAAGGTGGCGTGACCGTAGCCAACCAATAGGAGGGCGCCATTCCAAAAAAAAGCAAACGGTGACAGAGACGACTGATGAGGAATGACGCTCGTAACTGTACATATAATTAACCAAAAGCACAAGGTAATAAGACCAAATCCAAATAAATAGTGTGTGACGTTTCGGTAACAACATTGTTACCATTAATTAATAGGCTAATCCCTTAATAGAATGTTAAAAAATCAATAAGCTTGAGGGATGAGTATCTTTAGTATCAGTATCATCCCTCAAGCTTATTGTTTTTTAATATTGTTACCATCTTCAGACAAAAGTACTGAATGAGAAATTTTACCACAGCATGTTTTATGCTCATTCAGTAAAACAAGCTGTGGTAAAATTTCTCATTCAGTACTTTTGACTGAAGATGGTAACAACGCTGTTATTAAAACGTCACACACTATTTATGTATTTGGATTTGGTCTTATTACCTTGTGTTTATAATCTATAATCCAAATTGTGCTTTATCATTAACCAAAATGTTAGAACATTTTAGAGAAGAAAATGATGTCAGTCGTCTGTTTGTTTGAAGAAGACAGAGAGAATTTTGTGAAAAGATAATTGTACTGGGATATGATGGGTAAATTAAGAGAAAGGCATTTTCTAAACGAGCAACTGATCATGCAAACCATCAGCAACTTTCAGTTGCACGATAAGTTGATGCCTTTTTCTTAATAGAGGCAATTTTGTTTACACTTGGTTATCTCGTGTGTCTTCAATAAAGGTCACTATAATATATTTCAGAGTTATTATCTGAATCCTGATATACATGCTGAAAGGTACAACTTAAGTTTTGTCCATGAGTGTATCCTTCAGAGTTATTGTCTGAATCCCGATATACATGCTGAAAGGCACAACTTCCTTAAGTTTTGTTCATGAGTGTATCTTTCAGAGTTATTGTCTGAATCCCGATATACATGCTGAAAGGTACAACTTCCTTAAGTTTTGTTCATGAGTGTATCTTTCAGAGTTATTGTCTGAATCCCGATATACATGCTGTAAGGTACAACTTCCTTAAGTTTTGTCCATGAGTGTATCTTTCAGAGTTATTGTCTGAATCCCGATATACATGCTGAAAGGTACAACTTCCTTAAGTTTTGTTCATGAGTGTATCTTTCAGAGTTATTGTCTGAATCCCGATATACATGCTGTAAGGTACAACTTCCTTAAGTTTTGTCCATGAGTGTATCTTTCAGAGTTATTGTCTGAATCCCGATATACATGCTGTAAGGTACAACGTCCTTAAGTTTTGTCCATGATTGTATCTTTCAGAGTTAGTGGCTGAATCCCGATATACATGCTGAAAGGTACAACCTCCTTAAGTTTTGTCCATGATTGTATCTTTCAGAGTTAGTGGCTGAATCCCGATATACATGCTGAAAGGTACAACCTCCTTAAGTTTTGTCCATGATTGTATCTTTCAGAGTTAGTGGCTGAATCCCGATATACATGCTGAAAGGTACAACCTCCTTAAGTTTTGTCCATGAGTGTATCTTTCAGAGTTATTGTCTCAATCCCGATATACATGCTGTAAGGTACAACTTCCTTAAGTTTTGTTCATGAGTGTATTTTTCAGAGTTATTGTCTGAATCCCGATATACATGCTGTAAGGTACAACTTCCTTTAGTTTTGTCCATGAATGTATCTTTCAGAGTTATTGTCTGAATCCCGATATACATGCTAAAAGGTACAACTTTCTTAAGTTTTGTCCATGAGTGTATCTTTCAGAGTTATTGTCTGAATCCCGATATACATGCTGTAAGGTACAACTTCCTTAAGTTTTGTCCATGAGTGTATCTTTCAGAGTTATTGTCTGAATCCCGATATACATGCTGTAAGGTACAACTTCCTTAAGTTTTGTCCATGAGTGTATCTTTCAGAGTTATTGTCTGAATCCCGATATACATGCTGTAAGGTACAACTTCCTTAAGTTTTGTCCATGAGTGTATCTTTCAGAGTTATTGTCTCAATCCCGATATACATGCTAAAAGGTACAACTTCCTTAAGTTTTGTCCATGAGTGTATACTCCTGTAGGAGGGTTCCAAAGGCCTAAAGATTGAGTTAATAAAATAATTGTGCCAGAAACCTATTCGAAAATGTATTTTTTCAAATGGTTTGATGCAAGAGGATCTCTTTTAAAACGTTTATTCGGCGAGAAACGATCTGTTTGTGATCAGTCTCGGGTAGTATGCAATATAGGAAGTGAGAAGGGGGATAACTGTACAGTGTCAGGTAATTGTTGAACATTAGATATTTGCATACACCCGTGTTGTTGCTGGAGCTCCTGTGACATCCACGGCCTCGGTTACATTGTTTGTCGTAAATATGTTGTGGCTGGCAAACAATGGAGAGCGTCGGATGACAGTGGCTTCACATGTCAACTCTGGCTGTCCTTCCTGGTTGCTATGCTACACTCTCCTGTGTTCCCTGACATCTCAGCCGCTTCCATACAGCTTCATAATCACATTTCCCTTCAACTCTCTTTCTCTTGTATCTAACCTTATATTGAAAATTATCCCGCATAATTTTTTATTTTCAACTAAAAATCAAAATTTATTTTGAAGAGAAATAACGATGATTTCCAACCTTAGGGATGAGGTATGAAAGAATGAATTGTGAAGAGTAATGATAAACGGAAAAATAAAAGTGTCCAGGGATTCCTATCCGTTTATCATTACTCTTCACAATTCACCCTTTCATACTTCATCCATAAGGTTGGAAATAATCGTTATTTCTCCTTAAAATAAATTTTGATTATCAGTTGGAAAGAAATACTTGCGGGATAATTTTCAAATGTCGTTTTAAAATCACAAACCGCATTATATTGTATTGTAACCTTATATAACCTTACCGTAAAGATAGAGGCTGCCTGGCCGGCATTAATAACTCTTAAAATTAAATATACTTAGGCCAGTAAATATTTTTATTATCTCGACGTTTCGACAAAAATATTTTGTTCTCATCAGGAGCGAACAAAAATTAAAGCTTGTCGTTCATTTCCAATTTTACCGTACATAAATGTTGTTCCCGAATTTTACCAAAAGATATTTTTTTAAAGTTTAGTTTCATCTGCCTAGTTTGATAGTTTTTACAGTCATAATTCTTATAAACTAGTTCAATTTTAATTTATATTTGAAACTATTGCTTCGTATGTAAATATGTATGTATGTATATAATGGCTCAAATACGTATAAATCTTGTTAGTATATCCATGCTATCCATGCCCGTTGCAGAACCGGAAGGTTCGAAAGCTCGCAATAAATCTAAAAAAGAAGCTCCTCATGTAATGTTTTAATCCTTATATATTTAAACCCAATTCTACTGAGTTCATGTAGCCGAAAAAATTAAAACATTTGGCAAAGCGTTAAAAATCATTCTATTTTGTTCGCTCCTGACGAGGACAAAAGATTTTTGTCGAAACGTCGAGACAATAAAGAGATTTACTGGTCGAAGTATCTTTTATTTGAAGAGTTATCTGTATATCCTCTTATATGAACATTGAAATAAGGTCGTTTCAATATTTCTTTCCCGCGGTGGGCGCCATCAATGAAGACCTCTTGTACACTTACATAAATTTCTATTCATGATAAAATTGTGAAAAAAGTTTTAAAATTACAAAATATTTTCTCACAAGGAGTTTCTTTTTATTACAAAACGCTAGCTTTCAAGTGATAATCGCTCTTCAACGGGTTTAATAAAACATCAACTATATCTTACAAGAAATATTTACAAATACAAAATTTCAGTTGTAAATATCCACGCTGTATGTTTTTGTAAAATTTCTTGTAAGATATAGTCGATGTTTTATTAAGCCCGTTGAAGAGAGATTATCACTTGAAAGCTAGCGTTTTGTAATAAACTCATTGTGAGAAAATATTTTGTAATTTTACAACTTACATAAACATTCATCTAAAGAGACATGGGTCGCCTCTCCCGTCAAAAAAGACGTCTAAAACCAGACGCCATCTATTGACCGTCGCCGCAACTAGCGGCCTCGGGTCGGTCACAAAGCCACAACACCAGCTTTGGCAAACTGAAAAGCGTCCAACTAGAGACCATGGTTTCGGGCTAATGGCCCTCGTCAGTCTAGGGCGGACTTTATTCCATGAGATCCACACGGGATCTAATGGAATCTTAACAATCTGCCAATTATTATATTATTATTATATATTTATTATATATTATTTTGACGGGAGAGGCGACCCATGTCTCTTTAGATCAATTTCCTCCCGGCAAAATCTCCCTACACATTTATATTGGCCATTTTTACATAAAATGTATTCATATATTTTTTCAATATTTATTCTTATTTATTCCCATATATTTATTTGAAATATTTTATAACCTTATATTAATGAACAATGTAATACAGAGAAGTTTAAATCTCTCTATTATGTAATAATGATTTGATTAAAGAAACATGGAGATCAATCTTATAGCGGAGAAGATGTTTACAATTGGTTTGTCAACTGTTGGTGTTCTCTCTTTGTTTTTTCTCTATCCTAAAGATAAAATCTTTTTTGAAGGGTAAGCATATTTTGATGATGTCAGTGCAAATATTGAAATTTTGAAGAAAATGATTCGATGTAAAGGTAAAGGTATGAACAGTTTTGGAAGCCTGTACACAGAAATAAACAAAATCAATTCATATAAAATGAAAGAATTTAAAAGAACGAATGTTTCTTTTATACATAAAACAAACTTCTACTGCCCTTACTGCGATGAAAAAATATATTGGGAGGGCTTGGCTCATCAGTGGTGAACCCTCCCAGCGGTTTCGCCAATTTATGCCTAACTGACCTTGTCTTTATTGTTTGCGGAAGAGCATTGCTCGATGCAAATATTTGAATGTAATTCTACTGTCCTATAAGCTTATGTCCATAATTTTCTTGAAAACCATTTCTGAGATTCCATCCTTCCGTGCTGCGTATATAAACAGAATGATCCAATACAGTATTAGAGCTCTGAGAAGCGGTCTGGTGGATTAAATTGGCGAAACCTCTGGGAGGGTTCACCACTGATGAGCCTAGCCCTCCCAATATATGTTTTTATCGCAGTAAGGACAGTAGAAGTTTGTATTATGTATAAAAGAAACATTCATGCTTTTAAATCCTTTCATTATATATATATAGATGGCGCGTTATTGCTTTGTTTTAAAATCAATTCAGCCATTGAGAGATTCCTAGAAGAATTTTTCACCAGAAAATTTGCCTTTATTTAAGAATATGCATCACCGGTCCTGAAAGCTATTTCAAGCGCCACTTAATCTAAAAATTGAATTTAAAGTTTGCGCCCAACTTGCGACATTGCAATCTAATAACCAGAATTTTAATGGCGCTCCGCAGAATTAAAAATAAATCACATTTTTTTACATTAGCTTTTTACTGCGGTGGCTATTTATGTTCAGCACTTGGGGGGACATTTTGCAGGGTTGTTCCATATGTGGACACATAGAAGACTTCACATTGCTATCTCTATGTAAAGAAAGGTCCATCTCTATTTCACCATTTCAGAAACACCTGGAGCAATTTCATAACTCAACTATGTATTTTGAATCAAAAGGCGATCAATCAACTAAGTTTTTATAAAAGGGCGTACCTGGATCTGTGAAGAAGAAAAAATCCTCAAAATATTTCGAGAGATTGCTCCCTCTTTATCAATTTATTACACAGTAAACTTAATTCACAAATTATTGTAGATTACATGAAACATGAAACAAAATGACAAAGTGGATTTCACTCGTACAAATATTTGTAAATTAAGTTTACAATGTAATGAATTGATAAAGAGGGAGCAATCTCTCTGAGAGAAAAAAAATATTTTTTTTTCCCTTCACAGATCGAGTAACGCCCTTTTATATAAACTCAGCTATGTATATTCTTGACAAACATATATGCATATTGATTAAAGCTGTTGTGGCATTGAAGCTGAGTACACTCATGGACAAAACTTAAGTAAGTGGAAAGTCTTTGAATTCGCCGGTCGTAATAGTCTCCCCACACGTAATATTCCAGCGGATTGACATCTGGTGAGATGTGTAAATGGCTACTGCACTCAAGTGGAATTTTACTCTGGAAAATAAACGTTTTGTTGAGAGATACATATCACCGATAGATGACTTTATCCATCTTTTCGAGATTCCGTTCCAACTTCAGCTGAGTTGGCCCGGCAGAGTGTAGATGCACTCAGTTATCTTATCCCGTTTGACATCAGAGCAAAGACGGGGGATAAGAAGCCACAACGCCAGGTTAACTTATCCATCCTATCTCCAATACACGAGCAACATCAGGAACCTGACTGAGGGCAATGAGAACAGCTTTGATTGATCTGGTCACGTGAACGGAGGAACCTGCAGGGAGTCACGTGACCTAGATTGCCTTATCCACGCGATACGACGGAGGTAGCAGTATCTAAAAGTAAATATTGAGGTTTTTTTCTGCCAGCTGATCTGCCGAGGACTTTCCCTCGAGAGGCCTTGGGTGATTTCTCTTAGCGGGGATTGCACTTCTTGCCAGAGCCCGCCTGCCATTACACCATGTATGGACACAAACATATATATCTAAAAAGACAAAGGTCGCCTCTCCCGTCAAAACAGACGTCAAAACTAGACGTCATCTATATCCTCCCAGCAAAATTTCCATTTATATTTTAGCCATTGATTTGTCCTAGTCACTTTACCAGCTAAACACCTCTTTAGCAGATTGTCCAGATTCCATTAGATCCCGTGTGGATCTCATGGAATAAAGTCGGCCCTAGACTGACGAGGGCCATTAACCCGAAACCATGGTCTCTAGGTGGATGCTTCTCAGTTTTCCAAAGCTGGTTTTGTGTCTTTGTCACCGACCCGAGGCCGCTGGTTTGAGGCGACGGTCAATAGATGGCGTCTAGTTTTGACGTCTATTTTGACGGGAGAGGCGACCTTTGTCTTTTTAGATCAATATCCTCCCGGCAAAATTTCCAAACATACAATAAACTCTCCTATAACGCGATTAATGTGTTCCGTGTTGTATGAAATCGCGTTATAGGAATTCGCGTTGTACGAAATAAAACTTGTATAACGCGAATGTTGTTAGGGTAAATTGTTAGTGACAAATATCATGTAAAAATGTATTGTATAAAATGATGTGTATATAGGAAAAATAATTATATACTAAAACAAAACTAAATGTTATATTAGTTTATATGCAAATGTATTGTACAGTTGTCAATAAGGAAATTTCCGCATTTTATTTTATAACGCGTTATACGAAAATTCGCGTTGTATAAATAAATTTGTCGCAATTTTTTTATCGCGTTGTACGAAATCGCGTTGTAAAAACTCGCGTTATAGGAGAGTCTACTGTATATATATTCACGGATTACCCTTGTCAAATAGGTACTAGGATTGGCGATACCTATAACAATCGCGCGAAGCGCAGTTTTCGATATAAATTTTATTCACTATTCTAAAACAAGTTTCTTTTATAAATTCAATTTTGGATACCAATTTACATAAAATATATTAAAAATAAAAAAGGCATCTCCTGACCACGAGCACATGTGCTTTTTAGATGGCAGAGCGCCATCTAGTGGAGAAAAAAATAAACTAAACGTTCATTTAGCTTGCTCCGTGATATTTGGCCAACCAATTTCTTGATAATTCAAGAAAAGTTTTCCACGAACGCGTTTCGCGCTGTTGGCCAAATATCACGGAGCAAGCTATATAAACGTTTAGTTTATTTTTGCTTCACTAGATGGCGCTCTGCCATCTAAAAAGCACATGTGCTCGTGGTCAGGAGATGCCTTTTTTATTTTTAATATCAACACCTGACCCACTCATCTTTTATTTTTTTCTATTGTTTTTTCATAAAATATATTATAAGAAAATTTACATAACAAATAGAGATGCAAATATTATACAGCGACAATATAAATAGGTTCTGAAACAGACATGAACACACAGTTATATATATATATTAGATAATAAAAAGGCATATATTGGATTTAATAAAAGATTTATTTTGCCAATATTTCGGTTGGCTGAACGCCAAACCTTTATCGAGGCGTTACATTTCTGTATACACAAACTTTTATTACAAATCTTTTATTCAATCCAATATATTCCTTTTTATTATCTAATGAATTAAATATGGATTGCTCTATTTAAAAAATATATATATATGCACTAATACCTCGCTTTGCGTCGTTTCGTTTTGCGTTTTTTCGAAGTTGCGTCGCTGCTTAATTTTTACTGATTTTCACTGTGCGTCGTTAGATTTTCGAAGTTGCGTTGTTTTGGATTCGAGTCTTTAATTTTTTGAATATTTTTTTCCTAAAATATGGCAACACCTTTGTTTTTTATTGCACCTTCACATATTTTCACTTTGCGTCGTTTCAATTTGCGTCGTGTTTTTTTTTTGGAACGTAACCCCGACGCAAAGCGATGTATGGGTGTATATATATATATGTTGTTACGTCATTTTTGATGTGAATGGTTTGCATAAACCTTTCTTTAACCTTCCACTTCCAATATTTCAACGAATCCCTGTCGTCCTTTTTCAAGAAACATTTGTCTGCTACTGTTTACTTCTATACAAACACTGAATGATCTGATGTTTTAGATGTACTGTATCTCGATACTCGTTTTGCTGTTCGGTTAATTAAAACGATTTAGTTAAAAGTGTCGAAAAATCTTAATCAACGTTTAGTTATTTGTTATACCGATAGATGGTGCTTGTTATCTAAAAATGTCAATTTGAATGACCAAAATATCTTTCGTAAAGATAGAGGTTGTCTTTCTACTGGTCGATCTATCTCTAACTTGAAGAACAAAATATCTTTATTTAGCTATAGATAATATTATAAACGAAAGGTATTTATGACAAAGGAAGGAAGGAATAATTGATGCAGTTTTCTGATGCAGCGTGCAGTATGCAAATATGGTATCAGACAGACGATCGTAAAACTGGGGCGCCATAACTGAGATCTTCGATTGCAAACAAGTGAGAAAGGTGACCTTCAATTTACAGCAAATTGTTCCAACTTCCGCAGAATTACGACCTCAGTCATAAATCCTCACTTTATTAACTGGAAGTTTGATTAGTTATGCAAATAGAGCCGGGGGTCGATATCGTGTGGATATTTGTTGACCCACGTTTGACACACTGTGGTGACAATGGAGGGTTGTTTGGTTATCTTCGCTCGGAGTGAAATTGATGGTTATTGTGTGCTGCTTATGTGGTAATAAAATTTACTTAGAAACTTAAATATCTCAATCCCGTTTAATTGAAGATTTGAAAATACTTTCCATTCTCTTCAACCAGCCATAGTTTGGTGGCTGGCAGTATTCCTGTCCTCTCAGAACTTCTTTTGATGGTATCGTAGGGTCTATCTATTTCTCCTCAACCAGCCATAGTTTGGTGACTGGCAGTATTCCTGTCCTCTCAGAACTTCTTTTCTATGGCTAGTCTTTTGATGGTATCGTAGGGTCTATCTATTTCTCCTCAACCAGCCATAGTTTGGTGGCTGGCAGTATTCCTGTCCTCTCAGAGCTTCTTTTGATGGTATCGTAGGGTCTATCTATTTCTCCTCAACCAGCCATAGTTTGGTGACTGGCAGTATTCCTGTCCTCTCAGAACTTCTTTTCTATGGCTAGTCTTTTGATGGTATCGTAGGGTCTATCTATTTCTCCTCAACCAGCCATAGTTTGGTGGCTGGCAGTATTCCTGTCCTCTCAGAGCTTCTTTTGATGGTATCGTAAGGTCTATCTATTTCTCCTCAACCAGCCATAGTTTGGTGACTGGCAGTATTCCTGTCCTCTCAGAACTTCTTTTCTATGGCTAGTCTTTTGATGGTATCGTAGGGTCTATCTATTTCTCCTCAACCAGCCATAGTTTGGTGACTGGTAGTATTCCTGTCCTCTCAGAGCTTCCTTTCTATGGCTAGTCTTTTGATGGTATCGTAGGGTCTATCTATTTCTCCTCAACCAACCATAGGTTGGTGGCTGGCAGTATTCCTGTCCTCTCAGAGCTTCCTTTCTATGGCTAGTCTTTTGATGGTATCGTAGGGTCTATCTATTTCTCCTCAACCAGCCATAGGTTGGTGGCTGGCAGTATTCCTGTCCTCTCAGAGCTTCCATTCTATGGCTAGTATTTTGATGGTATCGTAGAGTCTATTTCTCCTCAACCAGCCATAGTTTGGTGGCTGGCAGTATTCCTGTCCTCTCAGAGCTTCCTTTCTATGGCTAGTCTTTTGATGGTATCGTAGGGTCTATCTATTTCTCCTCAACCAGCCATAGGTTGGTGGCTGGCAGTATTCCTGTCCTCTCAGAGCTTCCTTTCTATGGCTAGTATTTTGATGGTATCGTAGAGTCTATTTCTCCTCAACAAGCCATAGTTTGGTGGCTGGCAGTATTCCTGTCCTCTCAGAGCTTCCTTTCTATGGCTAGTCTTTTGATGGTATTGTAGGGTCTATCTATTTCTCCTCAACCAGCCATAGGTTGGTGGCTGGCAGTATTCCTGTCCTCTCAGAGCTTCCTTTCTATGGCTAGTCTTTTGATGCTATCGTAGGGTCTATCTATTACTCCTCAACCAGCCATAGGTTGGTGGCTGGCAGTATTTCTGTCCTCTCAGAACTTCTTTTCTATGGCTAGTCTTTTGATGGTATCGTAGGTCTATCTATTTCTCTTCAACCAGCCATAGGTTGGTGGCTGGCAGTATTCCTGTCCTCTCAGAGCTTCCTTTCTATGGCTAGTCTGTTGATGGTATCGCAGGGTCTATCTATTTCTCCTCAACCAGCCATAGGTTGGTGGCTGGCAGTATTCCTGTCCTCTCAGAGCTTCCTTTCTATGGCTAGTCTGTTGATGGTATCGCAGGGTCTATCTATTTCTCCTCAACCAGCCATAGGTTGGTAGCTGGCAGTATTCTGTCCTCTCAGAGCTTCCTTTCTATGGCTAGCCTTTTGATGGTATCGTAGAGTCTATCTATTTCTCCTCAACCAGCCATAGGTTGGTAGGCTGGCAGTATTCCTGTCTCTCAGAGCTTCCTTTCTATGGCTAGTCTGTTGATGGTATCGTAGAGTCTATCTATTTCTCCTCAACCAGCCATAGGTTGGTGACTGGCAGTATTCCTGTCTCTCAGAGCTTCCTTTCTATGGCTAGTCTGTTGATGGTATCGTAGGGTCTATCTATTTCTCCTCAACCAGCCATAGGTTGGTGGCATCAAATCTACGTATAGCCCAATCATGGTCTCAAGTAGAAGCTCAGATGGACAAATTGCGTAATGATTCACACGGTCGAGACAGATCAGGAATGCTGTTGGAATGGCTCAAAACTTGCTACTATAGCAATGGCCCAACAAGAAAAATTGTCTCATTAAAATTTCAATAATGAAATAGCGCCTATTCCAAAGACCGATAGACTGAATCTGACTGATGTAAAAGACTTGTTCCATTGGTTCGTCATCCAAACCGTTCCTCAGGTAATGGCTGCTGGTTGAATGCGACGGTTTTTTTTCCTGGAGAGCTGTCAGCCAGAGGTCTTCCTGCTCCACCCCAGCCACGTGGGGAGCTAGCTCGCGGCTGAATTCCTGGACATTTAACATATTCAGATATTGCTGATACATCTAAAAGTGCACCTGTACTACTATTTTAAACTCATAATTTGATATATACAACTATTTATGGAGATTTTGCCTGGAAGAATTTGATCAATAGAAGCATAGGGTGACTCTCCCGTCAAAATAAACGTCAAAACTTGACCCCATCTATTGACCTTCGCAGCAAATTAGCGGTCTCAGGTCGGTAACAAAGCCACAACATCAGCTTAGGAAACTGAGAAGTGTCCACATAGAGACCATGGTTTCTGGCTAATGGCCCTCGTCAGTCCAGGGCGAATTTATTTAATGAGATCCATAAGGAATCTAGTGGAATCTTCACAATCCACCAAAGAGGTGTTTAGCCGGAAAAATGGCTGGTAAATGACAAATTTAGACACAATACAAAATGTATTCCGTGGATTCCGGCTCCCTTTTGGTAAATTCGACCGATTTTTCATAACTTCTCTCGTGGAATATTATGAAATCGAAGCCGTCTTTGTACAGATGAGGGTCATAGCTCCATGGTATACACAAGTTGGATCTTTGTCTGGAATTGCCAAAATTGATGTTGTAGCTCCTTCTTCATCATCAACTTTACGTTTTGTACTGAGGTAATGAACATAAATCCATTGTATTAATGACATTTTTAAAGGGAGAGGTGCCTCTTTTGCGACATACTTTGATATGAAAAAAGGCTTCTCTTTATCGTGCAACTAAAAGTTGCTGATGGCTTGCGCCATCTATCGGAATAAATATCAACTATTCTCGTTGATTTTTAGTTATTCCGGAATTGGCCAAATACCCATTCTATATTAATCAAGAAAAGATAACCACGGACGCGTTTCGGGCTGTTGGCCCTCATCAGTGTGGTGCAAGCTGTACTTCAACGACCAAAAAACTGGTCATTCAGGCATCCTGAAAAATCATGAAACGGGTAGTTAAGGCCAGAATTGCGTGAGACCGCGACACAATGTGAAGTCCCAGTACAGCTGTGCAGCTTTTCTTGATTAATCAAGGATGGGTATTTAGGCCAATTCTGGAATAATTAAAAATCAACGAGAATAGTTGATATTTATTCCGATAGATGGCGCAAGCCATCAGCAAATTTCAGTTGCACAATAAGGAGATACCTTTTTCATAATTTATGCACCTTATCCAAGTACAATATTACAATTGTACTATTTTTTCACTACTTAGATTTGTTGAGCGGATTGTGTGAAGGAGACGTCAGCTGAACTACACCCCCCTCTATATCTCCGTGGACTTTGTCCTGGAAATGTTCCTGGGAATGGAAATATTTACTTGTGTCTTGGAAATGTACCTAACTCAAATCTGGAAATCTCTCTACATTTGGAAATGTTCCAGCTTTCTGATGTACTCGCTTCTCCACACACATTAGTTGCTACAAAATACATAGGTGTTTATTCGTTTATTTCCTCACACACAGGTATAAATAATATAGAGATTTGCAGAGAATTATATAATTTTAATAGAATATATGGATAGTAATTCTACTGTTCTATAAGCTTATGTCCATAGTCTTCTTGAAAACCATTTCTGATATTCCACCCTTCAGTGCTGCGTATATAAGCAGAATCGTCCAATACAGTATTAGAGCTCTGAGAAGCGGTCTGGTAGATTAAATTGGTGAAACCACTGGGAGGGTTCACCACTGATGAGCCAAGCCTTCCCAATATATTTTTTCATCGCAATAAGGACAGTAGAAGTTTGTATTATGTATAAAAAGAAACATTCATGCTTTTAAATCCTTTCATTTTATATGTATAGATGGCATTTAGTACATTGTTCATGTAAATGGTGCAGCATGTATATCATAGTTTCAGGTAAAAAGAACAGAAATCTGATGCCAATGAAAAAAACGAGAACTAAACTTATTCCTTTATATTGATAAAACTAAGTCAAATTTCAAGTCAAAAAGGATTTTCTCTCTCTCTCTTCATGGACTTAATACAATTTTGAAAATTATCGATTGGACTTTTGCAAGAATCGGGGACCATTTGAGAATTTTTTTTAATCAGAAAAAAAGTTCCCAATGCGGGATTTGATACCGGGTCGTAGCGATATATATTAATTATGAATTATGAACAATAAATAATGAGGAAATATATTTGTTCTTCCGATAATTCGACGTAAATGATCGCTTGCCTTTCTCTAGGAGAGAATTTGAAAAGAAACAAATATCGTACATATTCAATTTAACACAAAGCAATAATGCGCCATCTATACATATAAAATGCAAGAATTTAAAAGCACGAATGTTTCTTTTATACATAATACAAACTTCTACTGTCCTTACTGCGATAAAAAAATATATTGGGGGGGCTTGGCTCATCAGTGGTGAACCCTCCCAGCAGTTTCGCCAATTTAATCCACCAGACCGCTTCTAAGAGCTCTAATACTGTATTGGACGATTCTGCTTATATACGCAGCACTGAAGGATGGAATCTCAGAAATGGTTTTCAAGAAAAC
>CP092873.1:2440460-2503884 GCA_030710605.1 Cordylochernes scorpioides
GGGTTTTAAATTATTGGGACATAGTCAACTCCATGTATGTATAGTATTGACAAAAGACCTTGGGAGCAAATGAAATCCACAATTACATTTCTTGAAAGTTTTCTAGAAATTACCCGGCGAGATTTACCTGAACAATAAATTCTCACTGACATCTCCACGACCGAATTCCCCCAATTTCCCAAGAACAGGAAGTTATGGCCATTAGGAATCTATTTCTGAACTTATGGTTTGATTTCTTCCCGGTAAATTTTTACGACATGTTTTGGCCATAGAATTGTCCTAGCCACTTTACCAGCTCTACACACCTTTTTGTGGGAATTCTGTAGATTCTCGAATCCCTTGTGGATATTGTGAGATCTCATGAAAACCAGTTCTCGACTGAAGAAGGCCTTCAGCTTGACACCTTCAGATGAATATTCTGAAATTCCCAAAGCTGGTGTTGTGTCACATACCCGAGTCCTCAAGTTTGTAAAGACGGTATTTAGATGGTATTTAGTTTTTTTTAAAACAAAAGTCGGTTGATGAGAGGGTAACACGCTCGATTCCTGAGAGTCATGAACCTGGGATTGAATCCCGCGTTAAAAATTGTTTAATATGTGAATAACCTTCATATATTATTCACTGTTTCAATTATCATAAACTAGGTTGCTCTTGCTGAGCGGTACCTATTAATGTGATTTGAACCAGATTAGTTTTTTTTACGTCTTTTTTGACGATATAGTTGTCTTTTATTTTAAATATCGATATTATATTTTGTTTTATATAAAATCCACGCGAATACTACTTATTGTCGTAATTTACTCTTTTCGTATAGGGGGTCGGTGGAAGGATGGTCTAAACCGTTGGTTTTCGACCGCTACGACCCGGGTTCGATTCCCGCATTGGGCACTTTTTCATGTTAAAAAAAAAAAAAAAAATGCGCTAAAGGCCCCCGATTCTTGCAAAAGTCCAACCCACACCAGCGAGTGCAAGTAACCAAACAGGGCTCTGGCACATTTGTAAGTGCAAAGTCGAACTGCTTTTCACATGCGTAGACATGTGGTGTTGTTGTTGTTGTCGTGTCCAAAGAAGAGTCTCAGATGTCTCCATGCATCTCCATCACAGCAGCAGCAATATCCACTATCTGCTCTTCATTGGAAAATGGGTGCCGTTGCCACGTTTGTTACCTTGGAGACGAACCAGAATTTGGTCGAATATTCCAAGGGTCCAGGGGGGACCGCGGGGAGGTGTGGTCGGACTTCTCCCCCCCCCCCTGGGGGGGAGTCGCCTACTTCTACCCACAATGATTATCATGGCCTGTACTACGTGTACTAGGGATAAGCAAAAATATATATATATATTTTCTTATAAATCTCATCTCTCGTCATTATTATTAATTAACTAATCAATACACACACATAGCTCACTTTCTGTATGTTGAGAATGGAAACATTAAACTTTAGTGATTATTTTCTCAGATAAAGGACGAATTTCACAATTATTGATCTTAAAAAGAATTAGAGGAATGTTTGGATCATCAGTGGTAAACCTTCCCAGTGATTTCACCAATATAATCCACCTAATCTAAGCTAAAACTGTTGTATTGTACATTTGGATTATATAGTCTGGACATGACGGTTTATTTATTTATGGACATACACTCATGGACACGACTTAAGGAAGTTGTACCTTTCAGCATGTATATCGGGATTGAGACAATAACTCTGAAAGATATTACAGTGATCTTTATTGAAGACACACGAGATAACTAATATACAATCATGGACACGACTTAAGGAAGTTGTACCTTTTAGCATGTATATCGGGATTGAGACAATAACTCTGAAAGATATTACAGTGATCTTTATTGGAGACACATGAGATAACTAATATACAATCATGGACACGACTTAAGGAAGTTGTACCTTTCAGCATGTATATCGGGATTGAGACAATAACTCTGAAAGATATTACAGTGATCTTTATTGGAGACACATGAGATAACTAATATACAATCATGGACACGACTTAAGGAAGTTGTACCTTTCAGCATGTATATCGGGATTGAGACAATAACTCTAAAAGATATTACAGTGACCTTTATTGGAGACACATGAGATAACTAATATACAATCATGGACACGACTTAAGGAAGTTGTACCTTTCAGCATGTATATCGGGATTCAGACTATAACTCTGAAAGATATTACAGTGACACTTATTGGAGACACATGAGATAACCAATATACACTCATGGACAAAACTTAAGGAAGTTGTACCTTTTAACATGTATATCGGGATTGAGACAATAACTCTGAAAGATATTACGGTGACCTTTATTGAAGACACACGAGATAACCAATATACACTCATGGACACGACTTAAGGAAGTTGTACCTTTTAGCATGTATATCGGGATTCAGACAATAACTCTGAAAGATATTACAGTGATCTTTATTGAAGACACACGAGATAACCAATATACACTCATGGACACGACTTAAGGAAGTTGTACCTTTTAGCATGTATATCGGGATTGAGACAATAACTCTGAAAGATATTACAGTGACCTTTATTGAAGACACACGAGATAACCAATATACACTCGTGGACAAAACTTAAGGAAGTTGTACCTTTTAGCATGTATATCGGGATTCAGACAATAACTCTGAAAGATATTACAGTGATCTTTATTGAAGACATACCAGATAACCAAGTGTGAACAACCTCTGTCTATCAAAAAAAATAGACGACAGGCGACAACAAAGACTTTTCACTTTCTTAAGTTTTGTCTATGAGTGTGAATTTTACTTCTTTTCTTTCTTACATTTGAAATGTGAATCCATGTATATGATTGCCGGGTGATATCTTTTGCTCTTTGATAATTAACAATTTAATTACGTATTTTAGAAGCAGCAGATATAAATGTATATAATATTAAATAGGAATACACTAGAGTGCCATCTGTTAGAAGAAATTTAAACTATTTTTCATTATTATGATTCTTTTTTGGAATAAAATAATTTTTTACTGACCTTACTTCAATGATAAATTCTTGGGAAGGTTCACCATTACTGAACCAGACCCTCCCATTATTTTATCATTGCAGTAATGTAATTGCATTGCATGCATGTAATTCTACTGTCCTATAAGCTTATGTCCATAGTTTTCTTGAAAACCATTTCTGAGATTCCATCCTTCAGTGCTGCGTATATAAGCAGAATCGTCCAATACAGTATTAGAGCTCTTAGAAGCTGTCTGGTAGATTAAATTGTCGAAACCGCTGGAGGGGTTCACCACTGATGAGCCAAGCCCTCCCAATATATTATTTCATCGCAGTAAGGACAGTAGAAGTTTGTATTATGTATAAAAGAAACATTCGTGCTTTCAAATCCTTTCAAAAATTGTTTAAATTTTTTATAAATGTACATGTAGGCAAAGTCTCGTCAGAATTGTTGAAGGTTCGGCTGTACTTGTAGAAATGAATACATCAGCGAAACACTGACGGAATGGAATTGCTGATGATGGATGTTGGGAAGTGTAGACGTAAAAACGATATAATTGGAATATTTTCTTAATGATCGGAGCTTCCTGTACTTCTCGTTTCTATCTCTGAGAATCCAATCATGGACAATATCCTTAGAGATTGTCAAACTTTGCTATGCCATAGATGAAGGCAAATAACGAAGACCACACATCACTCTGACAAGGGCCAACACCTCGAAACCAATATGTGATTGACTTTTCTTGATTTATCAAGAATTTGGGTTGGCTAAATATCTTTAGAACAAGTTAATCATGTGAAAAAATAGTACAAATCTGATATTGTACTGGGATAAGTTGCATACATTTTTTTTAATTATCCCTAGTACACGTGGTACAGGCCATGATAATCATGGTGGGTAGTTAGCGACTGCTTTTACTGTAAGTGCACCACATGTCTACACATGTGAAAAGCAGTTCGACTTTTGCACTTACAAATGTGCCAGAACCCCGTTTGGTTACTTGCACTCGCTGGTGGGGTTATACTTTTGCAAGAATCGGGAGCCATTGGAGCATTTTTTTTATCAGAAAAAAAGTGTCCAATGCGGGAATCGAACCCGGGTCGTAGTGGTCGAAAACCAAACGGTTTAACCAGCCTTCCACCGACCCCCTTAGGTGCATACATTAAGAAAAGAAAAAGAGGCATCTTCTTATCGGACAGCTGAAAGTTGCTGATGGCTTGTAACTCTCAGCTGCACGATAAGGAAATGTCCTTTTCTTTTTTATCAAGTTAATCATGGTTTATTTGGGTTTTTTCCACTAGATAGCCTTCTGCCATCTAAAATGCTCATTTCTTGAAAATAAAGATACTTCGGTCAAGTAAAGTGTCGAAACGTCGACGTAATAAAAAGATTTACTGGCCGAAGTATCTTTATTTTCAAGAAATATGAATGCGGCCAGGCAGCCTCTATCTTTACGATAAAATGCTCATGTGTGTGGTCAGGAAATACCAATTTTGTTCTAAATAACGAATATCTACTGATTATATGTAGCACTCTTCGGTATTGGGGATGTCTCCTTGAATATACCTAACTAGACGGGTGACCCGGGCTTCGCCCCGGGATTGACCCGTGTGCATAACTACCCGTACAAAAGCTACATACCTATACTTTCGATATTTGCGGACCTATAATGAGGTATTGTTAACAATAGATTATTTAAGGAGCGACCCGCTCCAACACAATAGTTACAAAAACCAAAAAGCGAGTGGGGGGGGGGGGGGGGGTGGGGCAAAGGTGGCGTGATCGTAGCCAACCAATAGGAGAGCGCCATTCCAAAAAAAAAAAGTAAACGGTGACAGAGATGAAGAATTATTAAGAACGCATGACGCTCGTAACTGTATATAGAATTGTAAATTGTGTCTTTTTCATATAGCTTTCTCTCTTAAACTACAGTTAAATCTATCTATAGCGCTCCCTCTAATTAGCGCCTATCTAAATTGATCCAGTTTTTTAAAATCATTCTGAACTAACCTAACTTATTCAATTTGCGCTGTCACACATCTATGATATTTGTCTATACATATATATACAATATTTTTGGGCCGTGAATAGAATAGTCATATGATGTTAACAATGTGAAAGAGAGAGAGAAAAAAAAACGAGAAAAAAGAACTGTGTACAAAAGAAAGAAGTGTCTGGCAATATGTAGAATAAGCAACAACAACAACAAAAAAAAACTTTATTAAGACATTTTAGTCTTATACAGGATTCTCCAAGCACCGAAATGTAGGGTACATGCAAGAATACAGTAATAACAACAACAAAAGTCCCTGTTATGACCCTTTGGTCTTATACAACTTCTCCAAGTAGAAGAGGGTATATACAATAGTTACAATAATCAGCAATGTTATTTACAATGTGTCAAGGGGGAGAGAAGGGCTTTGCTGGGGAACTAGATATGTACAATAAGCATTTCATACCTCATCCAAAAAGGTTAGAAATAGTCAATATTTCACCTTGAAATAAAATTTTGATTTTTCATTGAAAAGAAACTCATGCGGTATAACTTCAAGTGTCGTTTTGCAATCACAAGCCGCAGTGTATTATATTGTATTATAAGTTACTTTATGTATCATTTACGAACGGAAAAATACGTCCAGGTTAGCCTAGTGGACATGGCATCTGCCCGGTAAGCGGAACATTGTGGGTTCGATTCCCATCCCCTGGACACTTTTATTTTTCCGTTCATCATTACTCTTCATAATTCACCCTTTCATACCTCATCCAAAAAGATTAGAAATAGTCAATATTCCACCTTGAAATAAAAATTTGATTTTTCGTTTAAAAGAAACTCATGCGGTGTAACTTCAAGTGTCGTTTTGCAATCACAGGCCGCAGTGTATTATATTGTACAATAGGCAATATGTACAATAACTTGACCTGGCGTATACGTGGCCCCTCGGTGGACTAGTGGTCCACAGAAAGAAGTATCTTATCCATATTCAATGAAGGGTGGATGTTCAGGGGATTTTAGAAACTCCAGAAATCTTCGGTTGCTAGGTCAGTCGGTCCTTGGAATTTTCCACGACACATCGTTCTTATCTCGGCCTCATTGATCAGATGTGGAACACTGAGCGTTTTTTTATTGGAAGAGTCAGTCGGCTGAATATTGAGCTGAACGTACACTCATAGAGACCTTAGATGACTTTACCATGTGTATATAGCCATTGTTATTTTCTTGTGTAAATACTACTATTACAAGAGGAGGAATCGTCTGACATCATTTGAAGAATAAACAAAAGTTAATGGTGACGTGTTTCTTTTATTACAGTTGTAAATTCGTTGTAAATACCAGAAAATGAAGATACTTCGGCCAGTATATCTTTTTATTACCTCGACGTTTCGACAAAAATCTTTTGTCCTTGTCAGGAGCAAACAAAAATTAAACATTCAGCAAGGCGTTAAAAATCTTTCTAAAGTTCCAAGGGCGTTCTCACGCGATATTCAAAATTTTTGTACAACATCTAAAGCACGAGTCAAAAATAAATATTTAACTCACAAAAGACTATGATCTTTGAAATAAATTATAATATACATATATATAATGATAAATTATAAAAAATAAATATAAAAATAATAATAATATTTACAAAGATTTTCCTATAGTATATATAAATCGATATCTATTACTTATATATATACAATTTATACCTATCATTTTAACTACTTTTTAATTACAGGTATTTACCTGTAAATAAACATTATCTTTCAGTTTCTTGAAAAGTTGTCTGTCGAAGGACATCAAAGTCCGAAAGCTTGCTGAGTTTACAACTGTAATAAAAGAAACTCCTCCCCGTTGAAATATTGTTTCTTCTTCAAATAATACTATGTAGATAATGCTATATGTATTTAATGTTTGAATAAAGAGTTTAAAACGTACACTCATAGATAAAACTTATGGAAATAAATTGTCTTTGATGTAGCAACTCATCTGTTCTTTAAGGATACAGAGGTTGTTCACATTTGGTTATCTTGTGTATCTTCAATAAAGGTCACTGTGTATCAAATATATTGATGGAAAAAGTATTGAAAAGAAAACCTAATGCATTATTTCATGATTTCTGGAAAACAGCAAAGAAAATAGGTGTAACACAGATGATGGATCTAACTTGAAGAAAGGTCGATGTTAATCTACACTTTCTATAGATAACTGCTATGTTTACTTCTGTATCTGGGACGTGTGTCCTTAATAAAGACTCTTTGTTGTTGTTTCAAATATCTTTCAGAGTTATTGTCTCAATCCCGATATACATGCTAAAAGGTACAACTTCCTTAAGTTTTGTCCGTGAGTGTATATTGGTTATCTCGTGTGTCTTCAATAAAGGTCACTGTAATATCTTTCAGAGTTATTGTCTCAATCCCGATATACATGCTAAAAGGTACAACTTCCTTAAGTTTTGTCCATGAGTGTATATTGGTTATCTCGTGTGTCTTCAATAAAGGTCACTGTAATATCTTTCAGAGTTATTGTCTGAATACTGATATACATGCTAAAATTACAACTTAAGTTTTGTCCATGAGTGTATATTAGTTATCTCGTGTGTCTTCAATAAAGGTCTCTGTAATATCTTTCAGAGTCATTGTCTCAATCCCGATATACATGACAAAAGGTACAACTTCCTTAAGTTTTGTCCATGAGTTTGTATTGGTTATCTCGTGTGTCTTCAATAAAGGTCACTGTAATATCTTTCAGAGTTATTGTCTGAATCCCGATATACATGCTGAAAGGTACAACTTCCTTAAGTTTTGTCCATGAGTGTATATTGGTTATCTCGTATGTCTTCAATAAAGGTCACTGTAATATCTTTCAGAGTTATTGTCTGAATCCCGATATACATGGTAAAAGGTACAACTTCCTTAAGTTTTGTCCATGAGTGTATATTGGTTATCTCGTGTGTCTTCAATAAAGGTCACTGTAATATCTTTCAGAGTTATTGTCTCAATCCCGATATACATGCTGAAAGGTACAACTTCCTTAAGTTTTGTCCATGAGTGTATATTGGTTATCTCGTGTGTCTTCAATAAAGGTCACTGTGATATCTTTCAGAGTTATTGTCTCAATCCCGATATACATGCTGAAAGGTACAACTTCCTTAAGTTTTGTCTATGAGTGTATATTGGTTATCTCGTGTGTCTTCAATAAAGGTCTCTGTAATATCTTTCAGAGTCATTGTCTCAATCCCGATATACATGACAAAAGGTACAACTTCCTTAAGTTTTGTCCATGAGTGTATATTGGTTATCTCGTGTGTCTCCAATAAAGGTCACTGTAATATCTTTCAGAGTTATTGTCTCAATCCCGATATACATGACAAAAGGTACAACTTCCTTAAGTTTTGTCCATGAGTGTATATTGGTTATCTCGTGTGTCTCCAATAAAGGTCACTGTAATATCTTTCAGAGTTATTGTCTGAATCCCGATATACATGCTAAAAGGTACAACTTCCTTAAGTTTTGTCCATGAGTGTATATTGGTTATCTCGTGTGTCTTCAATAAAGGTCTCTGTAATATCTTTCAGAGTCATTGTCTCAATCCCGATATACATGACAAAAGGTACAACTTCCTTAAGTTTTGTCCATGAGTGTATATTGGTTATCTCGTGTGTCTTCAATAAAGGTCTTTGTAATATCTTTCAGAGTTATTGTCTCAATCCCGATATACATGCTAAAAGGTACAACTTCCTTAAGTTTTGTCCATGAGTGTATATTGGTTATCTCGTGTGTCTTCAATAAAGGTCACTTTAATATCTTTCAGAGTTATTGTCTCAATCCCGATATACATGCTAAAAGGTACAACTTCCTTAAGTTTTGTCCATGAGTGTATATTGGTTATCTCGTGTGTCTTCAATAAAGGTCACTGTAATATCTTTCAGAGTTATTGTCTGAATCCCGATATACATGCTAAAAGGTACAACTTCCTAAAGTTTTGTCCATGAGTTTGTATTGGCTATCTCATGTGTCTTCAATAAAGGTCACTGTAATATCTTTCAGAGTTATTGTCTCAATCCCGATATACATGTTAAAAGGTACAACTTCCATAAGTTTCGTCCATGAGCGTAGATAGGATGATGTTCTGTAAGAACTCTCGATGGAGTTCCGCTGCTGTGGGAACCTGACAGAACCGACTTGAGCAGAATGAGTCGACAATCCTCTCTGGATGTTGAGGAGGGAATCAGTCAACGTTAGTTCTCTTTCAAAATGAACGAATTTCTGGAATTAGTGAACTGAGGATCAAACATTATTGTGAAGGCTAAGCTCATCACTGGTGAACTTTCCCAGCGAATTTTTCCAATTCAATCCACCATATTACTACAACTATGGTATGTTAAAACTGATTATATATTCATGGTGAAGGTGCTTAACGTAAATATGCAAATATATTTCTTGGTTGTTGAAATTACACAAATAATTATACGTGGAATGAGCTAATCTCTACTGCCTTTAGTACAAGACAATAAATGCCTGTTTAAGTAACATAAATAAAATTATATACATCGGTCATTCTGTTTGTTGAGAAAATGATTCATTCTCTTTTAACGCTATTTATATCTAAAATACAGGACCGTGTGCAATCAGCAAACTGATGAAACCAAATTGGGAAGATTTAGACAGAAAGATGTTCTCAAGAAATATGTTCAAGTTATGCTTCAGCTCATCACCATATCGTTAAGACGGAGGTTTCAAATATTAATTTTGGAAGTTTCTTTCAAAATGTTCTTATGTGGACTATCTCCAGAGAGAGTATGGAAATTCCGCGCGGTAGGAGGATGGGATTATCAAATTTGCATAAGTAAACGTTGTCCGTTGCTAGGGCTGCGAATCTCAGGGCCGCTTCCAAGGCCGTGTGTCGGAGACAAGTTGTCTGGCACGTTGTCCTTGAAGGAGCTGACGTCACTTAATTATCTCGGGGACTCACCGCAAGGATGGAAGTGCCCACTGCAGGGATGGAAGTGTGCCATTGGAGGGATGGTAGTGTTCCCCACAGGGATGAAAGTGTTCCGCATAGGGATGAAAGTGTTTCCCATAGGGATTGAAGTGTATAACTTCAGGGATGGAATTGTTTCCCATAGGTATGGAAATGTCCACTACAGGGTTGTGAGTGTATAACTGCAAGAATGTGAGTGTTCCCCACAGGAATGAAGGTGTTCCCCACAAGGATGGGAGTTTTCCCCACAGGGATGAAAGTGTTCCGCACATGGATGAAGGTGTTCCCCAAAGGGGTGTGAGTTTTCTCGACAGGGATGTGAGTGTTCCTCACAGGGATGAAAGTGTTCCTCACAGGGATGAAAGTGTTCCTCACAGGGATGAAAGTGTTTTTCACAGGGATGTGAGTTTTCTCGACAGGGATGTAAGTGTTCCTCACAGGGATGAAAGTGTTCCCCAACAGGGATGAAAGTGTTCCCCACAGGGATGTGAGTTTTCTCGACAGGGATGTAAGTGTTCCCCAACAGGGATGGAAGTGTTCCCCAACAGGGATGTAAGTGTTCCCCAACAGGGATGGAAGTGTTCCCCAACAGGGATGGAAGTGTTCCCCACAGGGATGGGAGTTTTCCCCACAGGGATGAAAGTGTTCCCCACAGGAATGAAGGTGTTCCCCACAGGAATGAAGGTGTTCCCCACAGGGATGGGAGTTTTCCCCACAGGGATGGAAGTGTTCCCCACAGGGATGGAAGTGTTCCCCACAGGGATGAAGGTGTTCCCCACAGGGATGGGAGTTTTCCCCACAGGGATGAAAGTGTTCCCCACAGGAATGAAGGTGTTCCCCACAGGGATGAAAGTGTTCCCCACAGGGATGGAAGTGTTCCTCAAAGGAATGAAAGTGTTCCTCACAGGGATGAAAGTGTTCCCCACAGGGATGGAAGTGTTCCTCAAAGGAATGAAAGTGTTCCCCACAGAGATGTGAATGTTCCTCACAGGGATGTGAGTGTTCCTCACAGGGATGAAAATGTTCCTCACAGGGATGTGAGTGTTCCCCACAGGTATGGAAGTGTTCCTCAAAGGAATGAAAGTGTTCCTCACAGGGATGAAAGTGTTCCCCACAGGTATGGAAGTGTTCCTCAAAGGAATGAAAGTGTTCCCCACAGGGATGGAAGTGTTCCCCACAGGGATGGAAGTGTTCCCCACAGGGATGGAAGTGTTCCCTACAGGGATGGAAGTATCCACTTGTGAATTGAAATCCTAACTAGGATAACAATACTAATCGGCGCGACCTTGAGTTAAAAGATAAAAAAGATAAAAGAAAAGCGTCAGTCATTATTTTAAGAAACTTCAACACCCTGTGTGGAACTAATTGTCCTCACATAAGCAGGGTCTGCTGAACAAACAGAAACAAAGAGATAATTATTTCAAAACAAGAGTCCAGTAGCTAGCGGCTTCATAAATGATCAGCACAGAACTATTTTCAGATGAAATGGCTGGCAGGTTGAAGAAGAAGTCTCTGATGAGATTACCTAAGGACACTCAGGTATACATTCAGCGACTGCACGGTGTGATTGGACGTAAGAGATCTGTTTCAGCACAAGCAAACCTGAAAATGTTTTCTTGGTGAATCCAGAGATGTAAATATTGAAGTGTCTTCGCTGTGGGTATTCTGAGAAGTCTAAAAAGTGTCATTGCCTGAACGACACTCAACTCTTTTAGACTTCTCAGAATACCAAGAATAAAGACACTTCAATATTGACTGGACGACACTCGAGTTTGACACACGGAGATTTGTTCTTCCTTTGAGAGTTTGAAACACGGAGATCTGTTCTTCCTTTGGGAGTTTGAAACACGGAGATCTGTTATTTCTTTGAGAGTTTGAACCTCGGAGATCAGTTCTTCTTTTGGAAGTTTGAACCTCGGAGATCTGTTCTTCCTTTGAGAGTTTGAACCTCAGAGATCTGTTCTTCCTTTGGAAGTTTGAACCTCGGAGATCTGTTCTTCCTTTGGAAGTTTGAAACACGGAGATATATTCTTCCTTTGGAAGTTTGAACCTCGGAGATATGTTCTTCCTTTGAGAGTTTGAACCTCAGAGATCTGTTCTTCCTTTGAGAGTTTGAACCTCGGAGATCTGTTTTCCTTTAAGAGTTTGAACCTCGGAGATCTGTTCTTCCTTTGAGAGTTTCGACCTCGGAGATTTGTTCTTCCTTTGGAAGTTTGAAACACGGAGATCTGTTCTACCTTTGGAAGTTTGAAACACGGAGATCTGTTCTTCCTTTGGATGTTTGAACCTCGGAGATCTGTTCTTCCTTTGAGAGTTTGAACCTCGGAGATCTGTTCTTCCTTTGGAAGTTTGAACCTCGGAGATCTGTTCCTCCTTTGGAAGTTTGAACCTCGGAGATCTGTTCCTCCTTTGAGGGTTTGAACCTCGGAGATCTGTTCCTCCTTTGAGGGTTTGAACCTCGGAGATTTGTTCTTCCTTTGGAAGTTTGAACCTCGGAGATCTGTTCTTCCTTTGGAAGTTTGAAACACGGAGATCTGTTCTTCCTTTGAGAGTTTGAACCTCGGAGATCTGTTCTTCCTTTGGATGTTTGAACCTCGGAGATCTGTTCTTCCTTTGAGAGTTTGAACCTCGGAGATCTGTTCTTCCTTTGGAAGTTTGAACCTCGGAGATCTGTTCTTCCTTTGGATGTTTGAAACTCTGAGATATGTTCTTTTTTACTATTCGAATCTCGATCTTTTCTTACTTGAGAGAGTTTGAAACTCTGAGATCTATTGTCCTTTGAAAGTTTATAGCTCACAGATCTGTTCTTTTTTAAATGGCTATGTGCCGGGTAACACTTACAGCCAATCACAGAAAGGTTGTGTTATCACCAGGAAAGACAGTTTTATCAGCTAATACATATGAATTATTACCCAGGATGTGTGGAAATGAATATTAACTATGCAGAGGAAGTTGTTCAAACATCACCTTGGAATTTTTTAGACGTTAATAAATGGTTGATACGTCGGGATGTTGACAAATATACATCTAGCACGCTTGAATTCTTATTGGACAATGAAGTTTTTTAAGTACATTTTATTGGCTTCAATAATGGGACATTAAAACCAATCAGGGATCAGTTTTCAGGCAATTACATCATAGTAGATCTTTGTCTGCCGTTGGTATTCCCAGATTGGCTGGTCGCGAGTATTTCTTCCTTGTATGGCGAAATGGAACAGTTGTGGAAAACCTGATGGTATGTGATAGGGAAATTTGCAAATATAATACTGGTATTGGCTATGGGCTCTTAGTCTTAGTTGCATAGTACGGTTGGCTATGCGAGGGAAGGTATATGTACAAACTGTATACGATATTTAGCTATGTAGATAGGGTAGTATGTACATTTACTGATGTTGGGCTATGTAGATAGGGTAGTATGTACATTTACTGATGTTGGGCTATGTAGATAGGGTAGTATGTCAAATCTGATGTTGGGATATGTAGACAAGATAGTATGTAAAATTTACTGATGTTGAGCTATGTAATTAGGGTTGTATGTAAAATTTACTGATGTTGGGCTATGTAGATAGGGTAGTATGTCAAATATGATGTTGGGCTATGTAGTTAGGGTTGTATGTAAAATTTACTGATGTTGGGCTATGTAGATAGGGTATTATGTCAAATATGATGTTGGGCTATGTAGATAGGGTATTATGTCAAATTTACTGATGTTTGGCTATGTAGATAGGGTAGTATGTACATTTACTGATGTTGGGCTATGTAGATAGGGTATTATGTCAAATTTACTGATGTTTGGCTATATAGATAGGGTAGTATGTAAAATTTACTGATGTTGGGCTCTGTAGATAGGGTAGTATGTAAAATTTACTGCTGTTGGGCTATGTAGATAGGGTATTATGTAAATTCACTGATGTTGGGCTATGTAGATAGGGTATTATGTAAAATCTGATGTTGGGCTATGTAGATAGGGTATTATATCAAATCTGATGTTGGGCTATTTAGACAAGATAGTATGTAAAATTTACTGATACTGGGCTATGTAGATAGGGTAGTATGTAAATTTACTGATACTGGGCTATGTAGATAGGGTAGTATGTAAAATTTACTGATGCTGGGCTATGTAGATAGGGTAGTTATTAGGCTTGTACTGTGGGAAAGTAGACAAATGGATTATAGGCTTAGATAACCACCAATTTTAGAGAATACCATAATTGCATATTGGATTTTGATCAATTCAAGTTGTGCATAAGTCCTTTTTAAAGGTTTATTGTCCTTGACATTTCGGCGACCACTGTCGCTATTTTCAAAATCTATGAAAGGTTTATTAGAGAGAATTGTCAAAAGACATTACCAATAAGCTTTCCAACTTTTGAAAAAGGCGACAGTGGGTTGCCGAAAGGTCAAGAGCAAAAAAAAATTAAAAAGGTTTATGGAGTCGCACAACTTCAATTTACCAAATTTAGGCTGTTCTGTGGGAAAAAGAAAACTTCTTATTTTGATATTTGCTATGGGAAAATATATAATTATTAATTTTTGGTGATTTTTTTTGTATGATAAAAAAAGACAATAATTTTGGCTGCTAAGGGAAAAAGAAAAATACAAAATTTGGGGTTGGGCGATGGGAAAGTAAAACAACTATCAATAGGATTTGAATGATCTTTTTAAAATTATGACACGATGACAATTTACTGATTTTGGGATGTGTGATGGAGAGGTCAATAATTATTTTGATTGATCTTTTTCAAATTAGTTTTTTATGTACTTGCTCTTTCACGATGACAATTTACTGATTTTGGGATGTGTGATGGAGAGGTCATAATTATTTTGAACGGTTTTTTTAAAATTAGTATTCTATGTACTTGCTCTTTCACGATGACAATTTACTGATTTTGGGATGTGTGATGGAGAGGTCAATAATTATTTTGAACGGTTTTTTTAAAATTAGTATTTTATGTACTTGCTCTTTCACGATGACAATTTACTGATTTTGGGATGTGTGATGGAGAGGTCAATAATTATTTTGAACGGTTTTTTTAAAATTAGTATTTTATGTACTTGCTCTTTCACGATGACAATTTACTGATTTTGGGATGTGTGATGGAGAGGTCAATAATTATTTCGATTGATCTTTTTCAAATTAGTATTTTATGTACTTGCTCTTTCACGATGACAATTTACTGATTTTGGGATGTGTGATGGAGAGGTCAATAATTATTTTGAACGGTTTTTTTTTAAATTAGTATTTTATGTACTTGCTCTTTCACGATGACAATTTACTGATTTTGGGATGTGTGATTGAGAGGTCAATAATTATTTCGATTGATCTTTTTCAAATTAGTATTTTATGTACTTGCTCTTTCACGATGACAATTTACTGATTTTGGGATGTGTGATGGAGAGGTCAATAATTATTTCGATTGATCTTTTTCAAATTAGTATTTTATGTACTTGCTCTTTCACGATGACAATTTACTGATTTTGGGATGTGTGATGGAGAGGTCAATAATTATTTCGATTGATCTTTTTCAAATTAGTATTTTATGTACTTGCTCTTTCACGATGACAATTTACTGATTTTGGGATGTGTGATGGAGAGGTCAATAATTATTTCGATTGATCTTTTTCAAATTAGTTTTTTTTGTACTTGCTCTTTCACGATGACAATTTACTGATTTTGGGATGTGTGATGGAGAGAGAGGTCGATGCTTTTTTTCGAACGGTTTTTTTTCAATTAGTTTTCTTTAAATATATTTCTACTTGATTACTCTCGATGACAATGTAATATGGTTCCAATATCCTCAGTGAAATATGCCTTTAGGGACTCTCTTTAGAGCTCCTGTTGAATGAGGTGGTTAGAAACAGAGCTGGAGCGTTTGCGTTGGTCAAATTTTGGAAGACGGCTGAAGAGAAGGGGAAGCTATATACATAATCTAATTGATGTAAATAATTATATGTAAATAATCTTTGTCAAGATTAGAATGACGAATCCTGTATGGGACTTTGATTCCAGTAAAAGGCTTGTTGCTGCTGTTGTATATAGTCACAGTGTAGAAAATACTATACTATACCTACTACATATATCTCTGTATTCTTAGTTCTCTTCTCTTCAATTACTCTGTAAACTGGCGAATCCTTTATAGGACGAGAGGCACTCAATAAAGGCTTTTGTTGTTTGTTGTTTTGTTGTAATATGGTTCCAATATTGAAAAAAAAAATTATGTATCTTTTTATTTTTATCTAACATTCTTTATGACCATCTAGAAGTATTATAATGTGTTTCCTTTTATTGTCGAAAACTGTATAGTCCATACTCCTCAATACATGTAGACTATTTAAGAAAATCAGCTTAATATCATACAATTGTAGAGAATTCTGGAGATTAAGAAGGCGAAACCGCTGGGAGGATTCACCACTGATGAGTCATGCCCTCCCATTTTTCAATTTTTAATAGTGCAGTATAAGGTGTGTAGAAATATCTTTTAATTATTGAAATTTGTAACAAATAAATTTACTGGCAATGTGTTTCTTTTCAATATCATCAAATATTATCTCTACAGACCTTACTGCAATGATATAAGTTATTGAATGAGAGGGTGTAACAAATAAATTTACTGGCAATGTGTTTCTTTTCAATAATATCATCAAATATTATCTCTACAGATCTTACTGCAATGATATAAGTTTATCGATAAATGGCAATTGAATTTATAAATTTAACTATTGAAATCTATCATTACCAAATTGTTTCAGTTTTCAGCGATAGGCTGCGCTAAGATTGCCTCTCCATTAATTTCTAGACAAAGATGGCGCCCCCAGAAATCTCGTGTAGCTGAGGAAAGTACTGTACGTGCACGGTGGGTGAGCAGCCAGGCGTGCCAGCTATAGCACGAACAGACAGACGCTAGGGTTCAAGGTTCGCGCCACCAGGTTCGTGGAAGCTCGAGAGAGGAGTGACGCCAACGGCTAAGTGGTCCAGGACTGGTCCGTAGTCCTTGGAGAGTCCATGGTGAGGTGCTTCTTAATGACGGCCCCGCACTTGACAGGACGTGGAAGTATTGCTATCTGGTGTTATCTCTTGGCTGGCCAACTTCTGGGGTTAAACTGACCGCTGCTCCACTCTGCCTCTTTGTAGGATGGATGTACGCTTCTTAATGACGGCCCCGCACTTGACAGGACGTGGAAGTATTTCTATCTGGTGTCATATCTTGGCTGGTCAACTTCTGGGGTTAAACTGACCGCTGCTTCACTCTGCCTCTTCGTACAATGGATGGATGACTCTATTCCATATATTCTGACATCTACAAAGATCGACAAGTTTGTCCTGAGCCTTGAGGTAAAGGAGATAATGAAAACCTCTCCAGCTTCTCTGGAGGAAGACTTTTCGGCGTTAGTAGAAGTCTCTTCGACTTTATGTAATTGTAAATATTCTTGTTTATTCATGATAAAATTTTGAAAAAGTATTAAAATTACAAATATATTCTCACAATGAGTATCTTTTTTATTTGAAAAAAAAAAAACATTAGCTTTCAAGCGTTAATCGCTCTTCAACGGGCTTGTATTTGTAAATATTTCTGGTAGGATAAAGTCGATATTATAGTAAGCCCGTTGAAGAGCGATTAACGCTTTAAAGCTAGCGTTTTTTTAAATAAAAAAGATACTCATTATGAGAATGTATTTGTAATTTTAATTATTGTTTATATTTCCCCCATTACTATATATATTTCAACTTTATGTTTTACAATTAATGGATGTCTGAAAAATATGTAGCCATCATCCTTTTGTATATACACTCATGGACAAAACTTGAAAACAGGAAAATCGCCGGTTGCTGATTTTTTTTTTTTTTTTAAGGAGGCAGAGGCAATTTTGTTCACATTTGGCTATCTCGTGTGTCTTCAATGAAGGTCACTGTGTATCAAATATCTTTAAGAGTCATTTTCCCGATATACATGCTAGTGTATTTGAGTGTATTTGATCATTTCAATTCTATGACCGTTGACTGATTGTCATTGAAGGTTTTGTAAAAAATTGTTAAAGAAAAAATGTCCTCTACTATTACCTGTCGAATTATCCCTGTTAGCTTTCCGACCGTGTCTTTTCCTTCCGCTAGAGTTAACATATATCAATCATATATAATACACAGCGGCTTGTGATTGTAAAACAACACTTGAAGTTACACTGCATGAGTTGGGAATCCCATCCCTGGACACTTTTATTTTTCCGTTCATCATTACTCTTCATAATTCACCCTTTCATACCTCATCCAAAAAGGTTAGAAATAGTCAATATTTCACCTTGAACTAAATTTTGATTTTTCATTGAAAAGAAACTCATGCGGTGTAACATCAAGTGTTGTTTTATATATCAATCATTTTGGCCTAGATTTTATATTTTTAAATAATTTTATTGGCATCCGTCATTGATATAGCACAGAGACAATTTGACAATTCGAAATATTTTATTGGCATTTATTTAGTCAATAGTTACCAAAAACGAATGAGAAATTAAACAAAGATAAATGAAATTATGTACAATTTGGTGATACACCCACACAAAGCCTTTATTAGGGACTTGCCCCATACAGATTCTCCCAAATGGGTAAGGTAATAATCGTCTTGTGTTATTTATATAGAAATTGAACTGGCTTTACTCTTCATCTCAAAGTCTTTCAATTGTTGTCTGGTCCTTACATAATGATGATCTAAAAAAATTATAGTAAGCTATTGTCTTAGATTTGTTTGCTGATATTTTTGAAAGCAATACGTAGGGTGAAATGTTGGTACATTTAATTTGTTGATATAGGGCCTTCCTTTCTGCATCAAGGGCACAATTTGATGATAATATATTTACAGTTGTTCTCAGGAAGGTAGGCTCCTCCATCTTGTCCTCCTTCAGACAGGATCTCTCAGTTCAATGTTGGGATAATACTTATAGAGACACGTCCAATATAGAGAGTAAAATGGAAACTATAAATAAGACTATTAAAAATAAAACAGACATATCCTGACCGTCCTCACGTGAGCATCTCTAGATGGCAGAGCGCCATCTAGTGGAACAAAAATAAACTAAACGTTTATTTAACTTGTTCCGTGATATTTAGCCAACCTAATTTCTTGATAAATCAAGAAAAGCTAACCACGTTCGCGTTTCGGGCTGTTGGCCCTCGTCAGCGTGGTGCAGGCTGTACCTCTACGACCAAATATTTGGTCCCAGAGGCTTCCTGAGATATCAAGAAATGGGTATCTAAGGCCAAGTTTGCGTAAATACGTTTTTCATGTGGAAAAATAATTTATTTTTTAAATAAGGCTATTTACACAATTACATACAGTCGAGGAGACTTCCCCAACACAGAAGAGTCCTCCTCCAGACAATCAGAAGGTCTTGGTTATCTCCCTTCAGCTCAACGCTAAGAACAATTTTATTGAGCTAGAGGTAATGTCTAATGGCTATAGGGCCATGTTGGTCACTTAGAATAGGATGCGACAGCAAAGTCCTTTTGTCCACGTCCCATGTTCACCTTCACAAATATTGCTGAGCCATTATCAGTATTGCAAGCTCAAATTTGATAGCCATCTTTTCACATGTGTATCCCAACTCTCAACAAGGACACACACAAGCAGGTTTCATTAAAAAATATCAATTATATAAAACCAAATTGTTTTCTAATTAAGAAATTATTCAAGGCATCCCATTAAAAAACCATCTAAATATAGAGCTGAGTATTGGACGACGGATAAAAAGTCAGAGAATTGTCCCAGGCGATTGTCAACCCGCTTGTCAACAGCTGGTCAAGATCGTGTGTCAAGGCCGTGAAAAAAAGCGCCGAGGAACTCTGCCAGGTGGAATAAAAACGGAGTAAATACTCAAGCAGGTCAATGTCGATACACAGCGTTGTTAGCCTTAACCTGGATGTCTACCGGCATCTTCCTTTCTGCTTCTACATGAGCTGTATTGAATTCTTCATTGATCCTTGATACACACCGTAGATATCTTCCAGGTGTCTACCTCTAATCTTGCCCATTCTTCTTATACATGAGCTGTACAGCATTCTTCATTGATCCTTGATACACACTGTAGATCTCTTCCAGGTGTCTACCGGCATCTTCCTTTCTGCTTCTACATGAGCTGTACAGCATTCTTAATTGACCCTTGATACACATTGTAGATCTATGCGCTTCAATATAAGCTGTACTGCATTATTTATTAATAATTGGAACACACTGTAGATCTCTTCCAGGTGTCTACCAGCATCTTCCTCGTCCTTTCTGCTTCTACATGAGCTGTACAGCATTCTTCATTGATCCTTGGTACCCACTGTAGATATCTTCCAGGTGTCTACCGACAGCTCATCTATTCCCGTCCTTTCTGCTTCAACATAAGCTGTACTGCATTATTTATTAATACTTGATATACACTGTAGATCTCTTCCAAATGTCTACCGGCATCTTCCTCTATTCTCGTCCTTTCTGCTTAAAAATGGGCTGTTGTTGTACAGCATTCTTCATTGATGTCTACACACTGTAGATCTCTTTGAGACCGGCATCTTTCTCGTCCTTTCTGCTTCAACATGAGTTGTACAGCATTCTTCATTAATCCTTGATACATACTGTAGATCTCTTTCAGATGTCTACAAGCATCTCTTTCTCTATTCCGTTTCTTTATGATGAAGCCTAAGATGTAACGGTACAGAATCCTTCAATAATGCCTACAAACCGTAGATCTCTTCCAGATGTACCTTTAATCCTGTAGATTGGGATTCAGACAATAACTCTGAAAGATATTACAGTGACCTTTATTGAAGACACACGAGATAAACAAGTGTGTATACACTCATGGACAAAACTTAAGGAAATTGTACCTTTTACCATGTATATCGGGATTCAGACAATAACTCTGAAAGATATTACAGTGACCTTTATTGAAGACACACGAGATAACCAATATACACTCATGGACACAACTTAAGGAAGTTGTATCTTTTAACAGGTATATCGGGATTCAGACAATAACTCTGAAATATATTACAGTGACCTTTATTGAATACACACGAGATAACCAATTGTGAACAAAATTTGCCATTGTTTCCTAAAATAAAAAACATATGAACGGCGATATCAAAGACATTCCACTTTCTTAGGTTTTGTCCATGAGTTTATTTGTCAAATGGATTCCAAAACAGCCCACATCACCAGACTGTGGCTATCGAAATATCGCCTTGGAAGATGCTGATTGAGGAGGCACAACAGCCTTGGGGCTGATTTACCTGAAATAAACAAGTGGTGAAACTTAGCAACAGACTAAGGTCAAGTTCTATGGCTCTAACCCCAGAAGTTCGCATTTCATTGGATCTGTGAAAAAAGAATAATCCTTATACACCTATACCCCGATTTACACGGTACTTGTTTTACACGTTTTCGCTTTTACACGGTTTTCCAAATAAGTTTTTTTTTGTTTTTTTTTTTTGTTTTTATCGCACTATACTAAATGCTACTGTGATTGAACACATGCGCTGTGTACACATCTAACGAGGAATCCCGAGCTTATGTGCTGACTTGCTGCACACGCACACTGTGTCTGTATTTCTAATTAAAAAAATAATAATTTATTTATTTATTACAAAACACACGCTATATCCTATGTGGATATTTGCATGTAAATGTTTATACTATTTTATGTACATAGTTTTTAAATATATATATACAAATTATTTATAGTTTTAGAGAGAGAGAGAGTGAAAGTTATTCAAATTTACATTTTAGAAAAATAAATTATACAAGAAACAAAGATTATTTACATACATATCATCAAAGGTCCAATGTATATTTAGATTTACAACCACTAAACCAGTGGCACAAATACACTAATTAAAACTAGAAATTTCAATTCTTAATGTAATTCAAGTCCACGGCATTTAAGATAGAGTCTACAAAACTTGTTAAATTTTCTATATTCTTCTTTACTGGAAACCATTTGGCTTAAACTAGAACTGTTCATTTGACATTGTACTCTCAAATCAGCAACAAGTGGGCACCGGATTAAAATATGCTCAGGGTTGTGATCCTCTTGGTCACATAAGCAGATTGAAGAATCAATTCTGCCAATTCTATATAAATATGTGTTAAAGTCTCCATGCCCCGTAAAGAATTGTATATTATAAAAATTTGGCTGGATAAATTTGGGTAATCTTGAGTTTTCAAAAAATTCTCTGAAATTATCATTTGAGTCTTCATAGTATTTTTGAATTTTTTCATTTATAAAGTTAGATATTATCATTCTTTTGGCTGGATCATTTCTATTATAATCTATTTCAACTTTAAGTATGTTTGACATAATGAAATCCGTAATTTTAGGTATTCTTGCGAGAACATGTGTACAATTCGAAGATGTTGTATTATAAGCATGTATACAGTGTTTAAGAATTTTATACTGTAGTGAATCTATTTTGTTTTTTGATCTCGTGTTTATGTATGGGTACCAGATTGTTGAACCATAAGTTATTGTGCTTCTAAATAAGGTCTTATATAATGTTAATAATCGCCTACTATCCAATCCCCGCGATTTCTTTGTTAAACCAAAAAGATATCCACTAGCTCTAGTTGTTTTTGCAATAACACTGTCGATGTGAGGCATAAAATCTAATTTGTTCTTGTTTCGGTGATTCTTGAAAGTTAATCCTAGTATTTTTAGGTTTTCAACTGGTTTGACAAGACTATCATGCAGGGTAATTACATACTTTTTGCAGTTGAATAAATATAAAATCTTTGTTTTCTGTCTTGATATTTTAAGTTTGTTGTTTTCACACCACATATTTATTTTCCCTATTGAATTTTCAATTGTAATCTTAAGATTTTTTACATCTGTATTCCAACATATTACCGTTAGATCATCTGCATATCCTATAATTTCGCTATTAGATTCCTGAAAGTTGGTTAATAGATCATTCATTATGATGTTCCAAATTGTCGGAGATAAAGGTCCTCCTTGCGGACATCCTTTACTTAGTTTTTTGGTGAATTCATTCGTAGAGTACCTAAATCTTATCTTCCGGTTAGTGAAGTAGGATTTCATGAGTTTTACTATTGATGCTGGTATATTATCCTCATCGAGTCTTTTTATAACCATTGGCCACCAGGTATTGTCAAAAGCTCCACTAATATCTATTGCAATTATAGCCGTATACTCCTTGGCTTTGTGTTCTAATGCAGTGTGAATTATTTCAGTTAATGCAGTTATGGTAGATCGAGATTTTGTAAAGCCATGTTGACGATTACTGAATAATTTCATTTCCTCGTAGAATTTGATGATTTTGTTGTTTATTATTCTTTCAAATATTTTTGAAAGGTTTGAATTTAGACATAGAGGTCGATAGCTGACACAATCTTTATAATCGGATAAAAAAATAATAATAATTTTCGATTTACACGTTTTTCTCAGGAACGTATCTACCGTGTAAATCGGGGGTAAATTGTAACGTAGAAAATTAGAGTCGTCAGTTATTTAAAGATTTATAAGAAATTATATTAAAGGTTATATACCCGACACAATTATTGACTACCCACTTACAGATAGCGCTAGAGTGAAAAAAAAGGAGAATATTTACATATTGGGTTGTTAGACATACTATTGCTTCTTTTTTTAATATATTCCAAAAAATTAAACAAAATAAGATAATTTAATAATTAAGATAAATTATTTTTTAGTTCTCTTTCTCTCTACATTCAATATATATATTTATCGCCCAATAAGCTTGCAAGACGTCCGTGGCTCACCTGGGGCACACGACCTGCTGTGTGCTTCATAACAAAATACCTCGTAAAAGATGGACGATTGGTCCATCGAAATATCGGATTAATAAATAATCTTATTACAATCCAAAATAAGCCTTATTTTTTATAATATATATATATATATTATTAACTTTTAGCGCGATTTGCCAATTTGTTTTTAGAACTTGTCCAAATTATTTCGATAAAAAGTATCGAAAAAGAAAGTTTCTAAACACAAGGTAATAAGACCAAATCCAAATAAATAAATAGTGTGTGACTTTTCAAGATTGTCACCATCTTCAGACAAAAGTACTGAATGAGAAATTCTTAAGATGGTAACAACGCTGTTACCGACTATCACAAACTATATATTCATTTGGTGTTAAAACTAACAAAAAATGCAAAAAATAAATCTATCTGTTCAAGAAATCAAATTTTGGAGGTAGCGATAGGCAGGTGTTACTCTGGAGGAAATGATCAGCCTTACTGATGATTCTAAAAATTATGAGGCTTTATTACACAATGATTAAATACACAAAAAAGATGAACTAATCTCAGTCCAATCAGTCTCGAGCTGTCCGGGTAAGCTTGACTCAGCTTCTCTTCAAACTTTAACTCCTTCAAACTTCCTCTTTTAAACTTTAACTCCTTTATAGCTCAGACTTTATCTTCTTTAAAACTTGAGACTTGAGCCTCAGGCCTTATCCTGTGGGTTCCAATGAACCTCTGGTGCCTGTTAACTTGAGCTCCAGGCCTTATCTTCTGGGTTCCAATGAACCTCTCAGTGCCTTTCCTCTTGAGCCTCAGGCCTTATCTTCTGGGTTCCAATGAACCTCTCAGTGCCTTTCTTCTTGAGCTTCAGGCCTTATCTTCTGCCTTTTAACTTGAGCTTCAGGCCTTATCTTCTGGGTTCTAATGAACCTCTCAGTGCCTTTCCTCTTGAGCCTCAGGCCTTATCTTCTGGGTTCCAATGAACCTCTCAGTGCCTTTCTTCTTGAGCTTCAGGCCTTATCTTCTGCCTTTTAACTTGAGCTTCAGGCCTTATCTTCTGGGTTCTAATGAACCTCTCAGTGTCTTTCCTCTTGAGCCTCAGGCCTTATCTTCTGGGTTCCAATGAACCTCTCAGTGCCTTTCTTCTTGAGCTCGAGCTCCTTGTTCCGCTCTCCTGATCTGCAGACTCTCTCTCCGAATCTGCCGACTCTTACTACTTCCTCTGGCTGTGCCTTTCTTTTTATAGGGTCCCAAGCACGTGACCAAACCACATAAAAAACTACAAAAATCAAACCTAAACAAATGAATCTCTTCATCAAAAGAAAAATATGCAAAAAACCTATGCAAAAGACTTATGCAAAAACTATGCAAAAAACCATGCAAACCAGTTTCAACATTTGGATTTGGTCTTATTACCTTGTGTTTATTATATATAAATCAAATTTTGCTTTATCATAAAGGTTATAATTGAATTGTAGTGGAAAGAAACAAAATAAATACAAGAAAACCTGGAGAAAAACTGAATGTCTCTCTTTTACAACTGTGTTCGTTACTTTGCTGAATGATCTTTCACAGTAAAGACAATAAAGGATATGTTTTATTCGGAGAAAGAAAGAAATTCATTTTAATGGTTTCAATACGTATAGAAATGAATAAATAGACTCAAGTCAAATTCTAAAGCTCTTGGCCAGCTTGAAGCCAGATACTCTGCCGCTCTACGGAATGAGAACGACCTCCTCTGTATCATAAAGATTAACACCTACAAAAACGGAAATATACGGCAGCAAATGGCTAGTACAGATCAGAGAGAAAACAGACATTAAAGTTATCATCTAAAAATAACAGAAGAACATGATTCCCAGACTTAAGATTGTGATATTTTCAGACACAATTGCAAATCTATCTCTAAATATCGCATTGGCACTAATATCTTAATATTTTAAATCCACTACATTTCCCACGGTACCATCAGGGTCTGTAGATCAGAACGACTCCAATTTTAACTCCGCACTACATTCCCCAAGGTACCATCAGGGTCTGTAAATCAAACGACTCCAGTTTGAACTCCGCACTACATTTCCCACGGTACCATCAGGATCTGTAGATCAGAGCGTCTCCAGTTTGAACTCCACACTACATTTCCCACGGTACCATCAAGGTGTGTAGATCAGAGCGACTCCAGTTTGAACTCCGCACTACATTTCCCACGGTACCATCAGGGTGTGTAGATCAGAGCGACTCCAGTTTGAACTCGGCACTACATTTCCCACGGTACCATCAGGGTGTGTAGATCAGAGCGACTCCAGTTTGAACTCCGCACTACATTTCCCACGGTACCATCAGGGTGTGTAGATCAGGGCGACTCCAGTTTGAACTCCACACTACTTTTCCCACGGTACCATCAGGGTGTGTAGATCAGAGCGACTCCAGTTTGAACTCCGCACTACATTTCCCACGGTACCATCAGGGTGTGTAGATCAGAGCGACTCCAGTTTGAACTCCACACTACATTTCCCACGGTACCATCAGGGTCTGTAGATCAGAGCGACTCCAGTTTGAACTCCGCACTACATTTCCCACGGTACCATCAGGGTCTGTAGATCAGAGCGACTCCAGTTTGAACTCCACACTACATTTCCCACGGTACCATCAGGGTCTGTAGATCAGAGCGACTCCAGTTTGAACTCCACACTACATTTCCCACGGTACCATCAGGGTCTGTAGATCAGAGCGACTCCAGTTTGAACTCCGCACTACATTTCCCACGGTACCATCAGGGTCTGTAGATCAGAGCGACTCCAGTTTGAACTCCGCGGTATCAGCAAGGTCCGGGTGATAGGGCCGTCGACAGTTCTGCCTGTCGGTTGATAAGGTTCCTGAGAGGAGATGATTTCGTATTTAATTGGCGGATAATCTTGCAGCTCACTCGAACCAATCTCTGGAGCTGATACTTAGACGGAAGAGGACAGCGCTCCTCAAGACTTTTCAGAAATATTTTTCATATTTTCACATTATAAATTACTTGAATATTTTTATTACCAATTAACAGGTACGTATTTTACTTTAAATTTTCCAACTCCAAGTTTTTTTATGTGTAAAATTGAATAATATAGCTACCCTCATTCTATAATCTAATTTTCCGTTTGTTCCCTTGTTAAAATTGTATTGTTGCTAATTCTCTTTTTTTTTGTTGATATATTGTGAATAATTCTAACGTTCATCTAGACATTTGTTTTTTACATTGTTGAAAATATTAAAACCTGTTTTCATTTATTTCTTATATCTATTGTTATATTTGTGTGTGATTGTATTGTTTTCGGTGTGTGACTCTATTGTTGTACGAGAAATTCTTTTGTTGTAGATGTATGCTACCATTGTTGTAGCTTTTCGAATAAATATTTATGTCTGTGTGATTTTATTGTTCTAGTTGTGTGACTCTATTTTAGTATGAAGTATTAAATTGTTGTAGGTGTGTGGCTCCATTGTTGTACGAGGGATTCCATTGTTGTAGGTGTGTGGCTCCATTGTTGTACGAGGGATTCCATTGTTGTAGGTGTGTGGCTCCATTGTTGTACGAGAGATTCTATTGTTGTAGATGTATGATTCTATTATTGCAGCTATTCGATTAAATATTTATATCTTTTTGAAAATAGAGTAATCCATAAATAAATCTTTAAATAAAAAGGTAATATATTGGATCAAAATATCATTTATTTTACCAATATTTCAGTTGGCTGAATTCCAACCTTTATCAAGGCATTATAACATATTTATGTGTGTCAACAACAAAACAATTGTTTTAGATGAGTGATTCTATTGTAGATGTACGAGTCCATTGTTGTAGTTTTGTTATTCTATTAAATTCTCTCTCTAACAATACTTATAAAACTTGCTTCGATTGCTTGATGTTCAACCTATTAGTGTTTCAAATTATATCTTATTGTAAATACATTCAAATAATATATTTGTAAATAACTTGTTTTATGAAATTTCAAAAATATTTAACTGTAGATACAGGGTGTCCTATAATAACGGAGTTAAACATTTTTAGCCATATTTTTATTAAGTGAGAAATAGTTATCCAGAAATTATTCGAAAAAGGATAAATAAAAATTAGGTAAAAAGTTTCTTTTTATTTTTAATTTGTAAGATTTCGAGCAAATATACTGTTCTTCAACCGGCTAATACTCTATGTATAATCTCTTAATAATATTTATACAAAATAATCGGAAAACCTTCTCAAAACAAAAACAAAGGTTTTCCAATTATTTCGTATAAAAATTATTTAGAGATTGTACATAGAATATCAGCCCGTTGTGGAGCAGTATATTTTTGCTCGAACGCTTGCAAATTCAAAATTAAAAGAAACCTTTTACCTAATTTTAATTTATCCTTTTTTCGAATAATTTTATTAAACATAAAAAATTGAACAAATTAACAATGTATAGCACAATAATTAGGATTCTAACTAACTATTTACTCAGCCGGTTTCAAAGTGGCCTCCCTTGGCGGCGATACACAGGTTCAAACGTGACTTGAAATTTTCGGCTATGGGCTGCAAGTCCTCCTGCGACAATCGGTCCCATTAGCAGCGTAGCGATCGCTTCAGTGACTTCAAACTTCTGTGGCGTGTAGCACAGGCCCTGGTTTGTAGAATGCACCACACGCTGTAATCCATCGGGTTGAGATCGGATGAGTAGGGCGGCCATTCCGCCGACGTGATGAAGTCCGGAAAATTGGCCCTACACCAGTCCTGAGTCAATTTTGCCTTGGGAGCCGGCGCGGAGTCCTGCTGGAACGTCCAATCCACATCGCCGAAGTGCTGTTTAGCCCACGGGAGTACGACGGCCTCGAGAATGTCGCGGCGATATACT
Organism: Cordylochernes scorpioides; assembly: GCA_030710605.1. Lineage (NCBI taxonomy): Eukaryota > Metazoa > Arthropoda > Arachnida > Pseudoscorpiones > Chernetidae > Cordylochernes > Cordylochernes scorpioides. The sequence continues at coordinate 2,469,040 of CP092873.1, forward strand.
TCTTGGTTGATTTTGACCCCTGATCCACTGGCGCAAATCCTGGTTCATTCCATAACCGACTGCAGATTGTGGCGGTGTTCTTTGATTTGTACAATACCTCATAAGCCGAAAGGAAATGGTGTTTAACCTTGCAACGATAAGCCTAGAACAAATATTCACTAATGTATAAAACCGGTACAAAGCTAGAGGTTATTCAAGCCACGAGTGAATCAATCTCGAACAAAGTGTAAATCAAAGTTGGAACAAGAACTGAACGGATCGGGCGGAACAAGAACGGGATGGTGGAAACGGACAGAACGGAATAGTGGAAACGTAAAGAAAGGTATGGGCGGAACAATACATTTCGGAATGAGGGAAACAAGACAGAACGGAATAATTGGAACAAGACAGAACGAAATGGTGGAACCAGACAGAATGGAATGGGGAGAACAAGACAGAACAGAATGGGTGGAACAAGACAGGAAGGAATGGGGAGAACAAGACAGAACTGAATGGGCGGAACAAGACAGGAGGAATGAGCAGACAAAGACATAACGGAGTGAGCGGATCAAGACAGAACGGAATAGTGGAAACGGACAGAATGGTATGGGTGGAACGAGACATGATGGAATGGTTGAAAAAATCAGAACGTATTGACGAGGAACAAGACAGAACGTAATGAGCGGAACAAGACAGAACGGAATGAGCGGAACAAGATAGAACGGAATGAGCGGAACAAGACCCAACGCGCCCCAAACGCCACAATACTCCCCGGTGTTTACCCAATACAGCGGTGACCCACGCAGGTGGCAGTTCCACGAACATCCTCCCTCTATACGCCGACAGTATTTGTGAGAAAGGGGGAATTTGCCCCCTTTCAATATTGTCCCTACAGCCAAAACTGTTCCCCATTGTATGCTTCATAATTCGCGGTCAGTGAAATTTTGACTATTTGGATTAAAAAAGTAAACAAATTCAAATTTTCAACAAATAATTTTCTTTTATTAAGGAATTATAATAGGGATTCCTTCTACCAAACATTTATATGTCTAAAGATGCCATCAAATTCGCCTCGTGCTATTTTTTTAGATTGGAAAGACAGTTTGAACCAAGATGTTTCGAAGATTAACGACAGAGGAGGAGATCGCTCCTTTGGTCGAAAGATTACATGAACAGTCCTGCTTGGTTTTGAAGTAGCACAACGCCTGGGCCATTGGAAGACCCGACCTGGACCCCGTAGTTACTGTAAATGGATCCCACCACTTCAAGGGTGACAAGCAATACGATATTCCATGTCGCAACTGATGTCCCTCCTTGCACATGTGCTCCATAGGATGTTCAAATAAGTATGTCGTGGAGTTTGCCATCGTGAAATATATACATCTTCAGCACATGTGCTCCATAGGATATGTAGATAAGTATGGTTTATTCCATCGTGGCATATAGACAAATTCCTCATATCTTCTCCATAGAATATTTAAATAAATATGCCATAGAGTTTGCCATCGTGGAATATAGACATATTCTACATATCTGCTCCATAGGATATGTGAATATATGTATCTTATAGTTTGCCATCGTGGAATATAGACATATTCTACACATGTATTCCATAGGATATGTGAATAAGTATGGTCTGCCACATTGTGGAATAAAGACATCTTCTGCATATGTGTTCAATAGGATATGTAGATAAGTATGGTTTGTGCCATCGTAGAATAGACATCTTCCGAACATGTACTCCATAGGGTATGTAAATGTGTTATAGAGTTTACCATCGTAGAATAGACATCTTCCGCATATGTGTTCCATAGGATATGTAAATAAGTATCTCTTTCGGACTATCTAGAAAAATGGCATCCTAATTAGGCTAATCAGGAAGAGCCTTCATGAGAGCTGATACCACCTCTATACATTATTTTATTCATCACCAGTATTACCATTTTACTAATTAACAACTCCCAGGTAAGAGGACACCTCTCTAAAGGACATTTTTGCTCTACAAACTCCTTTATTGAGGTGGCTCTACTCTATTACTATGACAGAAATCAGGTGAAATTATTTTGATGCTACTTTTTAATTAGAAATAATTTCTAAATGGTAAAAGGATCTCCAGTCCAACTTCTTAATGAAACAACACCCCAAGGGATGAGCATTTTCTGTTGAATTAAAGAAGAAAAAGCCTTATTGGGATTTGAAAACAAACAGTTGGATGTTGAATCAGTCGGTTGAATTAAAGAGGTTCGACTGTCCTTCCATAGGATTGGTGGATTAGCTCGGCCACTTTACATATCCATGAGAATCCATTTAAATGGAAAGATAGAGTATGGTTTGTGCCATCGTGGAATGTGCTCCATCACGACACACTTAAAGCGTGCTATTAGGGAATTACGGACATCTCGGCCCAACAGGTCCGCTAGTCTAGCAACCAATGGACTATCGTCCATACGCCGCTAAAAGAGCCATTTAGGTCAAACTCCTCAAATCTCTGAAGATATTTGAAATTCTCAATCTTCCGACTTCAACCGAAAATCGTTTATTACCAAAATCTTCACTGATATATCAATGGAGAAAATATTTATATAAATAATGTGTTGGTTCCAGCGCATGTTACAACAATGGTAATCATAGAATAAGAGAAACAAGTTGGGAGAAGAGAATCTTTATATAAGAAAATGATGGTACAAGATTTCGGCTAAGACGTCTTTCTACGGGTACCTGGTTAAGCTCTTCTCCCAACTTATGTTCCTTCTCCTAATAGTGAATAGAGAGATTGTCATTGTCTTAATGATAAAAACTTAAGTCCATAGTTTGCTTAAATACCATTTGTAAGATTCCACCCTTCAGTGTAACATATAAAAACAGAATGATCCAATACAGTAATAGAGATCTAAAGAACCACTCCTACCTGACTGGTGTTTCTTCTCCTAATAGCAAATAGGGAGATTGTGGTTGTCTTAATGATAAAAACTTATGTCCATAGTTTGCTCAAATACCATTTGTAATACTCCACCCTTCAGTGTAACATATAAAATCAGAATGATCCAATACAGTATTAGAGATCTAAAGAACCACTTCTCCCAAACTTGTGCTTCTTCTCCTAATAGTGAACAGGGAGATTGTGGTTGTCTTAATGATAAAACCTTAAGTCCATAGTTTGCTTAAATACCATTTCTAATACTCCACCCTTCAGTGTAACATATAAAAACAGAATGATCCAATACAGTAATAGAGATCTAAAGAAGCTGTAGATTAAATTGGCGAAACCGCTGGGAGAGTTCAACACTGATGATCCAAGCCCTCCTGTTTAATTTAGTTAGAATATTTATGTTTATATAAAGGTTTAATATAATTTTTCTATGATTGTGTAAATATTCATTGAATTTATCATCATCACCTTTTTTGTTTTTACAAAAAGGTTATATGAAAAATAAAGTAAGAATTTAAAGTGTGTGGGTTGCCCTCATGTTTACTGATCCAATGTTTTAATAATCTAAGGTTTATATTGTATTAAAAAGTTAAAAAACCTCCCAATATATATATTTTTATTGCAGTAAAGATAGTAGAAAATTTATTTATTTGTGAAAAAGAAACATTCGCGTATTAATGTCTTCATTTGTTATAGATGGCATGTTACTGTTTTGTGATAATTATGGTCTTCAGAGGTCCGTTCAGTTAGTTACGGTGATTAATAGGGTTGGGATTGAGCAAGAATGGGAGGGGGGGGGTGATTGAAGTAATTTTTTAAAGGGAGAGGTGTTAACTTGCCGGAAAGGACAAACCTCCAGTAACAGGATAAGATATAGACAACAGCAGACATGTGGAATACGCCAAGAGTTCAAAGCAGAAGAGCCCCGCCATGACCTGTGGGTCACGAGGCCTTACGCTGCCGACCCGAGTCTTGCATCATGCTTCCCAGAACAACCTCGCCAATGGAAAAACTCTCGTACAAGAGAGGGGAAAAAAAAAAACGCTGGGCGGTGACACGCCCCCGCTAACTAGCCAATAGGCGCTCGCGGAGGAAGTGACGTCATATCGCGCGGGTATAAAGAGGCGCGCGGGCCGGGAGAGCGCATGTGACTTCCAGATTCTTAGCATACACCGCAACACAGACCTCGATCAACGGTTGTTCAGGTAGGTAGCTTCTGTTTATTTACTTCCTTTGTTTATTTATATTCAACTGTTTAGATAAGATTTTAACCACGTATTACGTAACCTTTTATTGAGAGAAATAGATAAAGAATTTTGAAAATAGAGCAATCCATAGATAAATCTTTAATTAAAAAAGACATATATTGGATCAAAATATCATTTATTTTACCAATATTTCAGTTGGCTGAACGCCAACCTTTATCAAGGTGTTATAACGTTTTAAACTGTCAAAATGTTATAATACCTTGATAAAGGTTGTCGTTCAGCCAACTGAAATATTGGTAAAATAAATGATATTTTGATCCGATATATGTCTTTTTTATTAAAGATAAAGAATTAAACTGAATTTTTGGTTTCTATTGAAACAACCTCCAACTGTCATTATTGCTATGATGAAAACCGATATTAAGAGGGTCTGGCTCATCGATGGTGAACCCTCTCATCTTTTTATGTTTTTTGTCTTGACGCAATAGTGGGTAGTTTGTCTTTTATATAGAAGATAAATTCCGGATAAAAAATACACTCATGGACAAAACTTAAGGAAGTTGTACTTTTTAGCATGTATATCGGGATTCAGACAATAACTCTGAAATATATTACAGTGACCTTTATTGAAGACACGAGATAACGAATATACACTCATAGACAAAACTTAAGGAAGTTGTACCTTTCAGCATGTATATCGGGATTCAGACAATAACTCTGAAAGATATTACAGTGACCTTTATTGAAGACACGAGATAACCAATATACACTCATGGACAAAACTTAAAGAAGTTGTACCTTTTAGCATGTATATCGGGATTCAGACAATAAATCTGAAAGATATTACAGTGACCTTTATTGAAGACACACGAGATAACCAATATACACTCATGGACAAAACTTAAGGAAATTGTACCTTTTACCATGTATATCGGGATTCAGACAATAACTCTGAAAGATATTACAATGACCTTTATTGAAGACACGAGATAACCAATATACACTCATGGATAAAACTTAAGGAAGTTGTACCTTTTAGCATGTATATCAGGATTCAGACAATCTGAAAGATATTACAGTGACCTTTATTGAAGACACACGAGATAACCAATATACACTCATGGACAAAACTTAAGGACGTTGTACCTTTTTATCATGTATATCGGGATTGAGACAATAACTCTGAAAGATATTACAATGACCTTTATTGAAGACATACGAGATAACCAATATACACTCATGGACAAAACTTAAGGAAGTTGTACCTTTTATCATGTATATCGGGATTCAGACAATAACTCTGAAAGATATTACAGTGACCTTTATTGAAGACACGAGATAACCAATATACACTCACGGACAAAACTTAAGGAAGTTGTACCTTTTATCATGTATATCAGGATTCAGACAATAACAATGAAAGTTATTACAGTGACCTTTATTGAAGACCAAGTTGGAACAAAATTGTCTCTGTCTCCTTCAAAAAAATGTCGACCGCGATATTAAAGACTTTCCACTCAAGTTTTGTCAATGAGTGTAGTTTTTTGTTTATTATTTCTTTTATATATTGATGAAGCGTTTATAATTTATTATGTTTATTTTATTGAAAAATGTTTGGGCCATCAGTGAATATAGAAAATCTAATTATGTATATTGACGCAATGATTCACATGTCCAATCCATGTCTCTGGGTGACCTCCACCTTTCACTCCATCTCACATTGATGTTTTGTTCCCCGGCACCAGTAACACCGATTGCTAGATTATTCACATTGCGATATAACTGAACATTTTGAAATTTAAAATCTTCTATGAAATACCTGAACTATCTTATGATAAGCTGGAATTGTATAAAGTATTACATATGTAAAGTTTTCCGAGAAATTTCTTATTTTCTGTTATTAATTATTAGATAATAAAGTAAACGTTTAAGGATGAGTATATTTTAAAAGATAGATATTTAAAAGAAACATCCGTGATGTTTATATTTCCTATGTTGTTCTGTTTGGTTATAATGTACTCACTGGTGGGGTTGGGCAAGAAATTTGGGGGGAGGCTGAGGAAAGGGTATTGACACGGTTGACAACATAATTTTATTGACATCTTGTCAATACATGCAAAAGTGCACAGTCTGTTTTAGAAAGATAATTACTATATACAATGAATATGGCGTCTCTGCAGAGTTTGGTGGAGAATCGCCAGCGTATTGAAGCAAAGGACGTTTCTTTGTAGAACTGAGCCGCCTCAATACCGGCATCGACTTGGCTAACCATTTGAGTATAAATATTTTGACCGAGGACCATGTTCCTTTTCACAAATATATTTTTATCGCTGTAAGGACGGTAGAGGTTTATGTGTGAAAAGAAACATTCGCGTATTGATATGTCATTTGTGAAGAAACTTGTTGCTTTTACCTTTGGTCTCCTCATAGAGAAGTTCTTCCTTAAGGCATTGTAGATAACACAGAGGATCCCGTGCTGTCCACCACGTGCTGTCCAATGACCGTAAGTGACGACAGACTGTCAAGAGCCCCGTGGCCTCGTGCTCCGGAGGCTATCTCCGCGGGATGTCAACGTCCGTAGCAACTCTGCCGCTAAGTCTTGTACTGACAGCCATATTTGTCGCCTCCCGAAACCTCTAGATCCTAGTTGACTGAACTCCTACTGCTGGCTGACAAAGTGGATGGAATCTGAATTCAAGAGACCAAACTTAAATCAAGAACAAAGCTTAAATTAGGGGCTTTCAATATCAGACAAAACAGAGAGGTCGAACAAAATGGAGGTCTTTTGTGTCCTATTGTGAATTTGATCACTGAATATAGTCTCTAGATCCTCTTTTGACAAATGTGACAGTTTAGAGGTTGTCTTCCCGATATTCATTGTTCTTAAAATTGAAGACATTTCGGCCAGTAAAGGTTTTATTATCACAACGTTTCGACATTTTGTCTTCCTCAGAATACACAGAGTATTTGGCAAGGTGTTAAAATGATTCTGAAGTTGTATGAGAGCGTTCTAACGCGATCTTTCAAATTTAGTACAAAATCTAACTTAGCTCGCAGTGTTCGAGTCTACGTGGGTTCAACAAACGTAGAACTTACTCGAATGTCTGCATGGACATTATAGGATTCTTATTGAAGTGAAAACATCACACTTCCAGGGGTATCTCTTTAAAAAAAAATTAAAATCTCTTGTTCTCGGACATGGAAGTCTTTCTACAGAAGACATACAAATTCTTGAATATCCAATAGGTCGCGGGATTCTTGTCCTATTGTCAATATACCAATACCTCGCTTTGCGTCGTTTCGTTTTGCGTTTTTTTCGAAGTTGCGTCTCTGCTTAATTTTTACTGATTTTCACTGTGCGCCGTTAGATTTTCGAAGTTGCGTTGTTTTAGATTCGAGTCTTTATTTTTTATTTTATTTTATTTATTTTTTTCCTAAAATATGGCAACACCTTTGTTTTTGATTGCGCCATGCCATCAAAATTTGGGGATTCCCTTTCTAACTAAAAATCAACGCAAATTTAATACAATTTTATTTTCACTTTGCCTCGTGTTTTTTTGGAACGTAACCCCGACGCAAAGCGAGGTATGGGTGTATATCGTAGTTCTCCTGTAGCAGAGATTCCGAGTCCGAAAATTAGAGATTTGAATTACATATTTTCAAATAAATAAACTTGTCCCTTAAACCTAATATAATCTTAATTATTGATACAGGAGATTGGATTATAGGATTCGTTTACCTTGAAAAGAAGGACAGCAGAAATGTCTGAATATAAAGGATCAGAAAATTAACTTATTAACAACATTTATCTTTCTTTAAGTTTGGGGTAACCTGGCCGGCATTCATTGTTCTTATAAATTAAAAGACACTTTAGCCAGTAAAGGTTTTTATGTTCATAACGTAAACAGAAATATTTTGTCATTGTCAGGATACAGAGTATTTGGCAAGGTGTTAAAATGATTCTGAAGTTGTAAGAGGGCGTTCTCACGTGATCTTTCAAATTTAGTACAAAATCTAATTATAAATATCGCGTGAGAAGGCCCTTACAACTTCAGAATTATTTTTAACTCTCCTGGTCAAATACTTTATTTTTATTTTTCCTGAAGACGACAAAAGATTTTTGTTCGAAACGTCGTCAAATTAAAACCTTTACTGGCCGAAATGTATCTTAGTTAAGAACATTTATTTTGTCGTTAAACTGGAGCGGCAGGTAATCAAGGAGGTGACAACTCAGGAAAGTCGGCGAACGCTATAAATGTCCGACTCACTCACAAGCTTCGTATAGCCCCTCGCCTACTCTTTGAACCCTCTCTATGTACAGACCCCGGGTCCCTATATGGAGTCAATAAGCAAATACACTCATGGACAGAATTCAAGAAAGTTGTACCTTTTACCATGTATATCGGGATTCAGACAATAACTCTGAAAGATACACTCATGGACAAAACTTAAGGAAGTTGTACCTTTCAGCATGTATATCGGGATACAGACAATAACTCTGAAAGATACACTGATGGACAAAACTTAAGGAAGTTGTACCTTTCAGCATGTATATCAAGATTCAGACAATAACTCTAAAAGATACACTCATGACAACACTTAAGGAAGTTGTACCTTTTACCATGTATATCGGGATTCAGACAATAACTCTGAAAGATATTACAGTGACCTTTATTGAAGACACACGAGATAACCAAGTGTGAACAAAATTGTCTCTGTCTCCTTCAAAAACAGACAACCTGAGACATCAAAATATGAAAACAAAGTTTTATCCAGCCGTCCCGAGTTGATCCTAAAGTCTTACCACTGTGTAGTATTGACAGTAAAACGTTCCGTAACACAATTTTTTAATGAACGAAGAAATCGTTTGATAGAAGGAGGGTGTGTTTTAAAAAGTTTGTATACACAGTGTGGCCAGACCAGACTATCCTGATACTTTATCTTTGAAGGAAATGATACCGTTTGTTCAACTCTCCCCCGCCTTTTTTTCAAATGAAGTTTTTTTTTTGTCTACATAGACTTGTGGTATATCTCCTTCGGCAGATTTATAAATGATAGAATATACTCGTTTTTTACTACTGTGGAAGGGCAGAAATGCTTGGAAGCTCGGTTAAATAGAAAAACCTTAAAAGAAAGTCTTCGCCTCACAATTTTGTACTTTTGTAAACATATATTTATCCACATACGGGTGGATTTTCCAATTTATAGGAACATCGAAGTTGTCAAATTCTGAACACCTGCTTGAGGTGTTTGTGCTAAACTCAAACATATCTCCTATACCAGAATTTGTATATTTTCCACATACCGTAGAACTGGGTAAAGCTAAGAGATTCGTTAGAGCTCCTTGTACCAAAGTTGGAAGGATGCTTTAGGACTTCGTCAAAAAAGCGATCTTCATTAAAGAACTGACTAATAGATTTAAACGTGACGATCTCTTCAGGCGGTAGCTACTGTAGATTCCTTGTAGACGTCGCTGTTTCCAAAGTGTTGAACTCTTCAAAGCTGCGTTCTTCTCTCTACAGATTCAGCTAAACATTCTAAAGCGATATTTAAGGATTGCTCGAATGTAATTTATATTGAGTGATTTGATTAATTTCGAGGATTTTTGCTATTCTTCTGAAGTGAATGTTTCGCTGTGGTATGTCTTATGGTTGAATTTGAAGTATCTTATCTTGAGACTTGGCACACCTCCAGTCATCGAGTCTCTGCCTGTCCCAACATGTGAAGTGTACGTTACACTTCATCTTGTCACATCACGTGTGTCTTATCAACATTCACACATGTGTGTGTCTACAGCCCGGCATGCCTCATTGGAGCCTCCAAGTAGTACTGTTGGTTCTTCTGCCCGCAGTTTTCGCGCGACGAGTGGACTTCTCATCCAGGCTTCGCCGCGCTAGCGTGAGTCCTCTTTGTCACCTCGTGTCACATGTCACGTCACATCATCACCACCTTACTTCACACAAGAGATCATCACCCATCACTTCATTCCACAGAACAGCCTCACTTCATTCCACAGAACAGCTTCACATTATCTTCACCTCACTTCATTCCACAGAACAGCCTCGCCTCACTTCATTCCACAGAACAGCCTCACTTCATTCCACAGAACAGCCTCACGTCATTCCACAGAACAGCCTCGCCTCATTTCATTCCACAGAACAGCCTCGCCTCATTTCATTCCACAGAACAGCCTCGCCTCACTTCATTCCACAGAACAGCCTCACTTCATTCCACAGAACAGCTTCACCTCACTTCATTCCACAGAACAGCCTCGCCTCACTTCATTCCACAGAACAGCTTCACCTCACTTTATTCCACAGAACAGCCTCGCCTCACTTCATTCCACAGAACAGCCTCGCCTCATTTCATTCCACAGAACAACCTCGCCTCACTTCATTCTACAGAACAGCCTCGCCTCACTTCATTCCACAGAACAGCTTCACCTCACTTTATTCCACAGAACAGCCTCGCCTCACTTCATTCCACAGAACAGCCTCGCCTCATTTCATTCCACAGAACAACCTCGCCTCACTTCATTCCACAGAACAGCCTCACCTCACTTCATTCCACAGAACAGCCTCACCTCACTTCATTACACAGAACAGCTTCACATCCCTCCACTCTGACTGCTCTTATCTATCATTTGATCATCCTGATACAACTCCATCATCATCACTATCATCACCCCCCTTCTGTCAATCTCAATCATCATTATATCAACATTTCATCACCATTTGGCGTCGGATCCTCCCACACCGTATATCCCGTGACTCCTGGTCACCCTATCTGATATACGGTCGTTATCTGTGTGTGCACATCACTTCACATCGATTTATCTCACATCATGTGATCTCTCAGCATCATCGCTCTGGTCCACTGAGGTTTATCTCCTCAAGGACAACAGAGTGACCTTCTTCATTACATGAATGAAGTCGAAAGCTTATCCCGACTTTCATTCGGTCATATTTTATGTTAGCTATCCCATTGGGATGTTGACCGTCCTCTACTGGAGTTGTATTCCCACTGGGAGGTACAAAAAGAGGTTTTACAATTGGGATTGACACCAAATAGCATTTCTTAAGTACTTTTAGAGGACCATATGTTGGGGAAGATGTTTATTTCTGCCCCTGGGGTTGGTTTGACCCTCCTGTATATATTGAGAAAGTTTATAGGAGATCCAGAGTCGACTTTGCGTCCATATAAATGGTTAGTTGTAATAGTTAGTGGTTTATGTATGAATGGAAAATGGTTTCTAGCATCGCTTTCTAGACATCACTCAACCATTCAAGTATGGTCCTACAAGATCGTACTGAGTGATTCCTCTAGAGAAAAAAAAAGATTGGATATTTTTAAATGATAAAAAGAGGAATTCTTTGAATAAATAAAATATCTAAACATTGAAAAAAACCTGGTTTATTGGAATGGTTAGAGAGTGGAACAGTTTGTAAAAGAAAGTAACCTTTCGCTCTATATACCTGTTTCATGATTTTTCAGGATGCCCCAAAGATCAGCTTTTTTGGTCGTTGAGATACAGCTTGGACCACGCTGATGAGGGTCAACAGCCCGAAACGCCTAATTGGTTAGTTTTTCTTGATGAATCAAGAAAGAATATTTTGGTCAATTCTTGAATAATTAAAAATCAACGATTAGAAGAGAATTTTATTCCTCAGATGACACAAGCCATCAGAAATTTTTAGTTGGAATATCAGGAGATGCCTTTTTTATTTCTTTAAAGAAAGTAAAAGTTCTGATTTATCGTAGAGGAAGTTTGAGAGTTCGATTCCAACTCTGGAAATTTTTTTTTGAGTGCGCTCGGCATTTATCTTGTTGGAAGATCGGCAGAATCACCTTGGCCGCTCCTTATCAGAGTATGACGCACGAGTTACGCACCAAGTGGATTGGTGGTGTTTATGTTTGGGTTCGTAGGTCACTTCGTCCAGACTGGCTCTATCTTAGGAGATTTGAATTTCATCTTCTTTTTTAACACACTGGTCATTTTTACTCTTCTTTCTTATCTCCACTCAATCATATTTGGGTATCAAGTTGTGATCCTTGATGGTGTCTGTTTGACAATCACCATGACTGGGTGAATAAGGAATCAAAAGTTATATGATAAACATTTGCCGGGGGGGGGGGGGGAAACATTAGTTATTATCAGAATCTTTTAATCAGGAAGTCAAAGAAAAGAAACGCTTGATTCCTTATTGTTTAAATCAAAGTGTAAAATCAGGGTTTATTATAAATCAACAGTTATATATATAATACAATATAATACAGCTTGTGATTTTAAAGCGACATTTGAAAATTATCCCGCATGTGTTTCTTTTCAACTAAAAATCAAAAATTATTTTAAGGAGAAATAACGATTATTTCTAACCTTAGGGATGAGGTATGAAAGGATGAATTGTGAAGAGTAATGATAAACGGAAAAATAAAGTGTTCAGGGATGGGAAGTTGTATATGTACAAATGTCTTCAGCAAAGAAGGCTTCCCCACTTTGAGAGAGTTCTCCTCCAGACAAGGTCTTCACTCCTCAGTTCTACACCGAGGAAGTATCTATAGATGTGTGGCAGACGACAGGAAGAGCTTGTAGATTGACGTCTTAGATGACGTCAGAATGACGTGGTAATCCATTGACCGAAGAGCCTTGCTCTCTCCTAGATGAGGTATAATCCGAAACACACTCTGGTAAATATGTAAATGAGTTTTCTCGAGCGCACCAAGGCTGCACGTGCCGACGTGAAATAAAACCCAAGGTCTGTGCGGCCTTCACCTCCGAGCTTGCCCAACCATCGCCACTCTAGCTAGACCCGGCGTAGCTGTACACATTCTGTTCATTGTTGATTATTTGGAACTTCTGTTTCTTTTTGTTTAGGTTGATATAAACACCGGTCACTCAAATCTCCTTTCTTGATAAAATACATCGCCGGTACTATTTTAAATCGTGAGAAATTACGGAGGGGCTGTTGAAGCAGTAGTCTAGAGTCTAGACTTGGTTCTCGACCGCTACGACCTGGGATCAAATCCCGCATTGGACACTTTTTTTTTTTTTGAAAAAAAAAGAAAATACTCAAATGGACATGTGTTCTTGAAAAAGTCCAACCCCACCAGCGAGTGCAAGTAATCAAATGGCGTTCTGGCATACTTGTAATGGCAAAAAGTTGAACTGTGCTTTTCACAAGTCTAGACATGTGGTGTACTTAGAGTAAAAGCATTTGCTAACTACCCACCATGATTATCATGGTCTGTATCATATGCATTAGGGATAATTGTCATTGTTGCATATAATTGTTGTTGACTGTAGCTAAGTGTTGTTTGTTTGTTGTGTGCAGCTCCTGGCTAAATACCACCGTACAGCTAGATCAGGTGAGTTTTCGCACATTTCGTCTTATATGCCACACGACTTGACTTAATATACCAGTCTTCTGCCATGCACACAAAACTTTCTTTTTTATTATTAATATTTGAAAACTCAACACAAAAATTTGTATCATTGCTTCGGTATCATCATTTGCATCACTGTAGAGCACTGTAGTTACAAATCTGGGCATAAATAAATACTTTTTACTATTTATCAACTCTCCGGTAAGAGGACACTGGCAATGCAATTAGGTGTTATCCTTTACAGAGAGGTAGTTCTACTGTATTTAAAGGAAACTGTCACAATACACTGTTGCTGACCGAGACGGTGCAGGAACGGGGTTGACACGGCCAGGACATTCGCTGTTCCTGCGTCACCCGCTGCCAGAGCTCGTGGCGGCCAGCGAGGCCGAGAGCATCGTGCTAGACTGCGAGGCCGGTGGAAACCCGCCGCCCACCATCCACTGGCTGAAGGATGGCCACCGTGTCGCCCAGGTAGGTCCATCGCCCCGCTACAGCCGCTCTGTGCCAACGCCGGCTTTGCAGCAGGGGTCCTGGGAAGTCCAGGAAGCCGAGAACGACGGCAACCAGGACTTGGAACCTCAGATCGGACTCAGCTACACTAAGTCCCGGCTGTATCTGGACTGCGTCGAGCCCCGGGACTCTGCTGTCTATACCTGCGTGGCTGAGAATCCATACTTCCGCGAGTCCACACAGACCGTGCTGCAGGTTGAGGAGTCCCTGCGAGACTCGGGAGCTCGCTGCCTCTCCAAGAAGTCCTTCGGTGAGTTGTACGGATGTCGCGCTGTTCGCTTGTGTTGACACACCGGGGTCCAGGAGTCCCAGCTCGCGTCCACATGTGGACCCGCTCGAGGCTCGAGAACACGGGCGGGGAGGCCCAGCTGTTCTGCCGAGCTGGCGGTCAGCCGCGGCCCCAGGTGACCTGGACGGGCCCGGAGAATAAGTCGCTGGAGAACCTGAGCCGATTCCAGGTAAGGGCTTGGAAATATGGCACAAACCTCTTCTTTATTCAACAGCTCTCATGTAAGCAGTAGCCTTTGCTAATCAAAAGCTAAAAGTGTAAATAAAATATTTAATTCTTCTCTTATACCCACCCACGCGGCAGCTAATAAATAAATAGAGAATTTGCCGAAGAGGAAATTGATCTATGAAAGCATAGAGTACCTCTCCCGTCAAAACTGCTTTCTACCTGTGTAGACATGTGGTGTATTTACAGTAAAAGCAGTCTCTAACTTCTACTGGCCATGATTATCATGGCCTGTACCACGTGTACTAGGGATAATAAGAAAATAAAGGTGTTATATTTAGTCTAAAATAGTATTATACAACAAACAACAACAAAAGCCTTTATTGAGGACCTCTCGTCCTATAAATCCTTAGAGAACTAAGAATACAGAGATATATGTAGTAGGTATAGTATAGTATTTTCTACACTGTGACTATATACAACAGCAGCAACAAGCCTTTTTCTGGAAAAAATAGTGTTATAGAAGGATGGTAAAACTAGATATAACTTCAAAATACGAAACTATTATAGACGCGTACCATTCTTTTAAAATAAAACAATTTCTACTGCCCTTACTGCAATGGAAAAATTAATGGGAGGGCTTGGCTCATCAGTGGTGAACCCTCCCAGCGGTTTCGCCAGTTTAATCTACCATACCGCTGTTATATTGCATTTTTGGAACTTCCTTTTATAGTGATACTGATGCAAGACTCTTGGAATATATGTAAGAAACGCATTCCTGGATAATTTTTTTTCTAAATAATAAAGTACAAGATATTATAATAATTGGTATGAATTTTATGAGCGTAACATGGTCAATGCATAGATATCACAGTTTCAAGTTGATATTATTGTGAAAGTAGAAATTTGAGGAAATTTTCAACAGGAAACCTTCCTCAGCTGCATGTTCTCTGGAGCCATGGAGTTTAGAATCCCCCAGAGTCGGTCGCAAACAAACTTTTAGAGCATTTTGAGATAAAGAAGATGATCATTTTAAACAGATATTTTCAATAAAAAAAGCAAATTGATTCGTTTTTTAGCGATTTTTGCATATTTACCAACTTTGATTTGCACCCGCCGCTGTCTGGAGACACTGACGGTGGGCGACCTTGGCACACACAACCAAATCACATCCCCAAAAATAACTCCCATAAATCCCCGATACTTTGGTTCAAGGAAATGCTTTCTGCCATAAAACTTTTAAGTGCCAACGTCTTTCGCAAGACAGGATGGATGTCGCTTCTGCCATAAATTTAGGAATTGAGCAATCCTCCTCAAATAGCTTCTCCCACACTCTAGCACATACTGCTGGTCACAGATATGGATTCAACAAACTATTGAAATACCAATTTTCATCTTTAAATGAAACACACTTCTCAATGTCCTTAACTGCTATGAAAACTACAAGTAATTCTATTGTCTCCTCGATGCTTATTGTCCATGTTGTTGTTGTTGTCATGTCCAATCTCTTCATTGGAAAATGGGTGCCGTTGCCACGTTAGTCACCTTGGAAATGGACCAGAATTTGGTCTAATATTCCAAGGGTCCAGGGGGGACCGCAGGGAGGTATGGTCAGACTTCTACTCCCCCTTATTGTCCATAGTTTGATTAAATACCATAACCAAGATTCCATAGGATACATAGGCAGGATCGTCCAATACAATAGTAGAGCTCTAAGATTTAGTATGGTGGATTAAACTGGCGAAACGGCTGGGTGGGTTTCACCATTGATGAACCAGGCCCGTCTAATATTTTCATCGAAGTTGAGGACAGTAGTATATAAGTTACTTGAAAAGTAAAAAATCAGTGTTTTAATAATTCTATATTTCTTGAATTATGAATAATTGAAAAATGCAATTGTTTTTGTTAATAAAACCAAGAAGATGTCAACCCGGGTAGTTGGTGACTTCTGTACGAGGTGGCTCCAGGAACCTACTGCTGGGTTAACTTACTAAATAATCTTCTTCTTCTTTCTTATCCCCACACTGGGTGAAATAGAATGCCTTTGTCATTGAGACTGGGAGCACTACTCAGTGGCAGGCCGACTTAGCTCCAAAAGAAATGGCCGCCTCTGACATGAGGAACAGACGCCATGTGCAACCGCTCCTACATGGAGTACAAACGCTGCTCATCCTGTATCCCTGGATTAGGAGTCCTTACAGGGTACTATCAGCATGGCCAGCTGAACCTAGGTTTTTTACCGAGCTTGTTACTGCTCCCCCTCCTCCTTTTTCATCCGGGCTTGGGACCGGCAAAGGCGGAGTAAAATAATACTTTAATTCAGTAACTAGCTGTAGTTTAGAGAGTTTATTTTTTACCTAACATATCTTTCAGATTGTTTATCTTTTTATTCCAAACAGTTAAATTATTTTATCATTTTTAATAATAAGTGGAGTGGTGTCATACCTTTCAGCTTTATAAGGGTGGTTGGTGGAAGGCTGGTTAAACCATTTGGTTTTCGACCACTACGACCCGGGTTCGATTCGTAATTCGATATTCGAATAGTAAATTCGATAGTAATAGAATCGGAGGCAATTTATTCTTCAGAAAAAAAAGTGTCCAATACGGGATTCGATCCCAGGTCCTTGCTGTCGAGAGTCGGAGGTTTATACCACTACACCACTGGCCTTCATTAGAAATAATGTAGAACCTCTATATCAAGTGGAGGGATTACTGTGTTATCTATGAGAGACTCGGGAGCGACTTATCTCAGCGGGTTGTTTGAATTGACAGCGCGATCTTGTCAACAATGACGCAACTCCAATAAGGAATTGGCTGCGATAGAACGTAGCTTCCTGTACCTATTGTATATTGGTTAACTCAAACATAATTGGCATTTTTTAGCGTTGACTTTAAAATGCAATTACTCGCTTCAAAAAGACTTTATTATGAAAAAGGCATCTCCTTATCGGGCAAATGAAAGTTTCTGATGGCTTACGCCATCTATCGGAATAAATATGAACTATTTTCGTTGATTTTTAAATATTCCAAAATTGGCCAAAGATTTAATTAATCAAAATTAAAAAAAACATTGGAATCTATACATCCTTGCCAACGGGAAACTAGCTGATTTATCCCATTTTGATGCAATTCTGGAGTTGTAAGGCAATGAAATCATTAAAGGCAATTTTGGCATCGTCTTGATTTCTAAAGTATTTCCCTGCCAGGAAGCTGGTGAGGTGCCTGTGGTAGTTGGTAGGTCTGGTGAGTATGGAGGGTGAATTTCATAGCCCAGCTCATTCAGTTTTTGCATATAGACTATAGATATAGTCCTAGAAGCATTATGTGTACAGTTCTATTAAAACACCAACAAAGGAAGGGTATGTAGGAAACTCAGTCTAATACAATAAGAAGCCGGTGGAAGAGTGGGTCTCGATTCCCGACAGCCATGAACTGGGATTGAATCCCACGTTGGACCCTCTGTTTTAATATGTGAATAACCTTCACATATTATTCATTGTTGTCTTCTTTCTTCTTCTTTCTTGTCTCCACTAGGTGAAGTAGAATGCGACTGCCTTTGTCATTAAGACTGGGAGCACTACTCAGTGCTAGGCCGACTTAGCTCCAAAAGAAATGGCCGCCTCTGACATGAGGAACATACGCCATGTGCAGCCGCTCCTAACATGGAGTACAGACGCTGCTCATCCTGTATCCCTGGATTAGGAGCCCTTACAGGGTACTATCAGCCTGGCCAGCTGAGCCCAGGTTTTTTAATGAGCTTGTTGCTGCTCCTCCTTTTTCATCCGGGCTTGGGATCAGCAAAGGCGGAGTTTTCATTGTTGTAAATATCATAAACTAGGTTGTTCTTTTTGAGCGGTACCTAATAAAGTGGTTTTGGAACCAGTCTAATACAATAGTAGAGCAGTCTGAAGGTTAAACTGGTGAAACTGCTGGGAGGGTTCACCATTGATGAGCCATGCCCTTCTTCATTCAATGTTTATTCATTCTAGTATCAATATTGTGTCGCCAAGTTGCAGCTTTACAGGGTCGTCGACCTTGGTTTCTTCCTTCTTGGTGTTATACACCGAGCGGGTTTCCATATTCAGAGCAAATAAATAAAAGTAAAAGTAAATTACCTTTTAAAGTTATTGCGTTTATTTATTCGTTGTCTTCCTCGTAGGTCGTGATCCTCAGTCTAGGTCCTCTCTCGCTCTTATAACCAATCAAGATATATGTACAATAACAATATTACAAAAGGAATGAAACTATAAAAAGGAATGATGATAATCTAAATAATCTGTTTTAAATTAATATTAAATATTATAGAATATTTTGAATAAATGTAGGGCGCATTGATGTAACAATATAAGGTATGTGGAAATAGCTTTTATATTATAAATATATATATTTAAAATTAATGTTAAGACTCAATATTTGGCATTACATGAAGGTGTAGGTGATGTCTGAGGAAACTGGTGATGCTGCAGGTACTGGCTAACGGGGACTTGATGATCCGGGACATCAAGTGGGAGGACATGGGGGAGTACACCTGCAAAGTCCAGAACTCCAGGGGTTCGGACTCCACGGAGACTTTCCTCTACCCCACGCTGGTGAGTGGGGGACTAACCTTGGTGGGTCCAACCTGGACTTTCTGGGAACCCTATCTTTATATGCTGAGCCACCCGTGTATGTTTATTGACATTGTTTTCCGCGTGTATGTTTCTTGTATAAGTATTCTAGCAAAGTATTCATTATATTCTATGTACAGGTTATTTATTTTAATATTTATTTTATTTTGTCTTCTTCTTCTTTCTTATCTCCACTCAATCATATTAAGGTATCAAGCTTGTAAAGCTTTTTGATGGTGTCTGCCGGGGAAGAGTAGAGCTCATCAATGGATGAGTCAATACAGTCATTGATGTGTTTTAGGGTTTATATTTTTGTTACTCTGGAAAATTCCCTCATTGCTCATCTTGTATTTCATTAATGTTGATTTTGTTCTTGCCTTAAAAAAAAATTTCTGCGCCAGCCTGAAGTTTGTCTTTTCTAATTATCAAGGTGACAATATAAACCAACTTTCCCTTTCCATTTCTTCCTTCAAAAATATTGGGAGGGCCTGACTTATCAGTGGTGAACCCTCATAGCAGTTTCGCTAGTTATAAAATGGTAGATTTAACTGGAAAAATCGCTGGGAGGGTTCATCATTGATGAGTAAGGTCCTCCTAATATTCTTCTATCGCAGAAAGTAGAAAGTTGTTTTATTATCAGAAGAAAAAATCAAAGCTGAGAATAGTTCTAAGCGTCCTGTAGTTTCTTTAATGTGTCAAGTCTATCTAGACAAGCTTTCGAGTATATCTCGCCTTCATATCTCACCTTCGAGTATATCTCACCTTAAATGGAATGATGATAATCTAAATAATCTGTTTTAAATAAATATTAAATATCATAGAATATTTTGAATAAATGTAGGGCACATTGATGTAACAATATAAGGTATGAAAAAACAGTACAAATGTGTTATTGTACTGGGATAAGGTGCATAATTATGAAAAAAATACATCTCCTTATCGTGCAACTAAAAGTTGCTGATGGCTTGCGCCATCTATCGGAATAAATATCAACTATTCTCGTTGATTTTTACAACTGAATATTTTTATATTTACAAAATATTTTGCGCTGTTTTTACACAGGTTTTCACACCTGTCTAAGGTCAGACCTCCCGAAAGCTTACCAAGATTGTCACATCAAATAAAACTCTTCCATTGAAACTTATCGATTATTTCTACATGTCGCTTTGTTTCAACAAAACAAAAATTTTTATTATGAAAAAGGCATCTCCTTATCGTGCAACTGAAAGTTGCTGATGGCTTGCGCCATCTATCGGAATAAATGGATATCGGATAGATGGCGCAAGCCATCAGCAACTTTCAGTTGCACGATAAGGAGATGCCTTTTTTTCATAATTTATGCACCTTATCCCAGTACAATATCACAATTGTACTGTTTTTTCACAAAGGTTTTTATTGTTATACACTGGTCCGCAAAATTAAAGGAACAACATATTTTTTTCCTTTATCTCGAATTTTATTGAACATATATTAATGCAATTTTATACACAAATTTATTATTCCATTATTGATTAGAATACCCGAAATCAAAGAATTGTAACATGTATTTTATGCAAATTAGCCGGTCAAGCAATGGTCTTCTTGCATTCAGTGCATAAATATCTTGGATATTGTTGTTAATATGGGGTGTGATCGCCTTTAACTGATAGACATGCTCTACATCGGTGACCCATACGACGAATTAGGGAGTTTATCAGCTCCTGTAGAATCAACGCCCACTCTTGTGTTAAGGCTGTTTCTAGCTCATGAGTGTTTCTAGGAGGGGGTTGGAGGGATGATATCCGCCGTCCTAGGTTGTCCCATACATGCTCAATGGGATTTAGGTCTGGGGATCGAGCTGGCCAATTCATCCGAGCAATTGCATGGTTTTGGAGAAAAGTGTCGACCACACCAGCCCAATGTGTACGGGCATTATCATCCATTAGAAGAAAGTTTTCTCCCATTTCCAATGCTTGAGGCATCACATATGCTGCCAAGATCTCGTTCCTATACCTCTGTCCAGTCAGGGTTCCTTGCCGAAAAATATGGAGTGCTGTGCGACCGCCCAAGAAGATTCCAGCCCAGACCATAAAACCTTGGCTTCTGTAGGGATCCATTTCAACCTTATTCCGGGGATTATTACTGGTTCCTACCTCTCTCAGAACAAAGACACGACGAGAATAGCTGTTTAGAGAGAATCTGGACTCATCAGTGAACATTACACGCCTCCAATAATCTGGATTCAAGGCGACATGTTGTCTGCACCAAAGTTTCCTTGCTCTCTTTTGAGGTGGTGTCAATGGCACACAAATTATGGGTCGTCGAGCATAGAGGCCCTTCTTGTGAAGCCTTCTGCGTATTGTATCAGTTGATACTAAGACTCCTGTAGCTGCATTGAGGTCACTTCGCAGTTGCGATGCTGTCATTTTACTATTGCGACGCACAAGGAGACTCAAATAACGGTCTTGATTTAACGTTGTGACCCTTGGCCGTCCTTGTCCGGGTGTTCTGGCAACATTAGGTGTCGTTTGAAATTTTTTCCAAAGCCTTGAGACAACGTTTCTTGTCACTCCAAGCCATCTTGCTACTTCTGCCTGTGATTGGCCTGCTTCCATCCTTCCAATAGTTTGCCATTTTTTTCTTGTGATAAATGTTGCCTATAAGCCATGAAAACTTTAAAAAACAAAAAGGTTCAATAATATTCTAGTGGAGCGTAAAATTAGGACGCTTTGAGAAAGACTCAGGCACGTGCTGGAGGCGGAGTCAACGTAGACGGTGGTATTTTGCATATTGAGAACAACTTTATTTGTTTTCTGTTTTACATACTCTCTTAATTCGTGGAAGCTTTTGAATATACCAAAACTTGATATATATCCCTTAAGATAACTTTTCTTTTTCTTAAACATGTGTTGTTCCTTTAATTTTGCGGACCAGTGTAGATATTGATATATTATTTTATAGATATCCATATTGTAAAATTACGGGAGGGTGATACTCATGAGCACATTGGGGCACCTCTCCCTTTAAATAAATAACGTCAATCAATTTCACATTGTATTCTGGTATAAAATTCAGCACTTTACAAGCATCTTTTGTCATATTTCCTAACTCCTTTCGTAATATGTGATGAAGCCATCCCGTACTAATGACAGCTAAGCCGTGTTATTCTGTTGGAATTTTATCTGATTAAGTTGAATATGGTGATGTGGTCCATTCAGCTATCCGATTAAGCATTTTGAGCAGAAAATATCGAAAAAATGTATCGTTTGAGTGTATTTTTAAAGGGAGAGGTACTCAATTTGGTCTACGATATCTATAATAAGTGTGGTATGTTGTCCCAAGCTATTCCATTATCTGTTTTGTTCCAAATCTATGTGATCTAACTGAAATCAGAAATTGTGTTGTGAAGTTATCAATGATAGAGCCTGACATTCCTAATGTTTCTGTTCTATTGGCTAAACCAATAAATGTTCAACCTTACCCAGGTTTTACAGTCTTGAAAATGTCTGCTTGATCTGTGTGCTTTTGTCCAAGCCTTCTGGTTGTTCTGTTGTGTTGGACAACCTTGTTCTGTGCGCTTGATCGAGCCTCGTTGTTATTCTTGAAGGTTGTTGATTTGTGGGTTTTTGTCCATACCTGCTGGTTGTGCTGTTGTGTTGGACAATCTTGTTCTTTGCGCTTGGTTGAGAGTAATTCTTGGATGTTCCTTATCTGTGTGCTTTTGTCCAAGCCTTCTGGATGTGTTGATGTGTTGGACAATCTTGTTATATTATCTTGATTGAGAGTGATTCTTGTATGTTACTTCTCTATGTGCTTTTTTTCAAGCCTTCTGGTTGTGCTGTTGTTCTTGGAAGTTTGTTGATCTGTGTGCTTTTGTCCAAGCCTTCTGGTTGTGCTGTTGTGTTGGACAATCTTGTTATATTATCTTGATTGGGAGCGATTCTTGTATGTTACTTCTCTATGTGCTTTGTCCATGCCTTCTGGTTGTGCTGTTGTGTTGGACAATCTTGTTCTTTGCGCTTGATCGAGCCTCGTTGTTATTCTTGGATGTTGTTGTTGATTTGTGGGTTTTTGTCCATACCTGCTGGTTGTGCTCATGTATTGTACAATCTTGTTTTATTCGCCTTTGTCCATGCCTCTGTTGTTCTTTGTCGTGTTTTCTACCTATTGGTTACCTCAAATCCCAGGCACCATAAAAGATAAACTTTGACAAAGTCTCCTCTCGGTCTCCCATCACCACCATATAATCTATCCTCTTATATTTACATAATCTTTCTTTTCTCTCATGCAATATATTTGCATATTTACTGAAATTTTCTTCTTAAAAGTGGATCACTACATTCTGAACGATCATGTTCTGTGTTTTTGTCCAAGCATGTTTGATGTTGTTTTGTAGGATTTTGTTCTATGAGTTTTTGTCCAAGTTTTCTGGTTATGTTGTGTGTGTTGAACAAGTTTGTTCATGCTCTTCTGTCCATGCCTGCTGGTTGTGCTGAGACATGTTGTTCCCTGTTCTATTGTTCCATGCCTGCTGGATGTTCTGAGATATGTTGTTCCCTGTTCCATTGTTCCATGCCTGCTGGTTGTTATGAGATATGATGTTCCTTGTTCCATGCCTGCTGGTTGTGCTATGTTGTTCCCTGTTCCATTGTTCCATGCCTGTCTGACATCCTACGTGGTGTTCCAGGTGGACCAGAAGTACGCCCCAGCCGGTGAAGACGCCGTTTAATTTATTTATTGAATCCGCACCGGAGCTGGCGCTTCGTATGATATTTATTTATTGAACGTCTGTGTGTATAGTTTGACAACTCTTGCTGAGAGATCCTTCCATGTCATTGTATTTATTTTTCATTGTTTATTTTTGTATGTATATACCGAATTCATATAGCAGATACAATAAACTGTTCACCAGTTTCATCAATGCACTCACGACTCTTATTACCTTGATATCTCACAGCTATCTTTGACATCTGACAGCCTTCTGTGACATCTCACAGTCTTCTGTGACATCTCACAGCCTTCTGTGACATCTCACAGTCTTCTGTGACACTCCCTGATGCCAGATGTATATACGCCCATCCATCCCATACACAAGCAGAATGTGTAAAATAATATAATATATGTTTGAAATCTATTTGACCATTGACCAACATTGTTGTTTTTTATAAATATGTAATATACATCTAACTTTACATTATTAGTATGTTGCACGTTGTTCACTTAAGATAAATAAAATAAGTCTTTTATATAAATATATCTTTCATTAATAATAAGTGGTAATGGTGTATCCGCTACACCGAGATCGTATCCTGTCGACTGCGCCATGTAATATGTTTTATTTATGTTTATTATTAATGAAATATAATTTTATAAAAAAGACTTATTTTATTTATCTTAAGTGAACAACGTGCAACATACTAATAATGTAAAGTTAGATGTATATTACATATTTATTAAAAAAACATTGTTGGTCGATGGTCAAATATATTTAAACATATAATATTATATTACAGAATGCAGTTTGACTTCACTTCCAAGATTCCCATTTTCACTCACTGCTGGATCTGTACTTATACACGAGATGTTGAGAATGGATTTATTTAGCATGATTTGGTTCTAATCACACAGAGAACGATGTTCTTCAATTGGTGAACTGAAGTTGAAAATGATTCAGTAAGACTAGGATCATTAGTGGTGAACCATCCCAGCGATTTCACCAATCCACCAGATCTAAGCTACAACTGTTGTATTGTACATTCTACTTATATCTGTACTTGAAGTCTTGGTGATGCTGGGTTTGACGAGACTATGGACAAATACGGCTGTAGTTGATGGTATTTCACATTCACCTCAGAGATTCTATCACACCTCTTCCATTTAAAGAAGATAACATTCAATACAAAAGCCTGTTAAGACAATTAAGGCAAAAAATATACATTACAAAACTATTAATCCCGTATTTTTCAAATAAAACCCAACTTACTACTGTACTCAATTGACTAAGAAGTTAATAAATTTATTTTAATTGTCAAAATAGTCCTACTGTCCTTACAGCGATAAAAAATATTGAGATTCTGGCCATGTTCGTTCATTGAATTCTGCCGTCCTCAAACCTCTTCTTCTTCTTTCTTATCTCCACACTGGGTGAAGTAGAATGCGTCTGTCTTTGTCATTAAGACTAGGAGCACTACTCAGTGGTAGGCCGACTTAGCTCCAAAAAAATGACCGTCTCTGACATGAGGAACAGACACCATGTGCAGCCGCTTCTAACATGGAGTACAAACACTGCTCATCCTGTATCCCTGGAGCCCTTACAGGGTACTATCAGCATGGCCAGCTGAGCCCAGGTTTTTTTTAGTGAGCTTGTTACTGCTTCCCCTCCTCCTTTTTCATCCGGGCTTGGGACCGGCGGAGTTGTCCTCAAACCTCATGTCCTTAGTTTTATTAAATATCATAGCTAAGATTCCCCCTACCGTGTCGGGTATATAGACAGGATTTTCCAATACATCAGTAGAGGTATAAGAATCGGTCTAGTTGAATTGACTGGCGAAGCTTCTAGAAGTGTTCACCGCTGATGACCCAGGCCCTTCCAATGTTTTTTCATCGCATAGTAAGGATATTATGAAGTTTAGATTGAGGGAGGAAATTTAATTATAAAATCAAAGGTCGCTATGCCGTTGTTAGCACGTTTTCTTTGAACTTTCTTCTAGAAAGAACGAGCTGACTCACTTCGATTCAATTCGAATTATTTCAAACAACAAAAAAGAATTATGTTACGATACACTAGCGCGCCATCTGTTATCAAATTACAAAACTATTTTAGAGGCGTAATATTCTTTTTAAAATAAAACAATTTCTACTGTCCTTACTGCAATGGAAAAACAGTAAGGACAGTAGAAATTGTTTTATTTTAAAAAGAATATTACGCCTCTAAAATAGTTTTGTAATTTGATAACAGATGGCGCGCTAGTGTATCGTAACATAATTGTTCAAATAAAAGACACAATTTGATATTTGCGGAAGAGCGATTGCTCGAAGCATATTATATATTTATAATTATATGTAATTATGCTGTCCTAAAAGCTTATGTCCATAGTTCATCTAAAATACCCATTCGAAGAGTCAAGCATCAGTATCACTATAAAAGGAAGTTCCAAAAATGCAATATAACAGCGGTATGGTAGATTAAACTGGCGAAACCGCTGGGAGGGTTCACCACTGATGATCCAGGCCCTCCCTTTAATTTTTCCATTGCAGTAAGGACAGTAGAAATTGTTTTATTTTAAAAAGAATATTACGCCTCTAAAATAGTTTTGTAAAAAAGAATTACACTAAGATTTAATGCGATTTAGTTGTATTTTATAATATAAAAGAAAAAAGAGACTATATTAACACAAAAAAATAAAAACAGAAGAAAAAAAAACAACAAAAAGAATGATGATAAGTAACAATAAAATTCTATGAATATGAATTATAATTAATTAATAAAATACAATAATAATAATTTTAAAAAACCTAATAACCGTCAAAACTTGACGGTATCTATTGACCGTCGCCCCAAATAAGCGGCCTAGGGTCGGTGACAAAGCCATAACACCAGCTTTGACAAACTGAGAAGCGTCCACCTAGAGACCATGGTTTCGGGCTAATGGCCCTCTTCAGCCTAAAGCGGACTTTATCTCGTGAGATCCACAAAGTATCTAATGCAATCTTCACAATTTTATAAAGTGGCCCAGCCACTTTGCCAGCTAAACACCTCTTTGTCAGATTGTGAAGATTCCATTGGATCCCTTGTGGATCTCATAGGATAAAGTCCGCCATAGGCTAATGAGGACCATAAACCCGAAACCATGGTCTCCAGGTGCGGTTTTCAGCTTTCCAAAGCTGGTGTTGGGGCTTTTGTCACCAATCGAGGCCGCTAGTTTGGAGCTACGGTAAATAGATGGCGTCTGGTTTTGACGTCTATTTTGATGGGAGAGGCGACTTTTGCTTTTATAGTATTTGTTTTATTTGGAAAAAAAAATACAAAAATTCGAGATTAATAATTTTGCTTCGTATTTATAAATGCCACGTTATTGCCTTAAGGTTAATTTATGTTTAATGGCAAGGTTTATCCTATCAACCTATCTACAGCTCCACAACTCTCAGAACCGTTTAATTTGTGCCATCTTCAGTCCTTGGAACTGAATGATTACCTCCATAAATCCCAGGCTTTTATCAAAGCCAATCTCGAATACGGTGTGGATGTTATGGCATCTGATTTATGATGTTATCATGAAAAAATAAGGAACTGTTGGAATCGAACCAACAACGACGTTTTCTTAAGTCATCGTATAACTTGATGAATCAGTGTTGCAATAAAAGATGTTTCAAGCGAAGACTATAAATTGTTCTCTTTTTTTAATTTACAGACGACCTTGCTGACACCGCAAGATTTATAGGTTGCTGATCCTCACGGCAGAATCACACCTTCCAACCCTGTTGATTCTTCTTCTTCTGAATTATCTCTGAAGTAGAATGCCTTTGTCATTAAGACTGGGAGCACTACTCAGTAGCAGGCCACTGACTTAGCCCCAATATGTCTGACGTGAGCAACAGATGCCATGTACAGCCGCTCCTAACATGGAGTATATTCTGTATCCCTGGAGCCCTAACAGGGTACTATCAGCTGGGCCAGCTGAACACAGGTTTTTCAACAAGCTTGTTACTGCTCCCCTCCTTTTCATCCGGGCTTGGGAAGAAGAGATTCACACCTTCCAACCCTGTTGATTCTTCTTCTTCTGAATTATCTCTGAAGTAGAATGTCATTAAGACTGGGAGCACTACTCAGTGGCAGGCCACTGACTTAGCTCCAATATGACTTGGCCGCCTCTGTCATGAGGAAAAGACACCATGTACAGCCACTCCTAACATGGAGTACATCCTGAATCCCTGAAGCCCATACAAGGTACTATCAGCCGGGCCAGCTGAGCCCAGGTTTTTTTAGTGAGTTTGCTACTGCTCCCCTTCCTCCATCCGGGCTTGGAAAGAAGAGAGTCACACCTTCCAACCCTGTTGATTCTTCTATTTCTGAATTATCTCTGAAGTAGAATGCCTTTGTCATTAAGACTGGGAGAACAACTCAGTAGCAGGCCACTGACTTAGCTCCAATATGTCTGACATGAGCAACAGATGCCATGTACAGTCACTCCTAACATGGAGTACATCCTGTATCCCTGGAGCCCATACAGGGTACTATCAGCATGGCCAGCTGAACCCAGGTTTTTTTAACAAGCTTGTTACTGCTCCCCTCCTTTTCATCCAGGCTTGGGAAGAAGAGAGTGCCACCTTCCAACCCTGTTGATTCTTCTTCTTTCTTATCTCTGAAGTAGAATGCCTTTGTCATTAAGACTGGGAGCACTACTCAGTAGCAAGTCACTGACTTAGCTCCAATATGAGATGACCACCTCTGACATGAGGAAAAGACACCATGTACAGCCACTCCTAACATGGAGTAAATCCTGAATCCCTGGAGCCCTTACAAGGTACTATCAGCATGGCCAGCTGAGCCCAGGTTTTTTAACAAGCTTGTTACTGCTCCCCCTCCTTTTCATCCAGGCTTGGGAAGAAGAGAGTGCCACCTTCCAACCCTGTTGATTCTTCTTCTTTCTTATCTCTGAAGTACAATGCCTTTGTCATTAAGACTGGAAGCACTACTCAGTAGCAAGTCACTGACTTAGCTCCAATATGAGATGGCAACCTCTGACATGAGGAACAGATGCCATGTACAGCCTCTCCTAACATGGAGTACAGAATCATTATGTATCCCTGGAGCCCATACAGGGTACTATCAGCATGGCCAGCTGAACCCAGGTTTTTTTAACAAGCTTGTTACTGCTCCCCTCCTTTTCATCCAGGCTTGGGAAGAAGAGAGTGCCACCTTCCAACCCTGTTGATTCTTCTTCTTTCTTATCTCTGAAGTAGAATGCCTTTGTCATTAAGACTGGGAGCACTACTCAGTAGCAAGTCACTGACTTAGCTCCAATATGAGATGACCACCTCTGACATGAGGAAAAGACACCATGTACAGCCACTCCTAACATGGAGTAAATCCTGAATCCCTGGAGCCCATACAGGGTACTATCAGCATGGCCAGCTGAACCCAGGTTTTTTTAACAAGCTTGTTACTGCTCCCCTCCTTTTCATCCGGGCCTGGGAAGAAGAGAGTGCCACCTTCCAACCCTGTTGATTCTTCTTCTTTCTTATCTCTGAAGTACAATGCCTTTGTCATTAAGACTGGAAGCACTACTCAGTAGCAAGTCACTGACTTAGCTCCAATATGAGATGGCAACCTCTGACATGAGGAACAGATGCCATGTACAGCCTCTCCTAACATGGAGTACAGAATCATTATGTATCCCTGGAGCCCATACAGGGTACTATCAGCAAGGCCAGCTGAACCCAGGTTTTTTTAGTGAGTTTGTTACTGCTCCCCTTCCTCCATCCGGGCTTGGGAAGAAGAGAGTCACACCTTCCAACCCTGTTGATTCTTCTTCTTCTGAATTATCTCTGAAGTAGAATGTCATTAAGACTGGGAGCACTACTCAGTAGCAGGCCACTGACTTAGCTCCAATATGAGATGGCCACCTCTGACATGAGAAACAGATGCCATGTACAGCCGTTCCTAACATGGAGTACATCCTGTATTCCTGGAGCCCTTACAAGGTACTATCAGCATGACCAGCTGAGCCCAAGTTTTTTAGAAAGCTTGTTACTGCTCCCCTTCCTCCATCCGGGCTTGGGAAGAAGAGAGTCCCACCTTCCAATCCAGTTGATGGTAAATATACGATCGAATTATCCTTCCAGCATGTGTAGACATAGCGAAGAAGAGCATTGTAGAGGTATTCATGTTCCCTATGGTCACTTATGAATAGGTGGCCGGTTGACGGATGGTCTAAACCGTTTGTTTTTGACCGCTACGACCCGGAATCGAATCTCCCACGCGCATTGGGCACTTTTTTCTAATTAAAAAAAAAAATGCTCCAATGGCCCCCGATTCTTGCAACAGTCCAACACGCCAGCGTGTATTTATGATCACCTTCCTTTCTTCTTTAAATTTCTACTCAAACCTTGTAATTCCCCAATTGTTTATGTAAAATAGTTCTCTGAGTTTGGTGACAATTCTTTCTGCTACTTACAAATCCATACCTTAGTAACTGTCTGTTGTCTACCGCGCTGTAGAAAAGTGGGTACACACATACCTCGCTTTGCATCGGGGTTACGTTCCAAAAAAACACGACGCAAATTGAAACGACGCAAAATGAAAATATGTGAAGGCGCAATCAAAAACAAAGTTGTTACCATATTTTAGGGAAAAAAAAATATTAAAAAAAAAAAGAATTAAAGACTCGAATCCAAAACAACGCAACTTCGAAAATCTAACGACGCATAGTGAAAATCAGTAAAAATTAAGCAGCGACGCAACTTCGAAAAAAACGCAAACGAAACGACGCAAAGCAAGGTATTGGTGTATTTCAAAACGGTAGGTGTCTTGAGATTCGATTCAGTGTTGTTGCTGTCGAAATTTCGAAGCATATACCACTAGGCTAGCTACCAACAATGGGTGTCCTGGGTTTCCTTGCCACAGCTAGAGTCCTCAACGGCTCCAAATGTTGACAAAAAGTTGACACTTTCCTATATTAATAAAAAAAATGGCATCTCCTTATCGTGCAACTGAAAGTTGGGTATTTGGTCAAATCAACGAATAGTTGATATTTATTCCGATAGATGGCGCAAGCCATCAGCAAATTTCAGTTGCATGATAAACAGATACCCTTTTTTCTTCATTTATGCACCTTACTTCAGTACAAAATTTCACATTTTTACAACTTTCCTATATTTACTATAAGGCTGAAGTTGAAGTAAGCACAGCTGGTACAGTGGAGTGGACCCAGAATTGAATCTCAGACAGCATCAAACAACACTAAAAAGATTTAGAACAGGCCATCTCAAGCCATTGAAGATAGAAAACACACACACACAAAAGCCTTTATTAGGGATTTGCCCCATACAGATTCTCCCAATTGGGTAAGGTAATAATTGTGTTATTTACATAGAAATCGAACTGGCTTTACTCTTCACCTCAAAGTCATTCACTTGTTGACTGGTCCTTATATAATGATGATCTAAAAATGTATAGTGAGCTATTGCCTTAGATTTGTTTGCTGATATTTTTGAATTTGAAGATAGAAAACAAAATCTACTCCACTCGCGCTCAAAATATAGCTTGGCACCTGCAGCTCTAGAACACATTTTGGTTTACATTAGATGTACTATATGAATTTGTGTAAACTTTACACAAGGGGATAAGAAATAACAACATCAAGCTGAAAAGTTTGTCTGCTACAAACTCTTCAAAAATGGCGGATAGAGAGGGGGGGGGGGGGTTATATTTACAGAGGCCATTGGGGGAAATTCCAAGGTCAGCTGTCGAATTATTTACTTTCAATATCAAACAGTGAAGTTTTATATCGCCTTATTGAAAATCACAATTGAGCAAAAACACAATTATTGATAGATATTTATATACAAAGACACACACACATAGCATGCCCTCTGTTGATACATTTTGAAACTATTAGTGCTAAATTTCATTCTTATTAAAAAAAAAACAGGTTCCCACTGTCCTTTCTGCAATAGAAAATAAAAAATAAATATATTGGAAGGGGGGGCCTGGCTCATCAGTGGTGAACCCTCCCAGCGGTTTCGCCCAGTTTAATCGACCATACCAAGGAAATCTTTCAAGTAAGGACACATATATAAAATTTAATTTCCTTTGTAAATATATTTTGGATTTCATTAAGAAAAATGGTCTTTGATGTAACGATCTCAAGGAAATATTGGTCATATCTTGTGGTTATAAACAATATATAGGTGTATGCGTGTATATGGGTGTATATATGTATATATTTTAAATTTAATGATGTAACTGTAAATAAAATTCAAAGAATATCTCTATATATCATAAAACTATTTTAGTGGCGTATTATTCTTTTTAAAATAAAACAATTTCTACTGTCCTTACTGCGATGAAAAAATTAAAGGGAGGGCCTGGCTCATCAGTGGTGAACCCTCCCAGCGGTTTCGCCAGTTTAATCTACCATACCGCTGTTATATTGCATTTTTGGAACTTCCTTTTATAGGTGACCGTTGTAAGAATCTTGGAATGGGTATTTTAGAAGAACTATGGACATAAGCTTTTAGGACAGCAGAATTAAATATAATTATAAATATATAATATGCTTCGAGCAATCGCTCTTCCGCAAATATCAAATTGTGTCTTTTATTAGAACAATAATGTTATGATGTACTAGAGCGCCATCTGTTATCAAATCATAAAACTATTTTAGTGGCGTATTATTCTTTTTAAAATAAAACAATTTCTACTGTCCTTACTGCGATGAATTTAATTTTTTCATCGCAGTAAGGACAGTAAAAATTGTTTTATTTTAAAAAGAATAATACGCCACTAAAATAGTTTTATGATTTGATAACAGATGGCGCTCTAGTACATCATAATATCTCTATATATGTAAATAATATTTATGAATCTTTCTAAGTTACCTTCTGTGTATCTTTCCATGTTGAATATTTTCTTTGTTATATTTGTATGAACATTTAGCGCAAGTGTCCCTAGGGGGACATAGCGTTTTGAATTGAAATAAATAAATTTGATAAGGAAATCTTGGTTGAGGTATTTAAGCGAACTAGGGACATAAACCTTTTATATAACACTGTAGGAATAAACATTTAAAATGATAAATCAAGAAAAGCCTACCACGTACGCATTTCGGGCTGTTGGCCCTAGTCAAAGAAATACATATAATATTATCATTTATTCGATTTAAAAATAATTTATTTCCCCGATATTTGAAGAGAGGAAAGGCTAATCTCTATTTATTATCCCAATGTGTAATTATACACAAGCTCATGGAGACTGGAATATTCAGTCAGTAAGTATGTCCATAATGCTGCTGTCGTTTGTTAGCTATCCACCACGTGGTATTCAGACTTTGTCCCCAAAATCTTTTTTATTGGGAAAATAAATTTCTTCAAAAAAACACTATATGCGAATATTCAATTCATAAATATCAATTAACTCCATCTTCAATATATATAGATACATATATGTTATAAAAAATAATGAGGTTTTCTGCTGATTTTGGAATATTTTTAAAAATACAGAATTATTAGCTGTTGCTTGATTTTGGTATTCATGAGTTACGATATTGTTCTGTAGTCGTGGCAATAATTAAATGAAATTAGTTATCAAAATAGCTTTAATTGAGCTTATGGAATATGAAAAAAAACATAATTTGATTAAAGTACTGCCTGGCTTAAGGCGTAAGAATCAAAAAATGAAAAGCTTATTTACATAATGTACAAATGTTTTGAGCCGGCCAACGGGGAAGAGAGAGAGAGAGAGAGAGAAAATATCTTTATTTACGGGCTACTAACCAAAAGTTATGATTTTTGAGCCCAAAATCGATGTCAGGTGGCAAGGGACCCTAGGATGTGGAAGCAGGAGATGTCTCGCAGGGGTGGTGGAAACGTTGGGCAAGCAGGGGAATAGCGCCAGGGTGCAGTGAGGCGGGTGCGTTGAATAAGCCAGGAATCCAGGAGAAGTGGCAGATGGAAATGGAGGCAGAAGGTCCTTGAAGCCTAGAACTTGAGGGCCCTAGACTTCAGGATGGGGCAGCTTGAGGCTCTCGCCTCGTGCTTGTCAGGAAGGCCCTGGGAGCAGCAGTTGGCACATTTGGAGGTGCGCTGGTCAGCAATGGATGGGCAGGTTCGGCCTTCATGGCCGTCTTCACCGCAGTGGAAGCACTTAGGAGCTCTGGTGCATTGGGCAGAGTTGTGGCCGAAGCCACAACAGCGGAAGCAGACGCGGGCGCGGATGGACTCCTCGAAGTTGAGGATTACTCCATCCACCACGATCCTCCCGCGAACGCCCAGGGCTCTAAAGGTCTTGAGGTCCACCTCGATGAAGGCGGTGCAGGTCCCGTTTCTGGGTGCAGAACGGTGCGCCACGCTCACCACCTTGTCCCCAGGAAGTTTTCTAACAGCAGCGGTTTCCAGGAAGGTCTCCTCAATTGTGGAGTTGGATGTCTCCTCATCCACTTTGAAGAGGCAGATCCGTGGCAGGATCTCCTTCTGCTGGCGGACCTTCATTCCATTCAACTTGCTGGCCAGGGAGGTTGTAATCTCAGGGATGGTGTCAGGATTGCTGGAATGGAGGACCAGCTTCCCCTTGGTGCGCAGGGAGGCCCAAACGCCTTGGGGGAGAGTGTGAGCAGCGCGGACTGTTTTCAGCATCTCCCTTGGGTCAGCCTGTGGGTCATCTGAGATGACCACTGTGTGGGCCGCCGATTTTTCTCCATGAAGGATCACTTGGGCGGCCGCAGGCTTGGAGACGTGGGAAGGCACAGGTTTTGAAGGACCATTCAGGTTTGTCCTCTTTGCAGGCGGGTTGGGAGCTTCAGACTGCTTCCTTTTGGTTGGAGCAGGAGCAGGCAGGGTGGAGGCAGGCTTCTTGGCAGGGAGAGCAGCAGGAGCAGGAGTGGCGGGCTTGATTGGGTCAGTCTGGGAGCTGGTTTCATTGCAGGAAGGAGCAGGGCAGGTTTGAGTGCCGCGGCAAGCAGTCTTGGGCTTGTTGGCCTCCTCAATTTCGTCCAACTCTGCGAAGGACTCGAGGGTGTCAGTGAGGTTCTCTACATTGGTAGCGAGGGCCTTGATCATTTCAGTCCGCGAGGCGAT
>CP092873.1:2503984-2531042 GCA_030710605.1 Cordylochernes scorpioides
TTTATCGTAGAGGAAGATTGAGAGTTCGATTCCAACTCTGGAAATTTTTTCTGAGTGTGCGCTCGAAATTTATCTTGTTGGAAGATCGGCAGAATCACCTTGGCCGCTCCTTATCAGGGTATGACGCACGAGTTACGCACCAAGTGGATTGGTGGTGTTTATGTTTGGGTTCGTAGGTCACTTCGTCCAGACCGGCTCTATCTTAGGAGATTTGAATTTCATCTTCTTTTTTAACACACTGGTCATTTTTACTCTTCTTTCTTATCTCCACTCAATCATATTTGGGTATCAAGTTGTGATCCTTGATGGTGTCTGTTTGACAATCACCATGACTGGGTGAATAAGGAATCAAAAGTTATATGATAAACATTTGCCGGGGGGGGAAACATTAGTTATTATCAGAATCTTTTAATCAGGAAGTCAAAGAAAAGAAACCCTTGATTCCTTATTGTTTAAATCAAAGTGTAAAATCAGGGAAGAGTGTTTATTATAAATCAACAGTTATATATATAATACAATATAATACAGCTTGTGATTTTAAAGCGACATTTGAAAATTATCCCGCATGTGTTTCTTTTCAACTAAAAATCAAAAATTATTTTAAGGAGAAATAACGATTATTTCTAACCTTAGGGATGAGGTATGAAAGGATGAATTGTGAAGAGTAATGATAAACGGAAAAATAAAGTGTCCAGGGATGGGAAGTTGTATATGTACAAATGTCTTCAGCAAAGAAGGCTTCCCCCACTTTGAGAGAGTTCTCCTCCAGACAAGGTCTTCACTCCTCAGTTCTACACCGAGGAAGTATCTATAGATGTGTGGCAGACGACAGGAAGAGCTTGTAGATTGACGTCTTAGATGACGTCAGAATGACGTGGTCATCCATTGACCGAAGAGCCTTGCTCTCTCCTAGATGAGGTATAATCCGAAACACACTCTGGTAAATATGTAAATGAGTTTTCTCGAGCGCACCAAGGCTGCACGTGCCGACGTGAAATAAAACCCAAGGTCTGTGCGGCCTTCACCTCCGAGCTTGCCCAACCATCGCCACTCTAGCTAGACCCGGCGTAGCTGTACACATTCTGTTCATTGTTGATTATTTGGAACTGTCTGTTTCTTTTTGTTTGTTTAGGCTGATATAAACACCGGTCACTCAAATCTCCTTTCTTGATAAAATACATCGCCGGTACTATTTTAAATCGTGAGAAATTACGGAGGGGCTGTTGAAGCAGTAGTCTAGAGTCTAGGTCTAGAGTCTAGACTTGATTCTCTACTGCTACGACCTGGGATCAAATCCAGCATTGGACACTTTTTTTCTAATTTGAAAAAAATACTCAAATGGACATGTGTTCTTGAAAAAGTCAAACCCCACTAGGTAGTGCAAGTAATCAAATGGCGTTCTGGCATACCTGTAATGGCAAAAGGTTGAACTGTGCTTTTCACAAGTGTAGACATGTGGTGTACTTAGAGTAAAAGCATTTGCTTACTACCCACCATGATTATCATGGTCTGCATCATATGTATTAGGGATATGTACTACTATTGTTGCATATAATTGTTATTGACTGTAGCTAAATGTTGTTTGTTTGTTGGTGCAGCTCCTGGCTAAATACCACCGTACAGCTAGATCAGGTGAGTTTTCATACATTTCGTCTTATATTCCACACGACTTTACTTAATCTACCAGTCTTCTGACACTCCACACAAACCTTTCTTTTTTATTTATTATTATTTGAAAACTCAGCACAAAAAGTTGTATCATTGCTTCGGTATCATCATTTGCATCACTGTAGTTACAAATCTGGGCATTAATAAATACTTTTTACTATTTAGCAAATCTCCGGTAAGAGGACACTGGCTATGCAATTAGGTGTTATCCTTTACATAGAGGTAGTTCTACTGTATTTAAAGGAAACTGTCACAATACACGGTTGCTGACGGAGACGGTGCAGGAACGGGGTTGACACGGCCAGGACATTCGCTGTTCCTGCGTCACCCGCTGCCAGAGCTCGTGGCGGCCAGCGAGGCCGAGAGCATCGTGCTAGACTGCGAGGCCGGTGGAAACCCACCGCCCACCATCCACTGGCTGAAGGATGGCCACCGTGTCGCCCAGGTAGGTCCATCGCCCCGCTACAGCCGCTCGGTGCCAACGCCGGCTGTGCAGCAGGGGTCCTGGGAAGTCCAGGAAGCCGAGAACGACGGCAACCAGGACTTGGAACCTCAGATCGGACTCAGCTACACCAAGTCCCGGCTGTATCTGGACTGCGTCGAGCCCCGGGACTCTGCTGTCTATACCTGCGTGGCTGAGAATCCATACTTCCGCGAGTCCACACAGACCGTACTGCAGGTTGAGGAGTCCCTGCGAGACTCGGGAGCTCGCTGCCTCTCCAAGAAGTCCTTCGGTGAGTTGCACGGATGTCGCGCTGTTCGCTTGTGTTGACACCCCAGGGTCCAGGAGTCCCAGCTCGCGTCCACATGTGGACCCGCTCGAGGCTCGAGAACACGGGCGGGGAGGCCCAGCTGTTCTGCCGAGCTGGCGGTCAGCCGCGGCCCCAGGTGACCTGGACGGGCCCGGAGAATAAGTCGCTGGAGAACCTGAGCCGATTCCAGGTAAGAGCTTGGAAATATGGCACAAACCTCTTCTTTATTCAACAGCTTTCATGTGAGCAGTAGCCTTTACTAATCAAAAGCTAAAGGTGTAAATAAAGTATTTAATTCTTCTCTTATACCCGCGGCGCAACGGCAAATATATTTAAATAAATAGATAGAAAATTTGCCGAGAGGAAATTGATCTATAAATGCATAGAGTACCTCTCCCGTCAAAACTGCTTTCCACATGTGTAGACATGTGGTGCACTTACAGTAAAAGCAGTCTCTAACTTCTACTGACCATGATTATCATGGCCTGTACCACGTGTACTAGGGATAATAAGAAAATAAAGGTGTTATATTTAGTCTAAAATAGTATTATACAACAACAAAAGCCTTTATTGAGGACCTCTCGTCCTATAAATCCTTAGAGAACTAAGAATACAGAGATATATGTAGTAGGTATAGTATAGTATTTTCTACACTGTGACTATATACAACAGCAGCAACAAGCCTTTTACTGGAAAAAATAGTGTTATAGAAGGATGGTAAAGCTAGATATAACTTCAAAATACGAAACTATTATAGACGCGTAAGATTCTTTTCAAAATAAAACAATTTCTACTGCCCTTACTGTAATGGAAACATTAATGGGAGGGCCTGGCTCATCAATGGTGAACCCTCCCAGCGGTTTCGCCAGTTTAATCTACCATACTGCATTTATATATTGCATTTTTGGAACTTCCTTTTATAGTGATACTGATGCTTGACTCTTGGAATATATGTAAGAAACGCATTCCTGGATAATTTATTTTATAAATAATAAAGTACAAGATAATATAATAATTGGTATGGTGTTTATGTGCGTAACATGGTCAATGCATAGATATCACAGTGTCAAGTTGATATTATTGCGTAAGTAGAAATTTGAGGAAATTTTCAACAGGAAGCCTTCCTCAGCTGCATGTTCTCTGGAGCCATGGAGTTTAGAAAATCCCCCAGAATCGGTATCAAACAAACTTCAGAACATTTTGAGATAAAGAAGATGATCATACTAAACCGATAGTTTCAATAAAAAAGCAAATTGATTCGTTTTTTAGCGATTTTTGCATATTTACCTACTTTGATTTGCACCCGCCGCGGTCTGGAGCTACTGACGGTGGGCGACCTTGGCACACACAACCAAATCACATCCCCAAAAATAACTCCCATAAATCCCCGATACTTTGGTTCAAGGAAATGCTTTCTGCCATAAAACTTTTAAGTGCCGACGTCTTTCGCAAGACAGGATGGATGTCGCTTCTGCCATAAATTTAGGAATTGGGCAATCCTCCTCAAATAGCTTCTCCCACACTCTAGCACATACTGGTGGTCTCAAATATGGACTCAACAAACTATTGAAATACCAATTTTCATCTTTAAATGAAACACACTTCCCAATGTCCTTAACTGCTATGAAAACTACAAGTAATTCTATTGTCTCCTCGATGCTTATTGTCCATGTTGTTGTTGTTGTATACAATGCTCTTCATTGGAAAATGGGTGCCGTTGCCACGTTAGTCACCTTTGAAACGAACCAGAATTTGTTCAAATATTCCAAGGGTCCAGGGGGGACCGCAGGGAGGTGTGGTCAGACTTCTACTCCCCCTTATTGTCCACTAGCCGAATGACCCGGGCAACGCCCGTGTTTTACCCGATTGAATGTTTTTATTCAAATACTATTTGTTACAATTATAAATTTGGCGCCTTTAATAAATGCATATATTAGTTAATAACTATAGCCTATGTGCTTTATCTGTCTATGTACTGTTGGCTTCCGTAGGCGTCTCATACTGGGAAAAGGAAAGAGAGGATTCCATTTAGTTATTAACTAATATATGCATTTATTTAAAGAACGACCCGCTCCAAACCAATAGTTACAAAAACGAAAGAGCGAGTGGGGGAGGCATGATGGGGGGGGGGGGCAAAGGCGGCGTGACCGTAGCCAACCAATAGGAGGGCGCCATTCCAAAAAAAAAAAGCAAACGGTGACAGAGGCCGATGAGGAATGACGCTCGTAACTGTATATAGAATAGTTTGATCAAATACCATAACCAAGATTCCATAGGATACATAGGCAGGATCGTCCAATACAATAGTAGAGCTCTAAGAATTAGTATGGTGGATTAAACTGGTAAAACGGCTGGGTGGGTTTTACCATTGATGAGCCAAGCCCTTCGAATATTTTTCATCGAAGTTGAGGACAGTAGTAGGTGAGTTACTTGGAAAGTTAAAAAAAATCTGTGTTTTAATAATTCTATATTTCTTGAATTATAAATAATTGAAAAATGAAATAATGTTTTTGTAAATAAAACCAAGAAGATGTCAGCCCGAGTGACTTATGTACGTGGTGGCTCCAGGAACCTACTGGGTTAACTTACTAAATAGTATTTTTCTTCTTCTTTCTTATCTCTCATGACTGGGTGAAGTAGAATGCGTCTGCCTTTGTCATTAAGACTGGGAGCACTACTCAGTGGCATGCTGACTTAGCTCCAAAATAAATGGCCGCCTCTGACATGAGGAACAGATGCCATGTACAGCCGCTCCTAAACATGGAGTACAAACGCTGCTCATCCTGTATCCCTGGAGCCCTTACAGGGTACTATCAGCCGGGCCAGCTGAACCCAGGTTTTTTAGTGAGCTTGTTACTGCTCCCCCTCCTTCTTTTTCATCCGGGCTTGGGACCAGCAAAGGCGGAGTTGCTAAATAGTAATAGAATCGGATGAAATTTATTCTTCAGAAAAAAAAGTGTCCAATACGGGATTCGATCCCAGGTCCTTTCTGTCGAGAGTCGGAGGTTTATACCACTACACCACTGGCCTTCATTAGAAATAATGTAGAACTTCTATATCAAGTGGAGGGATTACTGTGTTATCTATGAGAGACTCGGGAGCGACTTATCTCAGCGGGTTGTTTGAATTGACAGCGCGATCTTGTCAACAATGACGCAACTTCAATAAGGAATTGGCTGCGATAGAACGTAGCTTCCTGTACCTATTGTATATTGGTTAACTCAAACATAATTGGCGTTTTTTGGTGGTAACTTTAAAATGCAATAACTCGCTTCAAAAAGACTTTATTATGAAAAAGGCATCTCCTTATCGTGCAACTGAAAGTTGCTGATGGCTTGCGCCATCTATCGGAATAAATATGAAGTATTTTCGTTAATTTTTAATTATTCAAGAATTGGCCAAAGATTTAATTAATCAAAAATAAAAACATTGGAATCTATACATCCTTGCCAACGGGAAACTAGCTGATTTATCCCATTTTGATGCAATTCTGGAGTTGTAAGGCAATGAAATCATTAAAGGCAGTTTTGGCATCGTCTTGATTCCTAAAAGATTTCTCTCCCAGGAAGTTGGTGCCTGTGGTAGTCGGTTGGTCTGATGAGTATGGTGGGTGAGTTTCATAGCCCAGATCATTCAGCTTTTGCATATACTATTGTACACATAGTCTTAGAAGCATATGTGTACAGTTCTCTTAAAACACCACAGTATTCTATAACAAAGGAAGGGTATGTAGGAAACTCAGTCTAATACAATAAGAAGCCGGTGGACGAGTGGGTCTCGATTCCCGACAGCCATGAACTGGGATTGAATCCCGCATTGGACACTCTGTTTTAACATGTGAATAACCTTCACATATTATTCATTGTTGTCTTCTTTCTTCTTCTTTCTTATCTCCACTGGGTGAAATAGAATGCGACTGCCTTTGTCATTAAGACTGGGAACACTACTCAGTGGCAGACCGACTTAGCTTCAAAAGAAATGGCCGCCTCTGACATGAGGAACAGATGCCATGTGCAGCCGCTCCTAACATGGAGTACAGACGCTGCTCATCCTGTATCCCTGAATTAGGAGCCCTTACAGGGTACTATCAGCATGGCCAGCTGAACCCAGGTTTTTTAGTGAGCTTGTTACTGCTCCCCCTCCTCCTTTTTCATCCGGGCTTGGGATCAGCAAGGCGGAGTTTTCATTGTTGTAAATATCATAAACTAGGTTGTTCTTGTTGAGCTGTACCTAGTAAAGTTATTCTGGAACCAATCTAATACAATAGTAGAGCAGTCTGAAGATTAAACTGGTGAAACTGCTGGGAGGGTTCACCACTGATGAGCCATGCCCTTCTTCATTCAATGTTCATTCATTCTAGTATCAATATTGTTGCACCAAGTTGCAGTTTTTCAGAGTCGTCGACCTTGGTTTCTTCCTTCTTGGTGTTATACACCGAGCGGGTTTCCATACTTAAAGCAAATAAATAAAAGTAAATAAATAAAATTAAATAAAAATAAATTACCTTTTAAAGTTATTGCGTTTATTTATTCGTTGTCTTCCTCGTAGGTCGTGATCCGCAGTCTTCGTCTAGGTCCTCTCTCGCTCCAATAAGCAATCAAGATATATGTACAATAAATATTACAAAAGGAATGAAACTATAAAAAGGAATGATGATAATCTAAATAATCTGTTTTAAATAAATATTAAATATCATAGAATATTTTGAATAAATGTAGGGCGTATTGATGTAACAATATAAGGTATGTAGAAATAGCTTTTATATTATAAATATATAAAAAATAATATTTTATTTCAAATTA
Source organism: Cordylochernes scorpioides (assembly GCA_030710605.1). Taxonomy (NCBI): domain Eukaryota; kingdom Metazoa; phylum Arthropoda; class Arachnida; order Pseudoscorpiones; family Chernetidae; genus Cordylochernes; species Cordylochernes scorpioides. The sequence goes on from CP092873.1 coordinate 2,511,207, forward strand.
TAATTTCATAGATTTAAATATTCTGCTAAATCGACCGCCAGAGGTCACGCTTCACCTATAAAAACTCGTTGTTGTTTTATCCCAATGGCCGGCTCAAATCTTTTGTACATTATGTAAATAAGTTATTCATTTTTTTATTCTTACGCCTTAAGCCAGGCAGTACTTTTATCAAACCATGTTTGTTTATGCAGTATATTCCATAAGTTCAATTAAATCTATTTTGATAACTGATTTTATTTAATAATTTCCACGACTGTGTGTGTGCTCAACAAATATCTCTATTCTCAAAATAATCAGCATCAAGTAATAATTCTATATAACTTTAATAATCAAAAATCAAACAGAATTTTTTTTTCCTATTATAACATATATTATAAAACTATTTTAGAGTAAAACAATTTCTACTGTCCTTACTGCGATGGAAAAATTAAAGGGAGGGCCCATCGCAGTAAGGACAGTAGAAATTGTTTTATTTTAAAAAGAATATTACGCCTCTAAAATAGTTTTATAATTTGATAACAGATGGCGCTCTAGTACATTATAACATATATATTTAAAATTAGTGTTAAGACTCAATATTTGGCATTACATGAAGGTGTAGTTGATGTCTGAGGAAACTGGTGATGCTGCAGGTACTGGCCAACGGGGACTTGATGATCCGGGACATCAAGTGGGAGGACATGGGGGAGTACACCTGCAAAGTCCAGAACTCCAGGGGTTCGGACTCCACTGAGACTTTCCTCTACCCCACGCTGGTGAGTGCTTAACCTTGGTGTGTCCAACCTGGACATTCTGGTGGACCCTATCTTTATATGCTGAGCCACCCGTGTATGTTTATTGACATTGTTTTCCGCGTGGATGTTTCTTGTATAAGTATTCTAGCAAAGTATTTATTATATTCTATGTACAGGTTATTTATTTTTATATTTATTTTATTTTGTCTTCTTCTTTCTTATCTCCACTCAATCATATTAAGGTATCAAGCTTGTAAAGCTTTTTGATGGTGTCTGCCGGGGAAGAGTAGAGCTCATCAATGGATGAGTCAATACAGTCAATAATGTCTTCTTCTTTCTTATCTCCCCTCAATCATATTAAGGTATCAAGCTTGTACAGCTTGTTGATGGTGTCTGCCGGGGAAGAGTAGAGCTCATCAATGGATGAGTCAATACAGTCAATAATGTCTTCTTCTTCTTTATCTCCACTCAATCATATTAAGGTATCAAGCTTGTAAAGCTTTTTGATGGTGTCTGCTGGGGAAGAGTAGAGTTCATCAATGGATGAGTCAATAGTCAATAATGTGTTTTTTGGGGTTTATATTTTGTTATTCTAGAAACTTACCTCATTGCTTATCTTGTATTTCATTAATGTTGATTTTGTTCTTGCCTTAAAAAAAATTTCTGTATCAGCCTGAAGTTTGTCTTTTCTAATTATCAACTTGACAATATAAACCAACTTTCCCTTTCCCTTTCTTCCTTCAAAAATATTGAGAGGGCCTGACCCGTCAGTGTTAAACCCTCCCAGCAGTTTCGCTAGTTATAAAATGGTATATTTAACTGGAAAAATCGCTGGGAGGGTTCATCATTGATGAGTAAGGTCCTCCTAATATTCTTCTATCGCAGAAAGTAGAAAGTTGTTTTATTTTCAAAAGAAAAAATCAACGCTGAGAATAGTTCTAAGCGTCATGTAGTTTCATTAATGTGTCAATTCTATCTAGACAAGCTTTCGAATATATCTCACCTTCATTACTCACCTTCAAGTATATATCACCTTAAATGGAATGATGATAATCAAAATAATCTGTTTTAAATAAATATTAAATATCATAGAATATTTTGAATAAATGTGTAGGGCACATTGATGTAACAATATAAGGTATGAAAAAATAGTACAAATGTGATATTGTACTGGGATAAGGTGCATAAATTAAGAAAAAGGCATCTCCTTATCGTGCAACTGAAAGTTACTGATGGCTTGCGCCATCTATCGGAATAAATGGATATCGGAATATATATCGGATAGATGGCGCAAGCCATCAGCAACTTTCAGTTGCACGATAAGGAGATGCCTTTTTCATAATTTATGCACCTTATCCCAGTACAATATCACATTTGTACTATTTTTTCACAAAGGTTTTTATTGTTATAGATATTGATATATTATTTAATAGATATCCATCATGTAAAATTACGGGAGGGTGATTGCTCTGCTCTGAAAGAAGAAAGAAGAACCCTTATGCTCAAAACTGGGCAACTGTGTGCTTCACTTCCATCAATAATTGACAATATGACCCAGAATAAGTATAATGCTACGGCGTTTTATGGTTTCCACAAGTCCATATCTCAGAAGAAGGCCAAGTGACACTCACTCCTCACTTTCTTACTGCTACTCTTTTTGTGTTGTTTTTCTTGCTTCCCTCTTTCTCTTTCTTGTTTTTTTCTTTTCTTTTTCTTTTTCTTCTGTCTATATCGTTATTTCCTTTGTCTCACTGCTTTGTTCTTATGCATACCTCTGGTGAATCCTGTATAGGGTCAGTGACCCTAAATAAAGGCTTTTTGTTGTTGTTGTTGTAAATTACGGGAGGATGATACTCATGAGCACATTGGGGTACCTCTCCCTTTAAATGAATAACGTCAATAAATTTCACATTGTATTCTGGTATAAAATTCAGCAATTTACAAGCATCTTTTGTCATATTTCCTAACTCCTTTCGTAATATGTCATGAAACCGAAGCCATCCCGTACTGATGAGAGCTAAGCCGTGTTATTCTGTTGGAATTTTATCTGATTAAGTTGAATATGGCGATGTGGTCCATTCAGTTATCCGATTAAGCATTTTGAGCAGAAAATATCGAAAAAATGTATCGTTTGAGTGTATTTTTAAAGGGAGAGGTACTCAATTTGGTCTACTATATTTATAATAAGTGTGGTGTGTTGTCACAAGCTATCCCAATATCTGTTTTGTTCCAAACCTATGTGATTTAACTGAAATCAGCATTTCTCTTGTGAAGTTGTCAATGGTAGAGCCTGACATTCCTAATGTTTCTGTTCTATTGGCTAAACCAATAAATGTTCAACCTTACCCAGGTTTTACAGTCCTAAAAATGTCTTGTTGATCTGTGTGCTTTTGTTCAAGCCTTCTGGTTGTGCTGTTGTTCTTGGAAGTTTGTTAATCTGTGTGCTTTTGTACAAGCCTTCTGTTTGTGCTGTTGTGTTGGACAATCTTTTTCTATGCACTTGATTGAGCCTGGTTGTTATTCTTGGATGTTTCTCTCGTGCAATATATTTGCATATTTACTGAATTTTTCTTCTTAAAAGTGGTTCACTGCATTCTGAACGATTAAGTTCTGTGTTTTTGTCCAAGCATGTTTGATGTTGTTTTGTAGGATCTTGTTCTGTGTTTTTGTCCAAGAATTCAGGTTATATTGTGTGTGTTGGACAATTTTGTTCATGCGCTTCTGTCCATGCCTGCTGGTTGTACTGAGACATGTTGTTCCCTGTTCCATTGTTCCATGCTTGCTGGTTGTGCTGAGATATGTTATTGCCTGTGCCATTGTTCCATGCCTGCTGGTTGTGCTATTTTGTTCCCTGTTCCATTGTTCCATGCCTGTCTGACATCCTACGTGGTGTTCCAGGTGGACCAGAAGTACGCCCCAGCTGGTGAAGACGCCGTTTAATTTATTTATTGAATCCGCACCGGAGCTGGCGCTTCGTATGATATTTATTTATTGAACGTCTGTGTGTATAGTTTGACAACTCTTGCTGAGAGATCCTTCCATGTCATTGTATTTATTTTTCATTGTTTATTTTTGTATGTATATACCGAATTCATATAGCAGATACAATAAACTGTTCACCAGTTTCATCAATGCACTCACGCCTCTTATTACCTTGATATCTCACAGCTATCTTTGACATCTGACAGCCTTCTGTGACATCTCACAGTCTTCTGTGACACTTACAGCCTTCTGTGACATCTCACAGCCTTCTGTGACACCTCACAGCCTTCTGTGACATCTCACAGTCTTCTGTGACACCTCACAGCCTTCTGTGACATCTCACAGTCTTCTGTGACACCTCACAGCCTTCTGTGACACCTCACAGTCTTCTGTGACACCTCACAGTCTTCTGTGACACCTCACAGCCTTCTGTGACACCTCACAACCTTTCTTGACACCTCACAACCTTTATTGACACCTCACAACCTTTCTTGACACCTCACAACCTTTCTTGACACCTCACAACCTTTCTTGACACCTCACAACCTTTCTTGACACCTCACAACCTTTCTAGACACCTCACAACCTTTCTTGACACCTCACAGCCTTCTGTGACACCTCACAGCCTTCTGTGACACCTCACAGCCTTCTGTGACGCCTCACAACCTTTCTTGACCCCTCACAACCTTTCTTGACACCTCACAGCCTTCTGTGACACCTCACAACCTTTCTTGACACCTCACAGCCTTCTGTGACACCTCACAGCCTTCTGTGACACCTCACAGCCTTCTGTGACACCTCACAACCTTTCTTGACACCTCACAGCCTTCTGTGACACCTCACAACCTTTCTTGACACCTCACAGCCTTCTGTGACACCTCACAGCCTTCTGAGACACCTCACAACCATTCCTGACACCTCACAGCCTTCTGTGACACCTCACAGCCTTCTGTGACACCTCACAGCCTTCTGTGACATCTCACAACCTTCTGTGACACCTCACAACCTTTCTTGACACCTCACAGCCTTCTGTGACACCTCACAACCTTTCTTGACATCTCACAACCTTCTGTGACACCTCACAACCTTTCTTGACACCTCACAGCCTTCTTTGACACCTCACAACCTTTCTTGACACCTCACAGCCTTCTGTGACACCTCACAGCTATCTGTGATATCTCACAGCCTTCTGTGACTTCTCACAGCCTTCTGTGACACCTCACAGCCTTCTGTGACTTCTCACAGCCTTCTGTGACATCTCACAGCTATCTGTGACATCTCACAGCTATCTGTGACATCTCACAGCCTTCTGTGACATCTCACAGCTATCTGTGACATCTCACAGCCTTCTGTGACATCTCACAGCCTTCTGTGACATCTCACAGCCTTCTGTGACATCTCACAGCCTTCTGTGACATCTCACAGCTATCTTTGACATCTTACAACCTTCCGTGAGATCTCACAGCCTTCTGTGACATTCCTGATGCCAGATGTATATACACCCATCCATCCCATACATATGTAGAATTCAATTTGACTTTTGCACTTCCAAGATTCCCATTTGCACTCACTGCTGGATCTGTACTTATACACGAGATGTTGAGAATGGATTTATTTAGCATGATTTGGTTCTAATCACACAGAGAACGAAGTTCTTCTATTGGTGAACTGAAGTTGAAAATGATTCAGTAAGACTAGGATCATCAGTGGTGAACCATCCCAGCGATTTCACCAATCCACCAGATCTAAGCTACAACTGTTGTATTGTACATTCTACTTATATATCTGTACCTGAAGTCTTGGTGATGTTGTTTGAGGAAACTATGGACAAATACGGCTATAGTTGATGGAATTTCACATACACCTCAGAGATTCTTGCACACCTCTTCCACTTAAAGGAGATGACATTCAATACAAAAGCCTGTTAAGACAATTAAGGCAAAAAATACAGATTACAAAACTATTAAGTACGTATTTTTCAAATAAAACCCAACTTACTACTGTACTCAATTGACTAAGAAGTTAATAAATTTATTTTAATTGTCAAAAGAGTCCTACTGTCCTTACAGCGATAAAAAAATATTGAGATTCTGGCCATGTACGTTCTTTGAATTCTGCCGTCCTCAAACCTCTTCTTCTTCTTTCTTATCTCCACACTGGATGAAGTAGAATGCGTCTGACTTGGTCATTAAGACTGGAAGCACTACTCAGTGGCAGACCGACTTAGCTCCAAAAGAAATGGCCATCTCTGACATGAGGGACAGACGCCATGTGCAGCCGCTCCTAACATGGAGTACAGACTCTGCTCATCCTGTATCCCTGGAGCCCTTACAGGGTACTATCAGCATGGCCAGCTGAACCCAGGTTTTTTAGTGAGCTTGTTACTGCTCCCCCTCCTCCTTTTTCATCCCGGCTTGGGACCGGCAAAGGCGGAGTTGTCCTCAAACCTCATGTCCTTAGTTGTATTAAATATCATAGCTGAGATTCCATCTACAGTGTCGGGGATAGAGACAGGATTGTCCGATACAATAGTAGAGGTATAAGAATCGGTCTAGTTGAATTGACTGGCGAAGCTTCTAGAAGGGTTCTCCACTGATGAGCCAGGCCCTTCCAATGTTTTCCATCGCATAGTAAGGATAGTATGAAGTTTAGATTGAAGGAGGAAATTTAATTATAAAATCAAAGGTCGCTATACCGTTGTTAGCACGTTTTCTTTGAACTTTCTTCTAGAAAGAACGAGCTGACTCACTTCGATTCAATTCGAATTATTTCAAACAACAAAAAAGAATTATGTTACGATACACTAGCGCGCCATCTGTTATCAAATTACAAAACTATTTTAGAGGCGTAATATTCTTTTTAAAATAAAACAATTTCTACTGTCCTTACTGCAATGGAAAAACAGTAAGGACAGTAGAAATTGTTTCATTTTAAAAAGAATATTACGCCTCTAAAATAGTTTTGTAAAAAAGAATTACACTAAGATTTAATGCGATTTAGTTGTATTTTATAACATAAAAGAAAAAAGAGACTATATTAACACAAAAAATAAAAACAGAAGAAGAAAAAAAAACAACAAAAAGAATGATGATAAGTAACAATAAAATTCTATGAATATGAATTATAATTAATTAATAAAATACAATAATAATAATAAAACCTAACAACCGTCAAAACTTGACGGTATCTATTGACCGTCGCCCCAAATAAGCGGCCTCGGGTCGGTGACAAAGCCACAACACCAGCTTTGACAAACTGAGAAGCGTCCACCTAGAGACCATGGTTTCGGGCTAATGGCCCTCTTCAGCCTAAAGCGGACTTCATCCCATGAGATCCACAAGATATCTAATGCAATCTTCACAATTTTCATAAAGTGGCCCAGCCATTTTGGCAGCTAAACATCTCTTTGGTAGATTGTGAAGATTCCATTAGATCCCTTGTGGATCTTATAGAATAAAGTCCGCCCTAGGCTGACGAGGACCATAAACCCGAAACCATGGTCTCCAGGTGCGGTTCTCAGCTTTCCAAAGTTGGTGTTGGGGCTTTGTCACCAATCGAGGCCCCTAGTTTGGGGCGACGATAAATAGATGGCGTCTAGGTTTGACGTCTATTTTGATGGGAGAGGTGTTTTTGATTTTATAGTATTTGTTTTATTTGGGAAAAATACAAAAATTCGATTTATAATTTTGCTTTGTATTTATAAGTGCCATGTTATTGCCTTTAGGTTAATTTATGTTTAATGGCAAGGTTTATCATATCAACCCATCTACAGCCGTGCAACTCTCAGAACCGTTCAATTTGTGCCATCTTCAGTCCTTGGAACTGAATAATTGCCTCCATAAATCCTAGGCTTTTATCAAAGCCATCTCGAATACGGTGTGGATGTTATGGCATCTGATTTATGATGTTATCATGAAAAAATAAGGAACTGTTGGAATCGAACCAACAACGACGTTTTCTTAAGTCACCGTATAACTTGATGAATCAGTGTTGCAATAAAAGATGTTTCAAGCGAAGACTATAAATTGTTCTCTTTTTTTAATTTACAGACGACCTTGCTGACACCGCAAGATTTATTGGTTGCTGATCCTCACGGCAGAATCACACCTTCCAACCCTGTTGATTCTTCTTCTTCTGAATTATCTCTGAAGTAGAATGCCTTTGTCATTAAGACTGGAAGCACTACTCAGTAGCAAGTCACTGACTTAGTTCCAATATAACATAGCCGCCTCTGACATGAGGAATAGACGCCATGTACAGCCGCTCCTAACATGGAGTACATCCTGTATCCCTGGATCAGGAGCCCTTACAAGGTACTATCAGCATGCACAGATGAGCCCAGGTTTTTTAGCGAGCTTGTTACTGCTCCCCTTCCTCCATCCGGTCTTGGGAAGAAGAGAGTCACACCTTCCAACCCTGTTGATTCTTCTTCTTCTGAATTATCTCTGAAGTAGAATGTCATTAAGACTGGGATCACTACTCAGTAGCAGGCCACTGACTTAGCTCCAATATGAGATGGCCGCCTCTGACATGAGAAACAGATGCCATGTACAGTCGCTCCTAACATGGAGTATATTCTGTATCCCTGAAGTCCTTACAGGGTACTATCAGCATGGCCAGCTGATACTTGCTGATACAGCTGATTGTTACTGCTCCCCTTCCTCCATCCGGGCTTGGAAAAAAGAGAGTCACACCTTCCAACCCTGTTGATTCTTCTTCTTTCTTATCTCTGAAGTACAATGCCTTTGTCATTAAGACTGGGAGCACTACTCAGTAGCAGGCCACTGACTTAGCTCCAATATGAGATGGCCGCCTCTGACATGAGGAACAGATGCGATGTACAGCCGCTCCTAACATGGAGTACAGACTAATTCTGTATCCCTGGAGCCAATACAGGGTACTATCAGCCGAGCCAGCTGAGCCCAGGTTGTTTGTCGAACTTGTTACTGCTCCCCCTCTTCATCCGGGCTTGGGAAGAAGAGAGTCCCACCTTCCAATCCAGTTGATGATAAATATACGATCGAATTATCCTTCCAGCATATGTAGACATAGTGAAGAAGAGCATTGTAGAGGTATTCATGTTCCCTATGGTCACTTATGGATAGTGGGTCGGTGGAAGGGAGGTCTGAACAATTGGTTTTCGACCGCTACGACCCTGGATCGAATCCCCCGCGCTCATTGGACACTTTTTTCCTAATAAAAAAAAATTGCTCCAATGGCCCCCGATTCATGCAACAGTCCAACACGCCAGCGTATATTTATGATCACCTTCTTTTCTTCTTTAAACTTCTATTCAAACCTTGTAATTCACGAATTGTTCATGTGAGATAGTTCTCTGAGTTTGGTGACAATTCTTTCTGCTATTTACAAACAGTACATTAGTAACTGTCTGTTGTCTAACGCGCTGTAGAAATGTGGGTACACCCATACCTCGCTTTGCGTCGGGGTTACGATCCAAAAAAACACGACGCAATTTGAAACGACGCAAAGTGAAAATATGTGAATGCGCAATCAAAAACAAAGGTGTTGCTATATTTTAGGGAAAAAAAAAATAAAAAATAAAAAATTAAAGACTCGAATCCAAAACAACGCTACTTCGAAAATCTAACGACGCACAGTGAAAATCAGTAAAAATTAAGCAGCGACGCAACTTCGAAAAAAACGCAAAACGAAACGACGCAAAGCAAGGTATTGGTGTATTTCAAAACGGTAGGTGTCTTGAGATTCGATCCAGCGTTGTTGCTGTACAAACTTCGCAGCATATACCCCTAGGCTAGCTACCAACAATGGGTGTCCTGGGTTTCCTTGCCACAGTAATACAGCTGGAGTCCTCAACAACTCCCATTGTTGACTAAAAGTTGACACTTTCCTATATTAAGAAAAAATGGCATCTCCTTATCGTGCAACTGAAAGTTGGGTATTTGGCCAAACCAACGAATAGTTAATATTTATTCCGATAGATGGCGCAAGCCATCAGCAAATTTCAGTTGCACGATAAACAGATACCCTTTTTTCTTCATTTATCACCTTACCCCAGTTCAAAATTTCACATTTTTACAACTTTCCTATATTTACTATAAGGCTGAAGTTGAAGTAAGCACAGCTGGTACAGTGGAGTGGACCCAGAATTGAATCTCAGACAGCATCAAACAACACTAACAAGATTTAGAACGGGCCATCTCAAGCCATTGAAGATAGAAAACACACACACAAAAACCTTTATTAGGGACTTGCCCGATACAGATTCTCCCAATTGGGTAAGGTTATAATTGTGTTATTTACATAGAAATTGAACTGGCTTTACTCTTCATCTCAAAGTCATTCACTTGTTAATTGGTCCTTACATAATGATGATCTAAAAAAATGTATAGTAAGCTATTGCCTTAGATTTGTTTGCTGATATTTTTTAATTTGAAGATAGAAAACAAAATCTACCCCACTTGCTCAAATTATAACTTGGCACCTGCAGCTCTAGAAAACATTTTGGTTTACATTAGATGTACTATATGCATTTGTGTAATCTTTACACAAGGGGATAAGAAACAACAACATCAAGCTGAAAAGTTTGTCTACTACAAACTCTTCAAAAATGGTGGATAGACGGGGGGGGGGGGTGGTTATATTTACAGAGGCCATTGGGGGAAATTCCAAGGTCAGCTGTCGAATTATTTACTTTCAATATCAAACAGTGAAGTTTTATATCGCCTTATTGAAAATTAAATTGAGCAAAAACCATTATTGATGGATATTTATAGACAAAGACATGGCATTTATTTATTTATTTCAATTCAAAACGCTATGTCCCCCTAGGGACACTTGCGCTAAATGTACATACAAATATAACAAAGAAAATATTCAACATGGAAAGATACACAGAAAGCGACTTAGAAAGATTCATAAATATTATTTACATATAGAGATATTCTTTGAATTTTATTTACAGTTACATCATTAAATTTAAAATATATACATATATACACACATATACACGCATACACCTATATATTGTTTACAACCACAAGACATGGCATGCCATCTGATGAATTTTGAACCTATTAAAGCGGAAAATTTATTCTTATTTTCAAAAATAAAATAATATCTACTGTCCTTTCTGTGCAATAGAAAAATTATTGGAAGGGCCTGGCTCATCAGTAGTGAACCCTCCTAGCGGTTTCGCCAGTTCAATCTATCATACCTCTCTAATATTGCATTGGGCTGTATTGTTCATATGTCCGACATTGGAGAAGTAGAAATCTTTGTTGAGGCATTTAAGAGAACTAGGGACATTGACAAAAATTTACTTATGTACGAGATAACACACAAAGTTTCAATAAACTGGGACCTAGAGTAATAGTAACTAACACAGAGAAAAGCGTACACTCAAGAATATAACAACAACAATAAAAAGGGAGCAAAAATAAAAACTCAAGATTTGCTATATAAAAACAAAACATCGTGAAGATAGAGGCTGCCTGGCCGGCATTCATATTTCTTGAAAAAAGATACTTCGGCCAGTGTAAATCTTTTTATTACTTCGACGTTTCGACAAAAAGCTTTTGTCCTCGTCAGGAGCAAACAAAAATTAAAACATATAGCAAGGCGTTAAAAATTATTCTTAGATAGAAGATAGATGAAGATAGAAAATAACAACAAAATCTACCCCACTTGCCCAAAATGTAGCTTGGTACCTGCAGCTCCAGAACACATTTTGGCTTGCATTAGATGCACTGAACAAGACTTATCATCAGACAGCTATATGAGCATGGACTCATGGAATTTGTGTAATCTTTACACAAGGGGATAAGAAACAACAACATAAAGCTGAAAAGAAAAAAAAAGAAAAAAAAACAGTACTTATCCTTTATTGTAGCGTTGGTAGGGATCGGACCGGGGTCACACAGGTATGTGAGGAGATTGCCAGACACGGATAAATCACGCAGAGAACACTTTAAGCGTCTCCACACAATAATCCACTACACTGGCCTCTCGCAATACCATAGCTCCCTGTTAAGTACAAACATGGCCACATTCGTCTAATGAGAAGACGGAAGAGATTGGTTTACTAACAAACAAAAATAACATTTTTCCCACTAAAACTGAGATAAGAGATAAGTGCAAATATTTGTTAATATAATTTGATAACATAAGCTTTAAAAAAATGGAATTGAGATAACCATGACAAAGGATAAATCAAGAAAAGACAACTACCTGCGCTTACGTATTATCTGGCGAATAGGGGGGAACGGAACACCTCACAAATATCAACATGATACATTAGCGCCCCATAGGTGATAAGAAATTTAAACCGTTTTTGACAAAATTATTTTATTTTGAAAAGATCAAACGGGTAAAAAAAGTTTAAACAACTCACAAATGTTTATTTAAAACTAAATAATTGTTATAGCTTTGTGAGGATATGCTTTGACATTAATCCTGTCTTTAGATTTTTCAAATAGATTTTAAAACAATTTATTTTATAAAGCCGTTAATGCTAAGTCATATACATACTTAGATGATAAAAGATATATAGAAGGTTGTCCCAAAAGTTCGTAAACACTTGCAAAAATTGAAATACCAATATTATTAGCTGTTATGTATAATGTCTTTGTATTATGTATAAGGTAATTGTATTATTATGTATTCGCCGTTATGTATAATATCTTTGTATTATGTATAAGTAATTGTATTATTATGTATTCGCCGTTATGTATAATGTTTTTGTATTTTGTATAATGTAATTGTATTATTATGTATATTCGCCGTTATGTATAACTAGACGAATGGCCCGGGCAACGCCCGGGGTTTACCCGAGTGCGAATATATTTTAAAAACGTTGTCTTGGGTGGTCGCTATTGACAGGGTGGTCTGTATAGACAGGTGTATGTATCACACAGCTGATAACAGGGTTTTCTAGAATGGCCGCTATATACAGGTGGTCTGTATAGACAGGTGGATGTATCACACAGCTGATAACAGGATTGTCTAGAGTGGTCGCTATAGACAGGGTGGTCTGTATAGACAGGTGTATGTATCACACAGCTGATAACAGGGTTGTCTAAAGTGACCGCTATAGACAGGGTGGTCTGTATAGACAGGTGGATGTAACACACTGCTGATAACAGGGTTGTTTAGAATGGCCGCTATAGACAGGTGTATGTATCACACAGCTGATAACAGGGTTGTCTAGAGGGGGGCGGGCAGGGAGGTCACGTGTTTGCTGGCAGCCAATGGGCGCGCATTCTATCCGTGAGCTTCAGACATACAGACAAACAGACAAACAGACAGAATAAGGCAAATATATAAGTAGATGTATTTGTATTATGTATAAAGTAATTGTATGCAGTTATGTATAATGTCTTTGTATTATGTATAAAGTAATTGTATTATGTATTATTATTGTTACGTAGAAATAAAAGCACATTCCAGATGGAGAGAGAATGTTCTAGAGCGTTTAAGAATCACGTAGAAAAAGCGGAAGACAACTGATTGGCCAATCTACAGCTATTGCGCAACGCTCGGTGCTGGCGGCTTTCTGATTGGCTGACCAACCGTGACCGTTCTGGAAAGATCTACTCCGGGATATATAGGGATGAGAAACTCATGCCAGGAGAAGAGAAAGTTAAGAAAGAAGTCGAAGAACGAAGCTACGTGGTGTACTCACCAGAAAAATGGAAGAAATATTGAAAGCGATCCAAGCTCAAAATTAAGAAACTCGTGAAGCTCTTCAAGCTCAAAATCAAGAAACTCGCGAGGCTTTTCAAGCCCAACATGAAGAGCTAAAAGAAAGCTTGGGGCTTAAATTCAAATGCTTAGAAGATGAAATCTTCTCTGTAAAAGAAGAAATGAAAGATAAATTGTCTGCTTTAGAAGAGAGACTTGCTGCTGTGGAAACTGGCCATCCAAGAACTCCGGTTTTCCAGCAAGAAAATAACAATTCGGGTAGGCCCTCTTGTCAAAGTTCCTACCTTTGATGGACAATCATCATGGACCTCCTTCAAAGTCCAGTTCGATGTGATTGCCCAAGCGAACGGATGGAACGTTAGAGATAAGGCAAGCTTTTTGGCTGCTGCACTTCGTGAACCTGCAGTGGATGTACTCCAGATGATTCCGGAACAACTTCGCCTAGACTTCAACTCCCTGATTGACACTCTGGATTCCCGATATGGAGAAGAACACTACCAACAACTTCATGTGGTGAAGTTCAAGAATAGACTACAAGAAAAGAAAGAAAGTTTGCAGGATTTGGCCAACGACATCCGACGCCTGGCAAGATTAGCCTTTCCAACGTGCCCGTCTGAAACACAAGACTTTATGGCCCAGCAACAGTTTATTGATGCCATCGGAGACCCTGAGACCCAAAGGTTTGCCAGACTTTCAAGTGCGACTACTCTACAAGAAACCCTTGTCCAAGCCCTGAAGCATGAAGCTGCCCAACAAGCCTCAAGAGGAAGTTATCGCGTGGCTAGACAAGTTAAATTGGATAATCCAGAAAGAGAAAAGGGTCGCTTCTGGACCTGTCGAGCCCATGATCACATGTCTCCAACTTGCCCCCGAAAAGTAAAACAGCGCAGTGATACAGGTTGCTGGAAATGTGGAAAAAATGGCCACATAAGGAAAATCTGTCCAGATAACTCTAAGGATAAGCCTGAAAGAAAAAGGGGCCGCTGCTGGACTTGTGGAGCCCATGATCACATTTCTTTAACTTGCTCCAGAAAAGTAAAACAACGCAGTGATACCGACTGTGCTGGAGTTGTGGACAATATGGCCACATGAGAAGAAACTGTCCGGAAAATTCTGAAACCACCACAGCCCCTAGAAGGAACCATGGGAGACGGAACGATAATGCTGATGCCTTATCAAGAAGGCCGTGTGTTCCACAAAGTGGATATTGTGCTCGTGCTGAGAGAGATTTTGCGTACGACAAGTTACAGTGCATGAAAGCGACGAAGTAGAAGAGAAAAATTGGACTCGCCAAGCTATAAGAAAGGCTCAAAGTGAAGATCGAGATTTGTTGCCAATGATAAATTGGAAGGAATCAGGTGAAAGACCATCCTGGGAAAATGTGGCCCCGTACAGTCCTGAAACCAAAAGTCTCTGGCGCCTTTGGAATTCTCTGACCCTGCGAGATGGAGTCTTATACAGGAAATGGGAGAGCGAGGATGGAAAGCATGAATCCTGGAAGTTGGTGTTACCCAGATCTCATGTACCTTTGGCTCTCCAGAAGATGCATAGCAGTCCCACGGGAGGTCACTTCGGCATCAGAAAAACATTGGCCAAAGTTAGAGAAATATTTTGTTGGCCAGGAAGTCGAAATGATGTTGAATAATGTTGCAGAAACTGTACACAATGTTCAGCGAGAAAGGGACCGACAACAAGATCCAGAGGAAAGTTATTTGCCGTTATGTATAATGTCTTTGTATTATTTATAAAGTAATTGTATTATTAGGTATTCGCCGTTATGTATAATGTCTTTGTATTATGTATAAAGTAATTGTATTATTATGTATTCGCCGTTATGTATAATGTCTTTGTATTATGTATAAAGTAATTGTATTATTATGTATTCGCCGTTATGTACCAATTAAACAGATTTTATTGACTGCACAGTCAATTAGTACACTCCGGAGAGAAAGCCTAAATATTTACAATTATTTTACAATTATTTCAACAGGGGGTCGGACGGCAAGGCGGCCCTAAGCTCAGATAGGTCCCTGAGAGTAAGGGAGTGTAAGTCCCGAGTGTGCTCGGAAAGCTTGTCCAGGATTTGGATGATGGCTTTCCTGTCCTCCGGGAAAAGTCTCCTGAGGAAGCCCTTCCTATCCTCAGGGCATAGCACCGCTTCCACGAGGTCAGGGTATAGAGTGTCCAATTGTGGCCAGAGGTTGAGTTCCTTCATCAATTGGATGGTTAAAAGCCGCAATTCATCGCAACGTGTGGCCATGGCCGGCGTCGACTCCCTCTCTTGGGGAGCGGGTGGTGCTGGCTCGGCAGGCCAAGGCGCAGGCAGTGGGGGTGTTGGAGGCACTGCCGCCGATCCTTTTTTCAATTCGGATTTGACCTGGTGCAAGATCTTGTATACATTGGTATTGCCTGCGGGCTTCAGGCCAAGGATTTGTTTAATCAGACCGGCAAGAGCATCGGTCTGCGGAGGTGTCAGGAGCCAGCGCTTTCTTTGGGCCTTGGTCCTCGAGGAGAGGAGGTCCAAGACCTCCTCGCGCCCAAGACCAAGAGCGTCCGTCCCAGTAAAGGACACGGTGGGGCTTCTTCGGATGAACGCCACGAGGTCATCTCTCATGGATGTCCTGCTCGATGATGTAGAGGAAGCGGAGGACTCCTCGATGGCGGTCATTTCAATGTCCTGAGCGGGGGGTCCCGACTTCGTTGATTGGGGGCTCACGGAACCCCCAGGAGCCCGCAAGGACGGAGCAGGGGTCACAGGTGGAGGGGCAGGAGGCGCCATCTCCATAGGTACGGCTGGGGCCACTGGTGTAGATGGCCGAGGTGCTGCAGATGGGGTCACAGCCCGGGCCGCAGGAGAAGCGCTGGGGGTCTCCATGGCTGGACTGGGGGGCGCCGGAGATGGAGGATGGGCAGATGGCTGCTGAGGCAGCCCAGGCGCGGTCACTGGTGGGACGCTGGTAGGAGAGGTAGGTGTGGCCGGTCTAGGAGCGTTGGTTCGCCCTGCAAGCAGGGGGCAGTTGGCCCTGCGATGTCCTTGGCCGTGGCACCTGGAGCACTTGATGCCCGAGGATAAATAAGCGGGCCAGGCCTCGCCTTTAATAGGGATCTCAAGGCGGGTGGGGAGCCTCTCAGTTGTCATTCCCTCGTGGAGGACAATGAATGCCTCGCGGCGGCCGTCGTTGTAGGTGTATGGGCCGGCCTTCATCAGTTTGGGCGCAATTGATGTTACCCGCCCATAAGGTTTTAGGGCGCTGATGATGGCGGAGTCCTCCACGAAGAAGGGGAGGTTGCCCACAGTTATCCTTTCCGCTCTTTTGCGGAAAGGAAAGGCCCTGAGGAGTGTGCCCTCAACCTCGAGGCCCTCGTTTATGAGGCGCTCGGCCAGGCCTCTGTTCGCCAGTCCCAGGAGTTGGTGGCCGTTCACCTTGGAGACTTGGATGACTCCGGCGGTTCCTCCGAGCATCCTGTCCAGCGCCCTCAGGTAGTGGAAGGGCTGTAGCTCGGGGCCGTGCTCCAGGTACACACAGTGGTCCTCAGATGAGGATGCCTGCCGCGCCAGGGCCTCTGTGATGTGGGCCCTGGTTGTTCTTACTTCCTGTGCCCGGGGCACAGATCCTGCCGAAGATTGCGGTCGGCGACTGGTTCTTGCACCTCCGATGTTGGAGGATGGTGCAGCCGCTGTAGGCGAGTTCGCAGATTCCCGGCGCCTCTTTTTGGTCCTCACGACGGTAAAGTCGTCGTCCGCTCCAGGGCCTTGATCTTCAGGGCAGTCCGCCCAGTTTCTCAGGGCACGGGCAGCGCCATTGGATGACGTAGCCGGCGGCAAGCCGGACGTGACGTCACCCGCGCGCGACGGCCAGATTTACATTTCCGCCGTCAGCCGGCGGATTTACATATTCACGAGAATTAGATTTTTCTCTATAGATTTCTCTATGACATTCGTTTTTGGCCGAATTTTCGCTACCGGTTGGAGGTAGGATGCTGGGCCTTCCAGGCTCTTGTCCAGCAGGTCCTGGGCTCCCCGGTGATGCCGAATTCGGCATGTTTATGAGTGATTCATCGCTCGCCAGAAGCGAAATACGCGGAGCTCGCGCGACGCGTGGCCGCACGGTCTTTGCATTATGTATAAAGTAATTTTGACAATTAAAACAGACTTTATTGACAATCTAGTCAATAATTACACTCCATCAAGAGTTAAGAAATATTTACAGACTTCTTGATAGGAAGTGGGAATTCACACTTGGCGGAGCCCTCACCGAGGGGACGTCTGGCCTCATCAGGAGGACAAGTCCACCCTGAGCCCGTAAATTTCCTTGTGAACAGTGGGATGGTTGTTCCGAGTATACTCGAGAACAACATCAAGGAAGCCTGCGAGAACACTCTTATCCTCAGGCGAAAGTCGCTCGAGGAGTTCCTCTCTGTCTTCGCTGTATAAGACAGCAGGCATGATGTCATCTAGTTGAAGCCCTGATTCTAAGAAGGGCCCAGCGCCGGGATTAAAGATAATTTTTCTAAATATTATACCAACCTCCGGCATCAGATCCTCCTCCTCCATCGGGTCAGGCAGTGGAAGCGGAGGTGTTGTCCTGGCTGGAGTTGACTTCTTTTTATGGGGAGCGGGCGGCACCGGCTTAGCAGGCTGAGGCGCAACTGTATAAAGTAATTGTATTATTATGTATTCTCCGTTATGTATAATGTCTTTGTATTAGGTAAAAAGTAATTGTATTATTATGTATTCGCCGTTATGTATAATGTCTTTGTATTATGTATAAAGTAATTGTATTATTATGTATTCGCCGTTAAGTATAATGTATTTGTATTATGTATAAAGTAATTGTATTATGTATTATAATGTATTCGCCTTAATAAAATTATTCGCTAAGTAATGAGAAAAACAATGTTTAAGTAAAACACGAACTTTTGGGACAAACTTGTAGAAAGAGGTAAATTATAAACATGACTACATACAGTCGAGGAGACTTCCCCAACACTGAAGAGTCCTCCTCCAGACAATCAGGAGGTTATCTCCACTCAGTTTTCTCTTAGACTTGAGAGTTATAAATGATCCAACATGCTGTCTAGATGTTGAAACACCATCTTTTGTTGGCTTACCCTCTGACTAACCAAATTGTACTTGCTTACTTTGACATAATGCCATCTTTCTGTATATACTCAATCTTATGAAAAATTTGGCAAGTTTAGAACAATTTGTACACAGATTTATAAATCACTACTAATTCATCGTGTAAATAATTAAAGATATATATGTGAATAATTCTAATATAACACAATAGTCTGATAGACTTCGTGCTTCTGTAATAATAAGATTAAAAATTCTCCCCTTAGCTTAATGCATAGGAAAGACTTGTAGATGGATGTCTTTGTTATAGACATCTGTGGATAGACGTTAGTCTCCCGATAGAATTTCTGTGTTAAAATTCATATTTCAAATGTTGACGTTAAAGAACTTCAATTTATGAAATGTTGATTGATAACTCGTCCTTCAGAAATACTCAGGCGAATTATGTTTCTTATTTTAGTGTCGTTTTCATCAGACACGCTTGGTGAAGGACACCCAGCATTGGACAACTTGGCAAATCATTTTAACATTTCTTCCAAAATTATTTCTCTTTCCAATACCTTAACATTTGAGAGGTGTTGCCCAGTTCAACACAGAATGTAGCCATACTCAGGAATATTTTAACAATGAACAAACACGGTTCCTAATGTTCTTACTGGAATAGGAAAATATTGGGAGGACCTGGCTCATCCGCAGTGAACCCTCCCAGCGGTTTCGCCAGTTTAATCTACCATACCGCTATGATACTTCATATAATATTGTATTAGGCTGTTTTACATATATCCGGTACAGCCAGGAGAACAGCCCAAAAATAATAATAGCGGGATAGGAGCAAGTGTGTTGAAGAAGGAGTGAAATGGAACAAGGATTTGGCTGTGACGGATCAAACCTGTTGACGATGGATAAGGTTGGAACAATGAATTGGCTGTAACGGATCAAGCTTCTTGTTGACAATGGATAAAGTTGGAACAAGGAATTGGCTGTAACGGATCAAGCTAGTTGTTGACGATGGATAAAGTTGGAATAAGAAATTGGCTGTGACGGATCAAACTTGTTGACGATGGGTACAATTGGAACAAGGAATTGGCTGTGACGGATCAAGCTTGTTGACGATGGGTACAATTGGAACAAGGAATTGGCTGTGACGGATCAAGCTTGTTGACGATGGGTACAATTGGAACAAGGAATTGGTTGTGACGGATCAAGCTTGTTGACGATGGATAAAGTTGGAACAAGGAATTGGCTGCAACGGATCAATCTTGTTGACGATGGATAAAGTTGGAACAAGGAATTGGCTGTGACGGATCAATCTTGTTGATGATGGATAAAGTTGGAACAAGGAATTGGCTGTGACGGATC
>CP092873.1:2531142-2584007 GCA_030710605.1 Cordylochernes scorpioides
AATCAAGAAAAGCCAAACACGTACCATGTTTTCTTTATTGTTAAAAAGAAGCGAATATAAACAATTCGTCAATAAATAAAAATCAACTATCAAGTGATATTTATTCTGATAGATGGCGTAAGCCATCAGCAACTTTTAGCTGCACGGTCAGGAGATGTCTATTTCTTAATTTATCCGACTGATCTCAGAGCAATTTCACTTTTGGAATATTTTTCATAAATGTTTGTTGTTGTTTTAAATTATTCTTCGCACCACATTTTCCTCTATATTTGACGTACCTATATATACTCATGGACAAAACTTAAGGAAGTTTTAGCATGTATATCGGGATTCAGACAATAACTCTGAAATATATTACAGTGACCTTTATTGAAGACACACAAGATAACCAATATACACTCATGGACAAAACTTAAGGAAGTTGTACCTTTCAGCATGTATATCGGGATTCAGACAATAACTCTGAAATATATTACAGTGACCTTTATTGAAGACACACAAGATAACCAATATACACTCATGGACAAAACTTAAGGAAGTTGTACCTTTCAGCATGTATATCGGGATTCAGACAATAACTCTGAAATATATTACAGTGACCTTTATTGAAGACACACAAGATAACCAATATACACTCATGGACAAAACTTAAGGAAGTTGTACCTTTCAGCATGTATATCGGGATTCAGACAATAACTCTGAAATATATTACAGTGACCTTTATTGAAGACACACAAGATAACCAATATACACTCATGGACAAAACTTAAGGAAGTTGTACCTTTCAGCATGTATATCGGGATTCAGACAATAACTCTGAAAGATATTACAGTGACCTTTATTGAAGACACACGAGATAACCAATATACACTCATGGACAAAACTTAAGGAAGTTGTACCTTTTAGCATGTATATTGTGACAATAACTCTGAAAGATATTACAATGACATTTATTGAAGAAACACGAGATAACCAATATACACTCATGGACAAAACTTAAGGAAGTTGTACCTTTTAGCATGTATATCGGGATTCAGACAATAACTCTATAAGATATTACAGGGACCTTTATTGAAGACACACGAGATAACCAACCAGTATACACTCATGGACAAAACTTAAGGAAGTTGTACCTTTTAGCATGTATATCGGGATTCAGACAAATACTCTGAAATATATTACAGTGACCTTTATTGAAGACACACGAGATAACCAAGTGTGAACAACCTCTGTCTCCTTAAAAAAAAATAGACGACTGACGACATCAAAGACTTATCACTTCCTTTTTTTTTCCATGAGTGTAATTTTGCCAACCCATTTTCTTGATAAATAAAGAGAGGCCAACCAAAACGAACGCGTTTCGGGCTATTGGTCCACGTCAGCGTGGAGCAGGCTGTACGTTATACTATGGCAAATGTTGAAGAGCACCAGCCCGAAAGCTAGCCAAGATTAATTCAATAAAGAATCTTATCGATGAGAATGTTATTGATTTGTTAATTATAATTATTACAATTATTTTATTTCCAAAGCGCTATATACCGCAAGGGATACTTGCGCCAAACAAGGAGAAAAGTTTATTTACATAAGTTATTTACATTATTCAACGCATGAAAACATTAGAGATCCAGATTTTGTAGAAAGTGTAGAATGTATTTACAAAATGAATTGAACTTTAAATATGATTTTTTTATCGGAAATCAAATCGTTAAGTTCACAAACAACTAGTTCATTCTTCATTATATAATCTTGAAATGCTGGGCAATCGATCAGTAGATGTCTTGAAGTTTGTTCCTCAATACCACAAAAGCAACTTGAATCCTCCACTGCCTTTATTCTATTTTAAAAACTTTTGAAATTTCCGTGGTTTGCAACAAATTGAGTATTATAAAAATTTGGACGAAAGTATTTAGGGATTTCTTGGGAAAAAAACTTATGAAAGTATTATTTGCTTCGTTTATTGATTTGTTGATATTTAACCTCTTTTTCCACCTAATTGGTACAAATGTTTTATTGTCGTGCAATAGATTAGGGCTAAAAAATTCGTTTTTTTTTTTAGATACCGTACCGCCATCTGGAGTTAAAATTTGGAATTATTTTAGTACTTTCTATATCTAACATTGTTTCTGTTTGAAAATATGTACTTTTAATTCACTAGTTTATATTTTTTATAGAATAGAGTTAATTATAACTATATTTTTACGTTTCTTCAAATAAAAGAAACTTCGACCAGTAAATCTTTTTATTGTCTCGACGTTTCGACAAAAAACCTTTTGTCTTCGTCAGGAGCGAACAAAAATTAAAACATTTGGTAAAGCGAAAAAATAGTACAAATGTGATATTGTACTGGGATAAGGTGCATAAATTAAGAAAAAGGCATCTCCTTATCGTGAAACTGAAAGTTGCTGATGGCTTGCGCCATCTATCGGAATAAATATCAACTATTCGTCCGTGGTTAGCTTTTCTTGATTAATCAAGAATGGGTATTTGGCCAATTCTGGAATAATTAGAAATCAACGAGGATAGTTGATATTTATTCCGATAGATGGCGCAAGCCATCAGCAACTTTCAGTTGCACGATAAGGAGATGCCTTTTTCTTAATTTGGTAAAGCGTTAGAAATATTTTTACAATAGTATGCTATATAATAAATTAAGAGAGATCACACGTGTAAAATATCCAAATTTTTATGCATCCCAGTACAATCTCACTGCTGTTTTATTTCTTTCATATAAAACATTATTAATAACTACATGAAATTATACTTAATTTGTTTAAAAAAGAAAGTAAGACACTAATAAATGTATATGTATCTTATATATTTAAAATACACTCGTGAACAAAACTTAAAAGGAAGTTGTACATCTCAGCATGTATATCGGGATTGAGACAATAACCCTGAAAGATATTACAGTGACCTTTATTGAAGACACATGAGATAACAAAATGTGAACAAAATTTCCTCTGTCTCCTTTTAAAAAATGTATTACTGGCGACATCAAAGACTTTCCACTTCCATAAGTTATAAGTGTATTTCTAGAGTGGTGCAGTGTTTAATTCAGGGAGGAGGGTAAGTTTCTTGATTGAATCTTTTATTTACTCAACTTTTCGTCCTTGGAACCCCTCTACAGGAGTTTGTTGATAATTAACTATAACATTTCAATATACATTTAAAACTGTCTATAGCACCCCCTCTAAAAAAGCGCCTCCCTCTCTATAGCGCCCGATTTTAAATACGTAGTACGATGCGATTTACATTAAAAGTGACCTGTCTATAGCACTCCCTCTCTATAGCACCCTATTTTGGTGAGTCCCAAGAGGGGGCGCTATAGACAGGTATAACTGTATATAGTGTGTATGCAATACTCCTGTAGTAGAGCTTCGAATTAAAGGCCAGAAAACTTAAGTTGATAAAGATTCATACAAAAAAAACTTATATTTTATCATTGCAGTAAGGGCAGTAGAAAATTGATTTATTTTTAAAAGAATCATACACGTCTATAATACACTGGTGTCCAAAAAATAAGAAACTTTTGTTTTCTAATGATATGTTTTAAAATATACAACGCTAAAAGCTAAAAAGTAATTTAATTAGGTATTTTAAGTCGTAGAATTTATTTATCGCAACCATTCGATTCGGTAAAATTGAAAATATGCAAATTTTTGCTTGTCTTTATAAGTGTGCTATTTGGCGTATCGTTTACCCCATCTAAGAATTGTCCAATTATAATTTTATTTAATCCTTAGTTAATTATGAGTTTACGAAAAATTTTAGCAGATGATTTAAAATGGAGAGCTGTTGGAAGAATGGAGGCAGGGCAATCACAAGTTGAAGTAGCAAAATGGCTAAATGTGAATAAATCTGTGGTCAGCAAAATATGGAAACAGTTCATTGAGACAGGAACCATCAAAAGATAAGAAGGTGCCGGTAGAAAAAGAAAAACAGCTACCTCTGAAGACCGTTATCTGGTCGTAACTGCCAAGCGCCATAGGGAGATGACAGCTATTCAACTATCTAATGAACTCTCAATTGCTACTGGAACGAAAATTTCAAGACAAACTGTTTACCGAAGGCTTCACGAAGGTTCTCTTTATGCAAGACGACCAATGGTCTGTATCCCTTTAACCACTGCTCACAGGAGACCCCACTTGAATTGGTGCTTGGAACATCACGCCTGGACTCATGATCAGTGGGCCAATGTTCTCTTCAGTGACGAGTCAAGATTTAGTTTAAACACAGATTCTCGACGAGTTTTCATCTGGAGGGAGCCTGGAACCTGCTATCATCATAGTAACATCAGGGAAATAGACAGTTTTAGAGGGGGCAGTCTCTTAGTCTGGGCTGGCATCAGTTCTAGCAGACGCACACCCCTCCACATTTTTTCTGGGGGCACTTTAACTGCCCAAAGGTACAGGGACGAGATCCTTGAGCCCTATCTAAGACCTTATAGAGATCAAATTGGTCACAATTTAATTTTTATGGACGATAATGCTCGTCCGCATAGGGCTAGGCTAGTCAATGAATATCTCCAGAGTGAGAATATTCGAAGGATGGATTGGCCAGCCAGATCTCCGGACCTGAATCCAATAGAGCATGTGTGGGATGCTCTAGGGAGGCGTATTGGAGCTCGTCACCCCTCTCCCAGAACCCTCGTTGAGCTAAGAACTGCTCTATTGGAGGAGTGGGGTTTACTACCCCTGGACCTCCTCCAAAGCCTGGTAAACAGTATGAGGGCTCGCTGTGAGACCTTGATAGCTGTTAGAGGTGATCATACTCCCTATTGATATCTTATTTCTTTAAGATCTGGAACCTTAGCTTTGGGTATGTTGGTAATAATTTACATATTTCATAATTTCAAATATTTTTTGTTTCAATTCAATATTGGTTAAGTTTCTAAGGATAAAAGCCAGACGATAAAAGCCAGACCTTCTGATCTCTGGGTCTTGATCGCTTGATCTTGATCCCTGAAATGATCCCTTAAATATTTTTGAAGCCTGCGGCGCTTTAGTTGTGCTTGGTGCTGCCTTGGTTCCCTCAAAATCGGCGCGCACACGCCCTCCTCTCCCCCGGGGTGCCCACGGCTCTGCCGGCGCCTCTCCAGCCCTCTCCTTGGCCCTCCAGCACGGCGGGCGCTTGGAGACACCTAAACATGAGTGATGCCTTAAAATGCTTATCCGAAGCATGTAGAAGGCATAACAATTGTATATTGGTTAAGTTTCTTATTTTTTGGACACAGTGTAGTTACAATTTTCTATAACAAATGGCACGCTAATGTGTGATATTGTTATTGTGCTTTAAAAATACTTGGAAATTTCATGAGTGGGATTTCGAAGCATATTATAGATTTAATATACAGCAATAACACGCCATCTATATATTGCAAATGAAAACATTTAGACGCGAATGTTTCTTTTAAACATCAATCAAACTTCTACTGTCCTTACTGCGATGAACAAAAATATTGGGAGGGCTTGGCTCATCAATGGTGAACCCTCCAAGCGGTTTCGCCTGTTAACATTGCAGTAAGAGAGTTGGAAATAATTTAAAAAGAAATCATTTGAGCGTTGAAATATTTCACATTCTTAAATACAGAAGACAAGCCATTCATCACAATTTAAATCTAACTTAATGTTTAATTTCTTGAAAAAAGACACCTCGGCCAGTATAAATCTTTTTATTACCTCGACGTTTCGACAAAAAGCTTTTGTCCTCGTCAGGAGCAAATAAAAATTAAAACATGTAGCAAGGCGATAAAAATTATCGTTAATGTTTAATAATACTTTTTTTTAAAGATTTTTTTAAATTTATATTTTGACATCGCAAGCTTTCGGACATGTTTATCCTTCAACAAGTTCATACAGAGCATTGAAGTTATAAGCAGAATTTTATAAACTTCTATTTGTAATTTATCTTTTGAGGGAGATACACGTCCGAAAGTTTTTGAACAAAAATATAAATAAAAACAACACTTACTACCTTCAGCCATTAAGATTAAATACCATTGGGGATTATTGTCTGAATTATTGAAATGTAGTTTAGTTGATGTTTACTCCGATAGATGGCAGCATCCATCTCACATCGTCCAATTGGGTTGTCAGAAGACACTTTGATTATCAACTTCGTCCTTCTTTGTCATCGTCTGCCACATATATAAGCCAGAATGTCCCCATGTCAACAGCTATTGGACAAAGAGAATGATATATGCTGGACACAATTGTCCTATAGAGATAGGATAGCTAATAGAGGCGTAGAATTCCTGCCACATATTTAAGCCAGAATGTCCCCATGTCAACAGGTATTGGCCCAAAAGAAAATGGCCCATCATTTACAAGTTCAAAGCCTATAAGAGATAATCTAGCCAAGTCAGTCTAGGAATCTAGCCACATATATGAACCAGAATGTCCCCATGTCCACAGACAATGGCCAAATAGAAAATGGCCCATCATTTACAAGTCCTATAGAGATAATCTAGCCAAGTCAGTCTAGGAATCTAGCCACATATATGAGCCAGAATGTCCCCATGTCCACAGGTATTGGGCCAAAAGAAAATGGCCCATCATTTACAAGTTCAAAGCCTATAGAGATAATCTAGCCAAGTCAGTACAGGAATCTAGCCACATATATAAGCCGGAATGTCTCCATATCCACAGGTATCGACCAAAGAGAATGATCAATGCTGGCCAAGACCAAAGTGTATAGAGATAATCTATCCAAGCCAGGTCTAGAATTCCAGCCACACATATAAGCCAGAATGTTCATAGGTATCTGCAGTAAAGAATGGTCCAAGTTCGACAAGTCCTATTGAGATAATCTAGCCACGAAAGGCATATAATTCCTGTCATATATAAGCCAAAATGTACCCAGATATCGGCTAAAAAGAATGGCCCATCCTTGACAAGTTCAAAGCCTATAGAGATAGGCTATAGAAGCGAGGTATGGAATTCCTTGCCACATATAAGTCAGAATGTTCCTAAGTCCACAGATATCGGCCAAAAAGAATGGTATATGCTTCACAAGTACAAAGCCTATATAGATAAGCTAGCTAAAGCAGGTATAGGGAAATCTTGCCACACATATACGCCCAAAATGTCTCCATTTCCTCGAGTATCGGCAAAGGATAAATGCTGGACAAGCCCAAAGACTATAAATATATGTTAGGCAAGCCAGGTATGTAAATTTTGTCACATTTATAATCCAGAATGTCTACAGATATCGATCGTGAAGAGGGGCCTAAGCTCGACAATCCCTATAGAGATAAGCTATTCTCAAAAAGAATTATGGAATTCCTGCCATAAATAAGCCAAAATGTCCACAAGTATCAGTCAGAGAGAAAGGCCCAAGCTCGACAAGTCCTATAGAGATAATCTAGCCAAACCAGGCATGGAATCTTGCCACATATATAATCCGAAATGTCCACAGGTATCAACCGTAAAGAATGCTCCAAGCTCGACAAGTCCTACAGGCTAGTCTCAAAAAGAAGTATGGAATTCCTGCCATAAATAAGCCAAAATATCCACAAGTATCATTCAAAGAGAGTGGCCCAAGCTCGACAAGTCCTATAGAGATAGGTTATCCAAACCAGGCATGGAAACTTGCCACATATATAAGCCAAAATGTCCACAAGTATCTACTGAAGAGAAAGGCCCAAAGCTCGAAAAGCCCTATAGAGATAAGCTATTCTCAAAAAGAATTATGGAATTCCTGCCATAAATAAGCCAAAATGTCCACAAGTATCAGTCAGAGAGAAAGGCCCAAGCTGGACAAGTCCTATAGAGATAATCTAGCCAAACCAGCATGGAATCTTGCCACGTATATAAGCCAGAATGTCCATAGGTATCAGCCAAAGAGAATGGCCCAAGCTGGACAAGCCCTATAGAGATAAGCAAGCCACGAGTATGGAATTCCTGCCACATATAGAAGCCAGAATGTTCACAGGTATCAGCCAAAGAGAATGGCCCAAGCTGGACAAGCTCTATAGAGATAAGCAAGCCACGAGTATGGAATTCCTGCCACATATATAAGCCAGAATGTCCATAGGTATCAGCCAAAGAGAATGGCCCAAGCTGGACAAGTCCTATAGAGATAAGCAAGCCACGAGTATGGAATTCCTGCCACATATATAAGCCAGAATGTCCATAGGTATCAGCCAAAGAGAATGGCCCAAGCTGGACAAGTCCTATAGAGATAAGCAAGCCACGAGTATGGAATTCCTGCCACATATATAAGCCAGAATGTCCATAGGTATCAGCCAAAGAGAAAGGCCCAAGCTGGACAAGTCCTATAGAGATAAGCAAGCCACGAGTATGGAATTCCTGCCACATATATAAGCCAGAATGTCCATAGGTATCAGCCAAAGAGAGTGGCCCAAGCTGGACAAGTCCTATAGAGATAAGCAAGCCACGAGTATGGAATTCCTGCCACATATAGAAGCCAGAATGTCCACAGGTATCAACTGAAGAGAATGGTCCAAACTGGACAAGTCCTATAGAGATAAGCAAGCCACGAGTATGGAATTCCTGCCACATATATAAGCCAGAATGTCCATAGGTATCAGCCAAAGAGAATGGCCCAAGCTGGACAAGCCCTATAGAGATAAGCAAGCATCGAGTATGGAATTCCTGCCACATATATAAGCCAGAATGTCCATAGGTATCAGCCAAAGAGAGTGGCCCAAGCTGGACAAGTCCTATAGAGATAAGCTAGCCACGAGTATGGAATTCCTGCCACATATAGAAGCCAGAATGTCCACAGGTATCTACTGAAGAGAAAGGCCCAAGCTGGACAAGTCCTATAGAGATAAGCTAGCCACGAGTATGGAATTCCTGCCACATATATAAGCCAGAATGTCCACAGGTATCAACTGAAGAGAAAGGCCCAAGCTGGACAAGTCCTATAGAGATAAGCAAGCCACGAGTATGGAATTCCTGCCACATATAGAAGCCAGAATGTCCACAGGTATCAACTGAAGAGAAAGGCCTATGCAGGACAAGTCCTATAGAGATAAGCTAGCCACGAGTATGGAATTCCTGCCACATATAGAAGCCAGAATGTCCACAGGTATCAACTGAAGAGAAAGGCCCAAGCTGGACAAGTCCTATAGAGATAAGCTAGCCACGAGTATGGAATTCCTGCCACATATAGAAGCCAGAATGTCCACAGGTATCAACTGAAGAGAAAGGCCCAAGCTGGACAAGCCCTATAGAGATAAGCAAGCCACGAGTATGGAATTCCTGCCACATATAGAAGCCAGAATGTCCACAGGTATCAACTGAAGAGAATGGTCCAAACTCGACAAGTCCTATAGAGATAGGTTAGCCAAGCCAGGTACGGAAATCTTGCCACATATATAAGCCAGAATGTCCACCAGTATCTACTGAAGAGAAAGGCCCAAGCTGGACAAGTCCTATAGAGATAAGCTAGCCACGAGTATGGAATTCCTGCCACATATAGAAGCCAGAATGTCCACAGGTATAAACTGAAGAGAAAGGCCCATGCTGGACAAGCCCTATAGAGATAAGCAAGCCACGAGTATGGAATTCCTGCCACATATATAAGCCAGAATGTCCACAGGTATCAACTGAAGAGAAAGGCCCAAGCTGGACAAGCCCTATAGAGATAAGCAAGCCACGAGTATGGAATTCCTGCCACATATAGAAGCCAGAATTTCCACAGGTATCAACTGAAGAGAAAGGCCTATGCAGGACAAGTCCTATAGAGATAAGCAAGCCACGAGTATGGAATTCCTGCCACATATATAAGCCAGAATGTCCACAGGTATCAACTGAAGAGAAAGGCCTATGCAGGACAAGTCCTATAGAGATAAGCAAGCCACGAGTATGGAATTCCTGCCACATATAGAAGCCAGAATGTCCACAGGTATCAACTGAAGAGAAAGGCCCAAGCTGGACAAGTCCTATAGAGATAAGCTAGCCACGAGTATGGAATTCCTGCCACATATAGAAGCCAGAATTTCCACAGGTATCAACTGAAGAGAAAGGCCTATGCAGGACAAGTCCTATAGAGATAAGCAAGCCACGAGTATGGAATTCCTGGCACATATATAAGCCAGAATGTCCACCAGTATCTACTGAAGAGAAAGGCCCAAGCTGGACAAGCCCTATAGAGATAAGCTAGCCACGAGTATGGAATTCCTGCCACATATAGAAGCCAGAATGTCCACAGGTATCAACTGAAGAGAAAGGCCCATGCTGGACAAGCCCTATAGAGATAATCTAGCCAAACCAGCATGGAATCTTGCCACATATATAAGCCAGAATGTCCACCAGTATCTACTGAAGAGAAAGGCCCAAGCTGGACAAGTCCTATAGAGATAAGCTAGCCACGAGTATGGAATTCCTGCCACATATAGAAGCCAGAATGTCCACAGGTATCTACTGAAGAGAAAGGCCCAAGCTGGACAAGTCCTATAGAGATAAGCAAGCCACGAGTATGGAATTCCTGCCACATATAGAAGCCAGAATGTCCACAGGTATCAACTGAAGAGAAAGGCCTATGCAGGACAAGTCCTATAGAGATAAGCAAGCCACGAGTATGGAATTCCTGCCACATATAGAAGCCAGAATGTCCACAGGTATCAACTGAAGAGAATGGCCCAAGCTGGACAAGTCCTATAGAGATAAGCTAGCCACGAGTATGGAATTCCTGCCACATATAGAAGCCAGAATGTCCACAGGTATCAACTGAAGAGAATGGTCCAAGCTGGACAAGCCCTATAGAGATAAGCAAGCCACGAGTATGGAATTCCTGCCACATATAGAAGCCAGAATGTCCACAGGTATCAACTGAAGAGAATGGTCCAAGCTGGACAAGCCCTATAGAGATAAGCAAGCCACGAGTATGGAATTCCTGCCGAGCTATTTACCGTCATCAAACCTATTTACGGCCGAAGACCATTAAAAAAAAGCCTTGTTTTGACGAACTTCCAAGGCTATCTTGAAGGCTGACAGATAACCCAGATCTTCCTCCACACTGGTCAACCCGGCAATCCTTTCCTACAATAGAGGAATCACCGGATTCTAGCTAGAGGCAAAATCTAACGGCGACAACTTTCTTTATTAAAACGATATACGTTTGGCGAGCTTTCGTTCAATAACGTCCAACAATAGGCTGTAATATGGATACAAGACATTCGTATAGATGTGCCAAAAAAGGCACCTCTCCCTTTAAAAAAACATTAAAACACTAATCTCTGTATATAAAGTAATGATAGTGATTATGAATGAGCTACAAAACCAGTTTTGAGAAATTCAGCCAAAAGAGCTAACCTGTGTACCAAGGTGTCTGGCCATGGACTTCATCAGGATGTCATAACATCCAATTTTAGTATAAAAGGAAAAAAATCAGTATTGATATTTATAGAACTGATTATTAATTACTAGCATGAATAAAACACACAAATCTATAAATTCGTTGACTTTCAAAAATATATTTTCAAAATTGTGTGATCTAGCTAAAGTAATTCAAACGTGAAGAGGAATTCCGGCAGTTCTTAAATCTTATAGAACCCGCGAATGTGAGGCTGAATTTGGACGAGATTCATATGGCGCAATTTCAGGTCAATATGAATTAGGAATATGCTAGCCAATGAGTGTGTTCTGGGTCATTGAATGTAATTTAAAAAAAAATAATCTTGTAAAGTTCTAACGAACTTTAGTCATTGCGAATGTAACTGGGCCGCGATATCTGACGTTTTTCTGACAATTGGGCAACACCGCTCTGACGACAAGATCTGTCCCAGTGTTCCTGAACTCTCCTCAGAAACAAGTTATCGTTATATATTAAAATTTTACAAACCTGATTTATATCTTCGAATGCAAATGAATGCAAATGTGTTTGAATGTACAGAGTGTGATAAACAAGAGACAACTTCTAATTAATAGTTCAATTAGTAGAATTTAGTTATTGAAAAACAAACAGCCAGTTTAATCGCATTTGGAACACTGGGATGTCGCAATGGAAACCTCATTGTTCTTGGGAGCCGGCTGCTGATGTGAAATTTGTTCTTGGGAGTCTGCTGCTGATGTGAGGTTTGTTCTTGGGAGCCTGCTGCTGATGTGGAGTTTGTTCTTGGGAGCCTGCTGCTGATGTGTGTTTGTTCTTGGGAGTCTGTTGCTAATGTGGAGTTTGTTCTTGGGAGCCTGCTGTTGATGTGAGGGTTGTCTTGGGATATCACGGTATAAGTAAGGGTTGTATCGAGAAAACGGAAGTTCAAGAAACATTTGAAGTCAGATCGACTGTTATCGTCAGTTCACACTACGGCGTGCGGAACAGTCCTCTATTAGCTCCGGACCTCTGCATCCTGTACCGCCTGATGTTGTAGATGGGAGGGATGAGGGACTCGTACATCCTGCTGCGGGGAGTCTGGCAGGCACAGCCGCGGCGGTCGTTCCTGCAGGCACGTCGGGTGTATGGCCTTCGAACAGGAACTTCATCTCTAGCGTTCCTATTGGGTGGCTGGGAGTGTAGGAATCTACACCCTGGCATTCTTCCCCTTCGCATAGCTAGCCTCCGCATCCTTAGCAATATTCGTGTAGTGCTGAGATGGCAGGTGTTTTCGATGATTCTTGTTTCAACTGGGTTGTTCGGAATTTCGACAGGTTGCTGGACATTCTGTAAGGCATTCAGTAAATATCTTAAATCTCCAGGTGGAAGGAAATTCCTCGGTTCTCGGAAATTCCCGAGATATGGAATTTCAGGTGAATTATTTCTGGTATTAAGTAAATTTCTGAAATCTTCAGGTGGGTGGAAGTTATCTATGCTCTCGATCCTCAGCTCTGGAATTTCAGGTTCTTCAGGTGGCTGTACAATTTCTAAGTTCTTCGGCTCTGGAAGCTCCTCCAAATCTGAAATTTCTAAGTTCCTCGGCTCTGGAAGCTCCTCCAAATCTGGAATTGTAGGTTCTTCAGGTGGCTGTACAATTTCTAAGTTCCTCGGCTCTGGAAGCTCCTCCAAATTTGGAATTTCTAAGTTCCTCGGCTCTGGAAGCTCCTCCAAATCTGGAATTGTAGGTTCTTCAAGTGGCTGTACAATTTCTAAGTTTCTCGGCTCTGGAAGCTCCTCCAAATCTGGAATTTCAGGATCTTCAGGTGGCTGTACAATTTCTAAGTTCCTCGGCTCTGGAAGCTCCTCCAAATCTGGAATTTCAGGTTTTTCAGGTGGCTGTACAATTTCTAAGTTCCTCGGCTCTGGAAGCTCCTCCAAATCTGTAATTTCAGGATCTTCAGGTGGCTGTACAATTTCTAAGTTTCTCGGCTCTGGAAGCTCCTCCAAATCTGGAATTTCAGGATCTTCAGGTGGCTGTACAATTTCTAAGTTCATAGGCTCTGGAATCTCCTCTAAATCTGGAATTTCAGGATCTTCAGGTGGCTGTACAATTTCTAAGTTTCTCGGCTCTGGAAGCTCCTCCAAATCTGGAATTGTAGGTTCTTCAAGTGGCTGTACAATTTCTAAGTTTCTCGGCTCTGGAAGCTCCTCCAAATCTGGAATTTCAGGATCTTCAGGTGGCTGTACAATTTCTAAGTTCATCGGCTCTGGAAGCTCCTCCAAATCTGGAATTGTAGGTTCTTCAGGTGACTGTACAATTCCTAAGTTCCTCGGCTCTGGAAGCTTCTCCAAATATGAAATTTCAGGTTTTTCAGGTGGCTGAACAATTTCTAAGTTCCTCGGCTCTGGAAGCTCCTCCAAATCTGGAATTTCAGGTTTTTCAGGTGGCTGTACAATTTCTAAGTTCCTCGGCTCTGGAAGCTCCTCCAAATCTGGAATTTCAGGATCTTCAGGTGGCTGTACAATTTCTAAGTTTCTCGGCTCTGGAATCTCCTCTAAATCTGGAATTTCAGGATCTTCAGGTGGCTGTACAATTTCTAAGTTCCTCGGCTCTGGAAGCTCCTCGAAATTTGGAATTTCAGGATCTTCAGGTGGCTGGACAATTTCTAAGTTCATCGGCTCTGGAAGCTCCTCCAAATCTGGAATTTCAGGTTCTTCAGATGGCTGTACAATTTCTAAGTTTCTCGGCTCTGGAAGCTCCTCCAAATCTGGAATTGTAGGTTCTTCATGTGGCTGTACAATTTCTAAGTTCATCGGCTCTGGAAGCTCCTCCAAATCTGGAATTTCAGGTTCTTGAGAGGGCATGCTGGACGACTGGGATGTTACCTACTACCTTTTTCTCTGCTTCACGCCACTCTGATATCGTTAGGAAAATTTTGATTCAAATACATATGTAAATATATGCGTTGCTCATATGTAAATATCTTTTTATTTATTTTTCAAAAAAATATGCGCGAATTTCAAAATCAATATTCGAGAATGAAGATTTTTACATAGCTTCTTTTAAAGTTGATAGAAAAAGATTGTGTTTCTTTTTACAAATTTGATTGAAATTCTAAATTATTAAAGGGTGTTTAATAAATAATAAATGCATATCTCAATGAATAATAAAGATTTTTACTTTTGATTGGATGTATTACTTTTAAGACAATAATCTCCCTATTCACGAGGCAGTTGTAGAAGTTGTGTGAAAAGGGGTAAGGACACACAGGAGACGGGATACAGAGGCGCCGTGGGAAGTAGATCGGGGAGGAAAGAGAGAAGGTCCGAGGACCACTCTGGGAACAACTGGTGTCAAGACCACCTCGGTGTGAACTGTCCCTTGATCATCACATCCAGCCACTTTTAAGCCACTTTGAGTAAGATAAATTATCCCTATGGGGCAACTAAACAGAAGGGAATCGACACAGTTGGCCAGATGGAAATCTGATCACCTGCGCCCTCTGGTCTATAAAGAGGGAGCCAAAAGCTTCCCCATGTGCACTAGGTGCAAAACCGAAGAGGCCCCAACATATACTAAATTGTATTGGAAAGGACAAAAGATCCTTGTACAGAGAACCAAGAAGAGTTCTTGAGCTTCTTTACGAGCACGACCTCCAAGATCTTGTCTAATTTAGACTAAAAGGATAAGTAAAAAAAAATCCCTATGGGGGAAGTGGGAATGAAGATTTGACATCTGGTGACCAAGAGGTTGTTTGACTCGGCTATCTTCTTTTCCTCGTACTCCCACACAAGCCATTTTATCTATATTGTAGCAGATTATTTATCAATCTATGAAAATATTTTTTATTTCGATATTTGTATTTTGATACACTATAACATTTTCTTATTGTCCCTCTCTGATATTTTATTAGTTTCAATTTGATTTTACATTAAATAGGTGTGTAATTCTGAGGTTTGTTTTTCCTAATTTTCTATGTTAAATTTGGTGGAGATGCTAGGTAGATTAGGGAAGACAAACTGAAGATCGCCGAGAAGACCTTGAGGCCTATGGGTGTTGTGATCTACAAGATTGGCACCAGGATTCCACCGCCGTGTCAAAGTCAAGACCTCACTACAAGAAGACGATGCCCCTATAGACGATACGACGCCGAAGACGCTCTTCACGTCGCAAGAGAATGGACGCAAAGCTACTAGGGACAAAGTTTCAAGACTCCGAGAGAATCCTTGGCAGAAGCACGTTAGCAATTGTGCACAGTACAATCGATCACGGCATTTGTTGCGTCCAAAAAATCCATCCGAGTATGATGCTGGGGTTGCTACTGGCAATACGATAAATTCAAGCGGCTGTCTCAACCTATTTATGCTCAAACTTATTGTGCATCGACCCAGAGACGTAACTTTCTTGCAGTCGGCGACTCTAAGAGTTATTCCTTCATCCTTGAACATCGTCTTTTTCTAGTGTCGTCTTAACCCGTTCGAGATAACAGAGAATGAGGCTCCCGTGTCGGACACCGAAGAGTCCTTCTCCAGACAATTATCTCACCTCAGGAACAACTTGACGTTGTCATCCATCCATTGTCCTGACAAAAGTTACTATCAAAGGTTAACACACAAAGTACAATTTACTAGGGCCTAAAGTAAGAGTGACTTAACACACAGAAAAACGTACACTTAAGACTACAACAACAACAATAAGCGGTTTTTCAACCGCTACGGTTCGATTCCCTCATTGGGCACTTTTTTTCTGATCTAAAAAAAAAATGCTTCAATGGCCCCCGATTCTTGCAAAAGTTCAAACCCACCAGCGAGTGCAAGTAACCAAACGGGGCTCTGGCACATTTGTAAGTGCAAAGTCGAACTGCTTTTCACATGTGTAGACATGTGGTGCACTTACATTAAAAGCAGTCGCCTACTTCTACCCACCATGATTATCATGGCTTGTACCACGTGTACTAGGGATAAGCAAAAAAAACAACAACAACAATAAAAGGGATAATTTTTAGCGCTTTGCCAATTTTTTTAATTTTTGTTCGCTCCTGACGAGGACAGAAGATTTTTGTCGAAACGTCGAGATAATAAAAAATATTTACTGGCCGAAGTATCTTTAATGTTAAGAATAAAAGGGAGGTATATAGAAACTTACGATTTGTTATATAAAACAAAACAGTATTATCTTTATTGTAGCGTTGGTAGGGATCGGACTGGGGTCACACAGGTATGCGAGGAGATCACCAGACACGGAAAATCACACAGCGAACACTTTAAGCGTCTCCACACGATAATCCACCACACTGGTCTCTTCGCATTCCCTATAGCTCCCTCTTATATACAAACATGGCCATATTCGTCCAATGAGAAGGCGTGAGAGATCGGTTCACTAACAAACAAAAACAACATTCTTCCCGCTAAATACAGAGATAAGATTAAACTGCTTATGTTTGTCAATAATATTGTTACGTCGTACCCAGACGCTATTCGTGTACTTTGACTGCTCAGGATGCCCCAAAGATACACAGTGAGTTCGAAGGAATTGTAGCTAAAGTTAGCGCTTTATTGTATCTCACTTAACAGAAGGAATACAACAGTTGGACTTGCCTTCAACTTCCCCGTCAGAATTATCCTTGGCGTCGCGGATGTCCTCTTGTGGAACCTTCCATTCCACATTATATACGTGCAGCCTGGACTTACACCAGCTTGTAGGCCGCTCCGATGTCAGTCTCTCCTGGCACCACCTTGTAGGATCATCCACACGCCCGGAGGCAAGTCGCCACGTCTTCTCCTTGCCGCAGATGTAATCAGACTCTGTCCTCCCCCACACAAGAATGCTGTTTTGGCGCCTGCCACATGGCAGCGGGGGCAGCTGGAGTCCACCCCTCTTTCCCCAACTTTACTCTGGTATCTTGGCCTTGTCACCCATGTAACATGTTTAACAGTCCAAAGAGCCAGTAGCTCTGTAGGTCCGGTGGCCTTGGATCATACACACTGCTGATTTAAACCTAATTAGAATTAATAAAAAAATCAGCTTCACAATTAATTAACATTTTAATGGGTCAAATATAAATATCCATAAATGGTATTTTCTTTTCTAAAGGATATTGAATTTCTCACCCACTCTCGATGCATCCATTCATTTGCCGTGAATGGGGTTTCCCCTTACATTGGGGTTTTATAGCCGAGAGAGAAAGAGAAATTTAATAAAAAATTAATTGAAAATGTTGTTTCTGCATCAGCGCTATTGGAGAACAGATCCATTTAGAGTTCCATTAGGCCTATCATGCGATACCTTGCAGTTCCAATGGAAGTCAATCTCGTGTTACAATGGCAATTAACGTTAAACCTGGGCAAAATCCCATTTAACATTGTTTTTTTCAATGTCGATCTCATTTCTATTTATTTTTTATGTTTGTCATTTATAGAGATTTATGATGATGGGTATCCCATGTATAATTGTCCATGATAATCATAGGAAGCAGCTAAAACTGCTTTCGACTGTTAGTGCATCATATGTATGTTATGAATATTTTGTTGTGTTGTTGTTAGATAAAGGCTTGATAAGACAAAGGATCGATAAGATAAAGGGTTGAGGTGCAGTCGTGATAAAAAAAGATAATTATTTACCGTCAAGTAGCTTTTATTTTCAATTACTTGAGGAAATATTACACATTAGTTATTTTCACATTATATAGAATTTATAAAGTTAATCCTATATTAGTGATTTAAAAGGATAGATATGTAAACTACGCATATTTACAACAAAACTGAAAGACTTTCTAAAAACGATGATAACAAAAGTAAAATTATATCAATGAATAAAATAAAATATATAAATTTTAAAATATAGAAATATTTGAGTTTTTTATTATATAATATGTATACACACTTAGAAAGCATCTATAAAAGTAAAGGCCTCCTCTCCCGTCAAAATAGACGTCATCTATTGACCGTCCCCGCAAACTAGCGGCCTCGGATAGGTGACACAACACCAGCTTTGGCAAACTGAGAAGTGTCCACCTGAAGATCATGGTTTCTGGCTAATGGCTCTCTTCAGTTTGCGGCAATAGTCAATAGATGGTGTTTAATTTAGTTAGAATATTTATGTTTATATAAAGGTTTAATATAATTTTTCTATGATTGTGTAAATATTCATTGAATTTATCATCATCACCTTTTTTGTTTACAAAAATGTTATATGAAAAATAAAAGTAATGTAATTGAGCGAAGTGGTTGCCCTCATGTTTACTGATCCAATGTTTTAATAATCTAAGGTTTATGTTGTAAGAATATTATACAGATGGCATCTAGTTTAGACGTTTATTTTGAAGGGAGAGGTGGACCTTTGCTTATATAGATCAATTTACTCCCCGAAAAAAAATTCCTTTAGAAAACGTTTTTACTTTTGCACTTACAAATGCCCCAACTTGATTACTCAGTACTCACACACACACTTTGGTAAGGTTGAACTTCTCTGCAAGAGAACGCACCTTGCACTCTTGTACCACGCTGACGAGGGCC
Organism: Cordylochernes scorpioides; assembly: GCA_030710605.1. Taxonomy (NCBI): domain Eukaryota; kingdom Metazoa; phylum Arthropoda; class Arachnida; order Pseudoscorpiones; family Chernetidae; genus Cordylochernes; species Cordylochernes scorpioides. The sequence continues at coordinate 2,549,938 of CP092873.1, forward strand.
AACAGCCCGAAACGCGTACGTGTTTAGCTTTGCTTGATTAATCAAGAATGGGTATTTGGCCAAATTCTGGAATAAATAAAAAATCAACGAGAATAATTGATATTTAATCCGATAGATGGCGCAAGCCATCAGCAACTTTTAGTTGCACGATAAGGAGATGCCTTTTTCTTAATTCTCTGCAAGAATTGGAGGAAAATTTGAAATGTTTTTATTCAGAAAAAAAGTTCCAAATGTGGGATTCTAACCAGGGTCGTTTGCTTTCTAAAATCAACAAGTTTATACCACTAATATTTCATATTGAAGTGAATTAAGTAAAGGAGAATTGTTGTATGCAATTATGCAAGTTTTTAAACAGAGCATACAAGTGTCTCCCACCTTTCTAAAATCAAATTTGAAATGATATGAAAATGTCTTCACTAAGGCTAAAGCTTTGGTGATAAAACCTATCTTCCTACGTTGCTGATTGTTGGCAGTTGTACAATATAATCCTTACTTTTGTTTAGTTAATTTAGCTTTAGGTTAGCACAACCTAATGAAGCCATCACTGCAAACATTCGAATTAAACTTTTAAAAAGAGTAGAAGCCAATTTAGTGTTGTTCACTTAATACTGAAGTGGATAATAAGCATCAACCAGCAGTTCTTCTGTAAAAATGTTGGTGTGAACATTTGGTGAAATTTTCATACTCCACCGACCCCACGACAATTAGCAATTAATAGATTTATTAATTGATAGAGCAAGTCTTCGTTGACGGTCGATGCCACAATTTCATTCCATTGTTGAAGAAATCTTGTTTGTGTTGGGTGTTATCCCGGGTTAGAATGACAAGATATTTGAAAGAAAAGATTTTAAAAAAGGAATGAATAAGGAGTCAGAGGTACTTCGGCTTGTCGAAACGTCGAGTTAATAAAAATATTTACTGGCCGAAGTATCTTTATTTTCAAGAAATATGAATGCCGGCCAGGCAGCCTTTATCTTTACAATAAGGAGTCAGAAGAAGTTAAGTTAGTTGAATCTCCTGCTGAAAGCATATCAGTGGTATGATAGATTGAACTGGCGAAACCGCAAGAGGGTTCACCACTGATGAGCCAGGCCCTCCCATTATTTTTATCAATACAGTAAGGTCAGTAGAAAATTTGTTATATTCAAAAGAATCATACGTGTCTTTAATAGTTCAAATTTCTGACAACAGATGGCGCAGGCAATGCATCATCATCGTGTATTACCTACTTGAAGTACTTTCCTTCATAAGATATATACAACAACAACAAGCCTTTATTTAGGGTCACTGACCCTATACGAGAGGCCTTCAACATTACAGAGCGGCCCCCTGACCTGCAGGCTTGGATCTTCGGCGGGTCCGGCCTTGAGGACGACGCCCTGACCATCCTGGCGTCGGCAAAGCTGCGCGTCTATCGCCACTTTGTCCAGGTTGGGCTCGGTGGAGTGGAGGACCCGCTCATCGCCTGGACGAGGACCCTCGTGCGCAGGGGATGCCTTCCTTCATCCTCCATCATCACTTTGTAAAAATTATGTATTATATTTTTCATTCCTGTATATATTTCTCTTATTCTCTCTCGCTGAATTGTAAAATTGTCTAAGATGACAATATATATTTTTTAATTGTCACTGACCCTATACAGGATTCACCAGAGGTATGCATAAGAACAAAGCAGTGAGACAAAGGAAATAACGATATAGACAGAAGAAAAAGAAAAAAAATAAAAAAACTAAAAAAACAAGAAAGAGAAAGAGGATAGCAAGAAAAACAACACAAAAAGAGTAGCAGTAAGAAAGTGAGGAGTGAGTGTCACTTGGCCTTCTTCTGAGATATGGACTTGTGGAAACCATAAAACGCCGTAGCAATATACTTATTCTGGGTCATATTGTCAATTATTGATGGAAGTGAAGCACAGAGTTGCCCAGTTTTGAGCATAAGGGTTCTTCTTTCAGAGCAGAGCAATCAACATAAGATATATACAAGGTTGGGGCTTCAACGTACATCATACTGATGAGGGCCAACAGCCCGAAACGCGTGCCATTTTTTTTTCAAGAAAAGGATATACGTCAACTCTTAAAAAAAATTGTAACAATTATATTTACTTGCAATATGTTTCTTTTTAATATAATATCATCAAATATTATCTCTACATGTGATGATATTGTAACAGAGTATTTATTAATTTTATTATTATTATTAACAGAGTGGTCATTTTTATGTTTATATTTTGCAACTCTGTAAATTTCCCTCGTGGCTTATCTTTGTTTACCATTCATAGAGAGAGAAAACAGAGGTAACCTGGGGTCCTGGGGCGTAAATCGCCAACTACCCTGGCTGTACAGCTACAGTCTAGAGGAGAAGTCTAGTCATGGTGAGGACAGATTGCTGAGGTGAACCAGGTAACCAGGTAGTTCCAGGCCGGCAGGGAGTCAGAAAGTAGGGGCTGGGCTGTCTGGTTGAAGTCTTGTACTCCAAGCAGACGGGCTGTCTGTAGCCTGTATAGCATAAAAGCTGGACAGGAGAAGAGGAGGTGATCCACAGTCTGTGACTCTTCCCGGCAGTGAGGACATGTTGAATCTCTATGCCAGAGCGCTAGATCTGCCAGAACGTGGCCGTGACCGGTAAAGATGGTAGTGGTGGCCATCCCAAGACGTATTTTGGACAGGAATGACCTAAGGCGGATTGGGGAGGTCGCAAATATTTTTAGTTTAATGTTATGGTAATCTTGGGTGTAGACTAAGGTCCAAGCCTTCATAGTTTGTTCTTACCTTATATAAATTGTTGTCTCCTCCTGAAGTTTTTGTCTTCCCTAATTTTCCACGTGGCAATATTATTAAAAAGAAACACATTTCCAGTAAATTTAATTCAATTCAATATCGCGTCACCACCATGAAAAAGCCCTCCCAAAATATATTTTTCATCTCAGTAAGGATAGTAGAAGTTTGTATTATGTATAAAAGAAACATTCGTGCTTTTAAATCCTTTCATTTTATATGTATAGATGGCGCGTTATTGCATTGGATTATATATATATATATTTACTGGAAATTTGTTTCTTTTAATAATATCATTACATGTAGAGATAATATTTGATGATATTATATTAAAAAGAAACACACATTGCCAGTAAATATAATTGTTGCAATTTTTTTTCTATAGATGGAAATGAAGTTATAAATTCAACAGATAGTTGATATATATTCCGATAGATGGCATCAAGTCATCAGTTGCACGATGAGGAGAGTTGTCATTCTATTCACCAAACTGTGTTACACCCGGCCTAACCAAAGCATGTTCCACTTACTGCCAAAGTCCATCACAATCCGTCAAGAAGTCCGGGAAAGTCCCAATCTTGTTAGCTGGACTCCCCGGGGACTCTTTGTCATCATCATTCATCATTAGGACCCTTCCTCGCGATTATGAATTTATCACTCGCTTGTTCTTCTAAATAGAGTATTACTTTTACCCCCAGTTCTCGCTTGTGACAGATAATATGTAAATTGGAAGATTTTTCCCATTGGTTAGAATATTCGGATAACAGCAATAATAACGTTATTAAGACATCTTGTCTTATATATGTATGTTATATATGTATATATATGTTACTAGACGGGTGACCCGGGCTTCGCCCCGGGATTGACCCGTGTGCATATCTACCCGAGAGATATATATTTAGATAAGATTTTTTCTATAATTGTTTGTTATTAGCATTATCTATTTGTTTGCATCAGCATAATTTAATCTAATATTTGATAGAGGGTGCTGTTCGTGAGCTAAGTAGAATAATTTAAATATATAGTTTTAATAATTGATTTATATATATTTTTAAATAGCCTATCGTCTTCCCCGTATTTTTTACCTATGTATGGAAATTTTGGTTTGAATTAGTGAACTATTGCGAATTTGTATACCGGACATACATACAAACAAACAAACATTCATTTTTATACGACAAGACGGAATAAAAGAAGAAGAATTCCGTCTTGTCGTCTAAATCTTACCAATAATAATATTGTCGCGTAGAAAGTAACACTGACTTATTTAACTTTCCAAAAATAAACTTAGACGTTAAGTTTTAAAATACTTCCAAGGAAGATATGTTTATTATCTCTCTCTGCCCGTGGCGCGGTCTCCACGAGCCACGAGTCACAAGCTCTTCTACCCCTTTAATGCTGTGTTTTCTCAACTTGAGAAATAGAGGAGAGCTTCAGATCATGTATAAATGCCGCACTTTTCCCTCCTTTGAAAAGAAACAGCGTCCCGCTGTTCAATTGAAGGCTATTGACCAATTTGCGTCCGTCTAGCTCTTGATCTTGTCACAGGGCCTGATATCGGTTCTGGGTTGGAGAATCTTTGTTTCAGAACAAGTTCCTCGTTTGGAGTTGAGTCAGATATTTCTTCTTGAAGTAGTGGATCCAAATATGGCTTCATTCTAAGTACATGTACTGTATCTCTTATTTTACGATGTTTTGGAGAGTCAGAAATGGCCTCAATTTCGTAATTGACGGGGGACAATTTTCTTGTAATACGGTAGGGACCGAAGTATTTCTTAATCAGTTTCTCTGAGAGTCCAACTTTTCTCACTGGAATGAAGAGCCACACTAGATCTCCCACATTATAATCCACAGGTCGATGTTTCCTATCGTAGTATACTCTGTCTTTTTCTTGACCTCGATAGAGATGTAGTTGTGCAAGGTGTCGGGCTTCTTCATCTGTGGTAATGAGATGTTGAACATAATCACCAACATTATCATTGTCGTGATATGGAAGGAGTGAATCTAAAGTGGTTTCGGCCTCGCGGCCATGAACTAGAAAGAAGGGACTGAAGCCTGTAGTTTCTTGCTTAGCGGTGTTATAAGCAAATGTTACAAATGGCAGAACTTCGTCCCAGTTTTTCTGTTCCACGTCAACGTACATGGACAACATATCTGTCAATGTTTTGTTTAATCTTTCAGTTAAACCGTTAGTCTGCGGATGATAGGCTGTAGTCTTGAGGTGACTTATTCCACTTAAATTATTTATTTGCTTAATTATTTGAGACATAAAGTTCGTGCCACGGTCGGTGATGATCTGCTGAGGAGCTCCGTGTCGGAGAATAATTTCTTCGACAATAAACTTAGCAATTTCCATGGCTCCTGCGTCTGGAATCGCCTTTGTAGTTGCAAATCGCGTCATATATTCGGTGCATACAATAATCCATTTGTTGCCCTGATTCGTAACAGGAAATCTCCCTAATAAATCCATTCCTATCTTTTGAAAAGGAAAATTTGCCGGTGGGATAGGCATAAGTTGTCCAGGCGGTCGTTGTGGAACACTTTTCCTGCGCTGGCACTCTCTGCAATGCGCTATATACTGACGAATGGTCTTATACATTCCACCCCAAAAGAATCTTTTACGTGCCCGATCATAAGTTTTGGCAAAACCCAAGTGACCAGCAGTAGGTGCATCGTGAAGATTTTTGAGGATTTCCAGCCGCATTTGCTTTGGAAGTACAAGAAGCCGTTGCCTTCCATATGGCTCGTAGTTTCTTTTATAAAGTACTCCGTCCATAACTTCGAAGCCTTTAAAAGGTCCAGTTTGTTCGATTTTGTCTATGATCTTTGCTAAATTGGGATCTCGACTTTGTTCTGCACGAATATCGATGATCGATATTATATTTGGGAAGTTTTCTTGCTCTTCTGGTACAGGGTTCCTTGATAAACAGTCGGCGTCTTTATGTTTGCGCCCACTCTTATAGACTACGGTGATGTCGAACTCTTGCAGTCTGAGCGCCCATCTAGCGAGTCGTCCGGAAGGATCTTTAAGTCCTGCAAGCCAGCACAGTGAATGATGATCTGTAACGACTGTGAAATTTCGGCCAAAAAGGTAGGGTCTAAATTTGGATGTGGCCCAAACAACCGCAAGCAGTTCTTTTTCAGTCGTAGAATAATTCTTTTCAGCCTTTGTTAGGGTCCTGGATGCATAAGCTATTGATCTTTCAGCACCTCCTTGTATTTGGATCAACACTGCTCCAATGCCATATCCACTGGCGTCGGTGTGTATATGGGTCTCGGAGTCTTCAATAAAGTGCCCAAGAACAGGTTCAGAGGTTAAAGCTTCTTTAAGGATCTCGAAGGCATTTTCTTGTTCTTTATTCCAACAGAATTTGACATTGTTTTTCAAAAGGTCATTCAGAGGTTTAGCTTTGTGGGAAAAGTTTTCCACAAATCGTCTATAATAGGAGCACAGTCCTAAGAAACTTCTAATATCAGGTATACTTTTAAGGAGATGGAAATTTTAAAATGGCTTCAACCTTTTCGGGATCTGGATGTATTCAATTTTCATTGACAACGTGTCCTAGTATTTTTAATTGTCTTGAGCCAAATAAACATTTTTCATGGTTCACATTCAATCCAGATTGTTGAAGGCATTCCAGAACAACTTCTAACCTTTTTAGATGTTCTTCAAAAGAGGGACCATAAACCACTATATCATCCAAATAGCAAAGACAGATGTTCCATTTTAGTCCTTTCAAAACGGTATCCATCATCCTCTCAAATGTAGCTGGGGCGTTACAGAGGCCAAATGGCATTACCCTAAATTCGTATAGTCCATCAGGTGTAATGAATGCCGTCTTCTCTCTATCATGCTCATCCACTTCAATTTGCCAATAGCCAGTTCTTAAATCCATACTTGAATAATATCTGGCTCCCGATAAATTATCCAAAGCATCATCAACCCGTGGTAATGGATAAACATCTTTCTTGGTGATCTTATTAAGTCGTCGATAGTCAACGCAAAACCTCCAAGACCCATTCTTTTTCTTCACAAGTACCACAGGCGAAGACCAAGGACTTTCAGAAATTTGAATTATATCTTGTTCCATCATTCTGTCAACTTCCTGCTGTATGATTTTCCTCTCCATTCCAGACACTCGGTAAGGCCTCTGTTTTGTTGGAGCGTGATCACCCGTGTCAATCTTGTGCTTTATTTTACTTCGGGCAGGTTGAGACTTCCCAGAAAAATCAAAGACATCCGAAAACTTCTTAAGAATATTCATCAACTTATTTTGCTGATCCTCAGTAAGATTTGAGTCGATCATTGCTTCTATCTTCTGGTTCAATTTAGTGATCCCTATCTCTTCTTCTTGGATTAATTCATCGCATTTCAAGGAGCATATGGAGCCAACATCAACAACGCTCATGGTGGCAAGGGCCATACGAGAAGAAATCATCAGTGGTTTAGAAGTTCCGTTTGCTATCCACAAATCTGCTTTCCCTTGCCAGAAGGTTGTTAGAAGAGAGGGCATTATAAATTCCTTCCTTATTAAGAGTTCCCAATTTGGGCAGATTAGAACATCTCTATTTTCTTGAAGTGGTGTACTTACTACTGATATCTTACAACTTGACTTAGGTGGAATTACATAATTATCAGCAGAGTATACATCAAGGTTGATTTGGTCATCATTTATTGGTAGTGTTTCTTCCAAATACAATTCTTGATTAATTAACTTTATTAACATCATGAAACGCGATATCCCAAACTCAGGGATATTTGCGTCAATACATTTCACTGCATTACAGCAATTCGGCTATATACAATCCTGTTCAATTCATTATTTTACATAAATTAACTAAAGAAAATTGTCCAAAGAGAAAAACAAACAACAAAGCAAAACACACAGAGCAAGCATCGCAGTTCTTTTTTTTTTTCTCTAAGATTCCTTCTCTTTTTTCCAATTCAAGAGAAAATTGTATATGTATTTACAAAATTGATCAAAATTTTTATACTTTTCTTTTTTGTCTACAAATTCATCAAGCTGTCCAATACGACCAAATCTATTTTCCCTAAAATCCCGGAAAATTGGGCACTCCAGAAGTAAATGTCTCGCGTCTTGAATTTCACCTCCTCAGAAGCATCCTGGTTCCTTCACGGCGCCGATAGTTGCCAAAAATTTCCCAAAATTGCCATGATCTGTAATGAATTGGATATTATAAAAATTTGGACGGAAAAATCTTGGAATTCCTAATACGAAAAAGCTTCTGAAAGTTTCATTAGTGTTCTCAAAAATTTCATTCATTTTTGCGTGTAAGAATGATTTGACTATACTTGGAGCATGGGGTTCGTAAGTAATTAGATCTTCAATGGACATTTGAGCTAGATCAAATTTGATTATTCTGGATTCTATATAGTCTGTTAGGAGTGGAATTTTTGCCAAGCTATGCACACAGTTTGATGAAGTGGTTTTGTATGCTCTAACTGCCCATAAAATGATCTGGTACTGCATGGAGTTCAGTTTTTGTTTACAACGATTGTTTAAATATTTGAACCAAATTTCAGAACCGTATGTAAGTACAGGCCTAATGATTGTTTTGAATAAAGTTAACCTCTTTTCAGTGTCTAAACCCCACATATTGCCACTTAGTGAACATAATAAATTTTTCATACGTCCTGCCTTACACAGAATATCATTAACATGCGGTGTAAAGTTAACTTTGTTTTTCCATTTGTGATTAGAAAATTTCATTCCCAGAATTTTTACTTGCTTGACCGGCATTATTATATTGTTATTAACCTTAATAGGTATTTTTTGTCTGTTATGTAGGTATAGCATATTAGTCTTCTCTGTACTGATCGTTAATTTATTTCTATTACACCATTGGATCACATAATTTAAGGTGTATTCGCTTGCGGTTTTTAGTCCTTCAATAGTCTTATTCCAGCAAATTATTGTAACGTCGTCTTCATAACATATAATATCTGCATTCATTGAATCAAAATTTATCAACAAATCATTTAGCAAAATATTCCATAGAAGTGGAGATAAAGGTCCACCCTGTGGACATCCTTTAGTTAGTTTCTTATAAAAAGTTTCTGATTCGTATGTAAATTTCACCTCCCTTTCATTATTCAAATAAGATTTTATGATCCGTATTAAATCTGAAGGAACATCATCATTATCCATTCTTTTTATAATAGCAGGCCACCATGCATTGTCGAATGCACCCGCAATATCTATAGCTATCAAGGAAGTCAATTCTTTTTGTTTATGTTTCAATATAGTTTCTATAATTATATCCATTCCAGTAATTGTTGATCTAGATTTCATAAAACCATGCTGCCTTGAGCTCATTAAATTATTTTCTAAATAATAGTTACTTAATTTATTTTTTATTATATTCTCAAATGTTTTAGATAGATTAGATGTCAATGATATAGGTCTATAACTTTTATTTATTTCATAATTCGTTTTGCCTGGTTTTGGAATTATTTTTAAGAATGATTTTTTCCATTCATCCGGATAATATCCCATTTCTATACATTTATTGAATAATTTATGCAGAATTGGGATTATTTTTATTTTAGCCTGTCTAATCATATTGTTACTAATGTAATCAGGGCCCGGTGCTTTTTTAATATTTGTTTTTAAAATTGTTTCCTCTATTTCCTTAGATTCGATATAAACACTACTTTTATTTTTATATTTAGGCGTATAATTTCTAATCAAAATATGATCATCTTTATCCAAACCTCCAATATCATCCCGAAATAGATCGTTCATTAAGCTTTTTATTTTGTCGGTCTTTAAATGATCTGGTAAATTATCTATTATTGGTATTCCTAAATTTCTATTTTTCGATCTCAATGACTTGAATATCCTGTAAGCATTACCAAATGAGTTATTTGAATGACTTTCTTCTATAAAAATTCTCCAACTCGCTCTTTTTACCTTTTTACTTTTATTTAAATATGTATTTCTCATTGATTTATAGGTCTTTTCAAGGACCTTTCCATGTCGGTAATACAAATTTCTAATATAGTGGAAATCGTTTTTCATTTTCTCCAGCTTCCCATCCCACCAGTATGTATTTGTTTTATGATTTCCGCTACTTGTCTTGACATTTAGTGACAGATAAGCTGCCTCTTTAATTATTTGTGTGAGAGTCTTTACAATGTTGTCAATATCTTTGATGTTTGACGCGTGGTTTATCATGGTGATAATATTATCTACGTCTTGTATTGCTATTTTTTCGGTAAATGTTTTCCAATCAGCATCTTTTTCTATAAATTTCCATGTTGAGTTTTGAACTGTCCCTTGCCTGTTAAAATTGTGATAAATGTCAAAGGTTATTGCTACGTGATCTGAAATGTGCGTCAATATAGTCGTCTTCCAGTTTTGTACCAAACTTATTGATTTTTTGTTTGAAATCGTAAGATCTATAAAGCTAGAATTTCGGCAGGTGGGTATCTTAAGATTATGAATAAATAGGTTATGTTCATCTATGATGGAGTGGAATTTGAAACCATTGGAGTTTGAAAGTAGTGTTTCTTCCAAATACAATTCTTGATGGCCACAATCAATAACCGCTCTTGTTGCTTTGAAGAAATCCCACCCCAAAATTATATCGTGGCTGCAATCAGGAATTACGATAAATTCAAAGATTGTGGCGAGATCATTGATAAGGACCTTTAGTGAACATTTTCCCAAAGTTTTAACAAGCTTTCCATTGGCGACTTTAACGACTGGTCCAGATTCAACAAAAAATGGAGTTCTCAGACGTCTTCTAAACGTTTCTGAAATCACGGAATAATCTGCGCCCGAGTCTATCAGTATTGTAGTTTCCAGTCCATTAATGTTCCCTTTTATACAATTCCGTTTTAATTTTGCAGACGTCGATGATGGAGGATTTTCAAAAACTGCGGCCTCACCCCCCATATAGGTCGCGCATCCTAGTTTTCCTCATTTTGGCGACGTGGTGAGCGGCTTGACAAACGACCTGCCCCTGGTGATTGGCTTCTTCGTCTTCTTCCTCTGCCTGGATATGGTGAAGCACTGCGGCTAAAACCTCCGGGTCTAGGGAGAGTTGGGAAATCGTAGGGTCTTTGTGGGGTTGCATTGTCGGCTGCTGGAAGTGTTCTTCTCAATCTGGCATCCTCAAAGGTACGTCTCCTTTCTCGACAGTAACGTAAAACATGGCCTGGCTTCCCGCAATGGAAACAGATAGGTTGGTTATCAACCGTTCGCCATTGGTCAGATGTTCTGGGGGCATATGGAGTGTAGTCATCTTCTCGTCGAAATCTTGGTACAAACGTTCTCCTTCTTTGAGATTGAATATTTCGCCTTGTAATTGGGGCGAGTACTTGTTGCACCTCCTCTTTAACTATGGCCTCCAAAGAATTTACGTCAGTTGTTCTAAAGGGTTCCATTTCAGACATTTTAGGCATAATCTTTTGCAACTCTTCCTGGACAATCCGTCGAATCTTTAAAGCTAAATCTTCTTCAAAGTCCGACGAGATCGGAGTCACGTTCGGTAATCTTTCATAACGTGTTCTTTTAATGCGGCGTTGTTTCATGTTCTCCAGCTGTCGGCAAATTTCACCAGCTCGTCAACAGTTGTGGGATCTTTGACAATTAGAGTCTGGTAGAAATCTTCGGCAATCCCCTTCATCAAATGTCCAACTTTTTCTTCCTCCTCCATTTCAGGATTAACTCGTGAGCACAGTGATAGGATTTCTTGAATGTAAGATTCGGTTGTCTCTCCAGGCTTTTGAGCTCTGGTCTTTAGTGTCATTTCGGCTCGTCGAGTAAGCTCTTCTTTTTGCCCAAACACTTCACAAAGATCAGTCTTGAATTGAGTCCATGAATTAATGATGTCCTCGTTGTTATCGAACCACTGGGCGGCTGTTCCCTCGAGGTAGAATACAACATTGGCAAGGCTTTGAGAGTCATCCCATTTGTTGTATTTTGCGACCCTTTCAAACATTTTGATCCATTTCTGGGGATCTTGAGCACTCTCGCCAGAGAATGTCGGAGGATTCCTTGGAATATGACAGGCGTAAGATTGTTGTCCAGAATTTGCTCCGAAAACTTCGGAAATCCCAGAAGCTTCAGTTGTCACCATCTTTGTACTGCTTGGCAGATCCTCAAATCCGTACTGGGGTTGTAGGCCTTGCAGTCGGAAGCTCCTTCTAAGTGCCGTCTTGAATTTACCCGGAATCTCCACCAAAGATGTCGCGTAGAAAGTAACACTGACTTATTTAACTTTCCAAAAATAAACTTAGACGTTAAGTTTTAAAACACTTCCAAGGAAGATATGTTTATTATCTCTCTCTGCCCGTGGCGCAGTCTCTACGAGCCACGAGTCACAAGCTCTTCTACCCCTTTAATGCTGTGTTTTCTCAACTTGAGAAATAGAGGAGAGCTTCAGATCATGTATAAATGCCGCAATATTATAGTCTTTATCACTATTGATTTATATATATATGCCATAATATTACCCTTCCTGGAATAATAAAGTAAACCTACAGTCAACGAGAGAGAGACGTCGATAGAAGGCAACTAAGTTACGGCCATTTTAAACCACTGGCCACATGCCGGAGGGGGCTTTTCTTGGAACCCTGCAGGACTATTTTTGGATAGTTGGGGGGTGGTGGCGAACAAACGGTCGTTCAGCGGTCAGCCCCTCGCACTACCTCTCTCGGATGGCTTCCAAATTCCTCTACCAATTTGTGGCGTGATTATTTCCCTTTCCCCACCACATTATTACCACTATATTGTCACATTGAAAGTCGACAGGATCATACCACATATATATATATATAAGATAATATAATATAATGCGGCTTGTGATTGTAAAACGACATTTGAAATTATCCCGCATGTGTTACTTTTCAACGAAAAATCAAAATTTATTCCTGGACACTTTTATTTTTCCGTTCATCATTACTCTTCACAATTCATCCTTTCATACTTCATCCCTAAGGTTAGAAATAATCGTTATTTCACCTAAAAATAAATTTTGATTTTTCGTTGAAAAGAAACTCATGCGGGATAATTTCAAATGTCGTATATATATATTTAAAATACAATATAACGCGGCTGATGATTGTAAAACGAAAATTAAAATTATACCGCGAATGTTTCTTTTAAAAATCGAAATTTATTTTCAAAGAGAAATAGCGACATTTCTAACTTTGAGGATGAGGTATGGAAAGGTGAAACATGAAGAGTAATGGAGAACGGAAAAATAAAAATAAAAATAAAAAGTGTCCAGGGGCGGGAATCGAACCCACACCCTTCTGCTTACGGTAAGCAGAAGGGTGTGGGTTCGATTCCCGCCCCTGGACACTTTTTATTTTTCCGTTCTCCATTACTCTTCATGTTTCACCTTTCCATACCTCATCCTCAAAGTTAGAAATGTCGCTATTTCTCTTTGAAAATAAATTTCGATTTTTAAAAGAAACATTCGCGGTATAATTTTAATTTTCGTTTTACGTATATATATATATATATACTAGCCGAATGACCCGGGCAACGCCCGTGTTTTACCTGATTGAATGTTTTGATTCAAATACTATTTGTTACAATTATAATTTGGCGCCTTAAATAAATGCATATGTTAGTTAATAACTATAGCCTATGTGCTTTATCTGTCTATGTACTGTTGGCTTCCGTAGGCGTCTCTTACTTGGAAAAGGAAAGAGAGGATTCCATTTGGTTATTAGCTAATATATGCATTTATTTAAGGAGCGACCCGCTCCAACACAATAGTTACAAAAACGAAAAAGCGAGTGGGGGAGGCATGATGGGGGGGGGGGGGGGCAAAGGTGGCGTGATCGTAGCCAACCAATAGGAGGGCGCCATTCCAAAAAAAGCAAACCGTGACAGAGGCGACGAAGAATGACGCTCGTAACTGTATATAGAATATTTGTATGTATATTGTGTCCATCGGGGCTCAAAAATCGTTCATTCTGGTTAGCAGCCCCGTAAATAAAGACATATCGTCTTATATATGTACTCGTACTATAGTCCAAGAAAGGGGAATAAGGCAAACAATATGTAACAAAGTTTGATAATTACACCGCAAATGTTTCTTTTGAACGAAAAATCAAAATTTATTCCAAGGAGAAATGACGACTATTTCTAACCTTAGGGATGAAGTATGAAAGGATGAATTGTGAAGAGTAATGATAAACAGAAAAATAAAGTGTCCAGGGATGGGAATCGAACTCACAGTGTTCCGCTTACCGGGCAGATGCCATGTCCACTAGGCTACCCTGGACATATTTTTCCCCTCGTAAATATTATATAACAAGTAGTATGTGTATATGTAACAAAGTACCAATATGTAAATAGGTAACCACAGTTATATATGTACATTAGTCTTGGTGGAGAGATACCTCTGTGTGTCTTCTGGTCTACATCTTCTGTTTTTTAATATCAACACCTGAACTTATTTTCTATTTAATTGTTTTTTTCACAAAAGTTAATATTGTAACAAAGTATTTATTATTTTTATTAACAGAGTGATCATTTTTTATGTTTATAATTTGCTACTCTGTAAATTTCCTTCGTGGCTTATCTTTTGTTTACCATTCATAGTTTGTTCTTGCCTGAATTAAATTGTTGTGTCATCCCGAAGTTGGCCTTCGTTTTTTGGTTCTTTTCGTTCCTCAGTTGCCAGCTATCTCTCTACCTGGTCACATCTCTGCTTTCCTGCTCTTGCAATGGATCTTGCCAAGAAGAAGCGGAAGAAAGCCCACAAGCCCATCGTGGACGTCGCTGCCCTGGAGAAAGAGGGTGAAATGGTGATCTCCCGCAACCACCATATCCTGCGTTCCATTGGCCATCCCTCCCTCAAGACCCTGCATGAAGATCTGATCAGATTCATCGCGACGCGGACTGAGCTGATCAAGGCCCTTTGTGCTGAAGTGGAGAACCTTTATGGCACGCTCAATGCCTTCGCGGAGCTGGACGACTTCATGGAGGAAAACAAGCCTCCAACTGCCTGTCACAGCACTCAAACCTGCCCAGCTCCTTCCTGCAAGGACACCTGCTCTCAGACCGACCCAGTCAAGCCCGCCACCCCTGTTCCTGCTGCTCTCCCAACGAATAAGCCTGCCCCCACGTTGCCTGCTCCTACAAAAAGGAAGCCGCCTGAGGCACCCAACCCGCCTGAAAAGAGGACAAACCTGCAAGGTCCTTCCAAGCCTGTGCCTTCCCGCGCATCCAAGCCGGCGGCCGCCCGAGTGACCCTCCATGGAGAGAAATCGGCGGCCCACACAGTGGTTATTTCTGATACCCGCAGGCCGACCCCAGGGAGATGCTCAAAGCTGTCCGCGCCGCCCACACTCTCTCCCAAGGCGTCTGAGCTTCCCTGCGCACCAAGGGGAAGCTGGTCCTCCATTCCAGCAACCCAGACACCATCTGTTGGAAAAGAAGGAGTCCGAAGCAGCCAATGGGAGGCCGACGGAAGCGGCTACGGGGATGCAGCGGCTAAAATGAGAAAACAAATACAGAAGAACCTGTAAACAACTTTCGAACACGATGACAAGATTCTTCTCGACAAATTCTTCGACATTATCATCAAACATGTTCCGAACTCCCCAAATGGCAGGGATCTGTCAAGATTCAAGGCGGCTTAAAGCTCCTGATCCGGACGTGCCCTCGGAGAGGGCTACGTCGATTGTATATATCTCTCTTCATTCCTACCATTATTATTATCTTATAACTCCCCTTGAGTGTAAAGATTGACGAGATGTCAATAAAGTTGTTTAATTGTCAAAATATCCGCAGAATAATTATTTTGAATACTCTGTTGTTTATCATCATAAATATTTGCATAGTCATCACCCCTTACCATGCTTGTATATTATCACCTGTAAATATGTAAATAGTTGTACATTCTAATCAATAAATTATCCTTACTCAAACGTTTGGAATACATCACTACCATGACAATATAAACCAAAGAATATAAAGTCAGCACAGGAGAGACAGAAGTCGCTGGAGGAAGGATCAAGGCCAGCTTTCCTCTATCACTTATGCAGAAATAAACAAATCAAACGCCATAATCTTGAACCTAAAAATATCGCAGCTGTCAGAAAAAAAGTCTGGGACACTCGTGATTTTTTATTGAAGTTAAAAGTCCAATTTGTCGTTATCAGCTGTTGCCTCTAGGTCAGACCTTTCCGTCGATGGCGCACGTGCGGCATCTGTTGTAACTTACACGGCAGTTGGGTTGCACGGATGCTATGTTGAGCGACTGCTGAGTTGCACGGGTACTGTGTTGAACGATTGCTGTGTTGAACGACTGCTGTGTTGCACGGGGTACTGTGTTGAACGACTGCTGTGTTGCACGGGTACTGTGTTGAACGATTGCTGTGTTGAACGACTGCTGTGTTGCACGGGTACTGTGTTGAACGACTGCTGTGTTGAACGGGTGCTGTGTTGCACGGGTACTGTGTTGCACGGGTACTGTGTTGCACGGATGCTGTGTTACACGGGTACTGTATTGCGCGGATGCTGTGTTGCACGGGTACTGTGTTGAACGACTGCTGTGTTGAACGGGTGCTGTGTTGCACGGGTACTGTGTTGAACGGGTGCTGTGTTGCACGGGTACTGTATTGCGCGGATGCTGTGTTGCACGGGTACTGTGTTGAACGACTGCTGTGTTGAACGGGTGCTTTGTTGCACGGGTACTGTGTTGCACGGGTACTGTGTTGAACGACTGCTGTGTTGAACGGGTGCTGTGTTGCACGGGTACTGTGTTGCACGGGTACTGTGTTGCCCGGATGCTGTGTTACACGGGTACTGTATTGCGCGGATGCTGTGTTGCACGGGTACTGTGTTGCCCGGATGCTGTGTTACACGGGTACTGTATTGCGCGGATGCTGTGTTGCACGGGTACTGTGTTACACGAGTACTGTGTTGAACGACTGCTGTGTTGCACTACTGTTGTGTTGCACGGATGGTGGATAAATTGAGAAAAACGGCATCTCTTGATCATGTAACTAAAGGTTGCTGATGGCTTGCGCCATCTATCTGAATAAATATTAAATAATCGTTGACTTTTAATTATTTCCGAATTATCAAAATTGATTAATCAAGAATGAGTAATTGGCCAATTCACTCACAGAAACATGGAAGGATCAACATCTGAAGAATAAACCAACAGGATTTCATTTGTATGAATCACTAGCTCAGAGAGACCACAAGAAGGGTAGATCATCGGGGGGAATTATTGTTGGGATTCGAGAAGCTATAAAAGACAAGATTGAAAGGACTGAAATTGAAAAACAATGGATTATGATCTGTCTGAGGTTGGACGGTGAAATGCGAGTGTGTATGATCTTTGCTTACTTGCCACCAAACGAACACTATTTGACCAACTGCAAAAATTTACTCGACCAAATAGAAGGGAAATAGTTGAAGGATATGAAGTTTTACTGGCTGGTGACCTGAATACACGAACGGGTGCATTGGGAATTCTTCATAATACATTATACCTTCCTTGCTACTTAACTACTAGACGCACTTCTAAAGATCCTGTAATATCTACGCATTCAGAACAATTCATAGATAGATTGGATAATAATACTCTCACAGTTTTGAACGGCAGAACAAGGGGTGACAGAAGTGGTAACTACACATATATATCAGCACGGGGATCCTCGGTGGTAGACTACTGTATTGTCTCCCATGGGCTGTTAGGTTACGTACATGACCTATACATCGAGGGATTACCACATTCAGATCACTTACCTCTAATTATAAAAATGGATATGAGTTGGGGACCGAAACAAGTGACGAACCCGACTTCACGGGTAAAGAAAAAATATATATGGTTACCCGAAAGAGTAACGCTATTTGTAGAGGACTTAGGAGGAGCTTATGGATCTTGGAATAACTCTATTGAGAATATAATGAACAACATGGTTAATCAGATCAAAAGCGCAATGGTACAAAATGGTATGCAAATTGAAATAAAAGCGAATAACTCACTGTCGAAGCCCTGGTTTGATCATGAGTGCTACATAGCGAAAAATATTATGAAAACAACTCTGACAAAATATATCAATCTAATAGGGATCTAGATCGTTTGGAATATGTTAAAACAAGGAACAAATATACATCGATTATTAACAATAAAAAGAAAAAATAATATGTGAAATACAAGAAAAATTAAATAATACATACGATTCAAGTGAATTCTGGAAAACAATAGCTCGCTTCAGAAAAAGAAACTATACACAGGGCAATATCTCAATATCGGACTGGCAGCAATTTTACAATAAACTCCTGGATACAGAATCAATACCAGATTACGAACCCGTTACTATGACCTTCTTAAATACAGATAATGAGCTAACTAAATGCATAACTCTTAATGAAATAAGCAAAGAAATTTCTCGAATAAGGCATGGCAAGGCGGCTGGTTTTGACGACATAATGAATGAAGCAATAAAGGCCCTCCCAAAAGATTATCTAATTTCCTTAAAGGATATATTCAATAGAATTTTGAGAACGTCTGAATTTCCGACAACATGGTTGAAATCAGTTATTCAACCAATTTTTAAGAATGGTGATCCAGACGACCCCTCTAACTATCGAGGCATAGCGCTCTTAAGCAATATAGCAAAATTATTTACATCAATACTCAAATCTCGTCTAGGCAGTTGGATCGAAAGGAGAAATATAGTTCCTGAGAACCAGGCGGGATTCAGGGCCGGCCACTCTTGTCAAGACCATATATTCACTCTATTATCCCTGATTCAAATGACTCTAAGCCGAAAGAGAAGGAAATGCTACATGTTCTTCGTGGATTTGAAAAAAGCCTTCGACACAGTGCCCCACTCATTATTATGGAGAAAACTGGTAGATGCAGGTCTCAACCACCGTTTTGTTAACTTAATTAAAGATTATTACACAAATATGACAGCGGTAGTGCGATGGAACAATTCATTTACTGCGCCAATAAAGGTGCGTTCGGGAGTTTTACAAGGGGAGCCGATGTCACCTTATTTATTTATACTTTTTATAAATGATTTAATCGGTCTCTAAAATAATTCAGATTTACCGGGAATATATCTCCCAAATTATGGATATGTTCATATTCTACTATACGCAGACGATATTGTCTTGATTGGAGAATCCAAAAATAACCATCAAATAAAAATCAATATGCTAAGAAAATATTTTGAAACAAATTTATTAACCCTGAATGAAAATAAGTCAAAAATAGTAGTTTTCAGAAACGGCGGTCGATTAGCACAAAATGACAAATGGTTTTGGGGTGAGCGGCAACTGTCTGTTACTACGAAATATCTATACTTGGGATATCCGCTTACAAGTGCAAATTCACTAAACAAGGTAGCGTCACACTACAAGGGCAAAGCCCTGGCAGCAATTGGCGCTGTGTGGCAAGTTCTGACAAAATCCAAGATGAACTCTCTAAATGCGGCAATGAGATTACTTGATTCGACGGTCTTGCCTCACATGCTATACGCCGCACCCTGCTGGGCACTCAACCAAGTAAAGGTAGTTGACCAGGTTCAGAATATTTTCCTAAGACGCTACCTAAATTTACCAAAGTATACCCCGAGCTTTATGCTAAGAATGGAGTGTGGACGAGTATCACAGGAAGTTATCATAACTAAACAGGTCCTGAGATTTTGGGTGAGGATTATGAAAATGGAGGAGAGTAGGTTGCCCCGGGCATGTTTGTCACACCTCTGGACATTACACAGCAATCAAAGGGCTGGTTTAACCTTTGTCGAAAACCTGTCAACCATTTTAGACTCAAACGGTTTTTCGTTCCTGAACTGCAATACTGCAATACTGACTGAAATCCCTGCTATTATTCGAATAGCAACCGAACAAAGCATCCAAAGCGACATGGCGAAAATCCTAAATACTTCACATTACAGTCACTTCAAATACCTAAAAAATTCAATAACAGCAGAACGATATTTATTCACAACTATTCCTCTAGCAATTAAAAGATTTTTTGCACAACTGAGACTCCTATGGACGATCTTCCCAGAAAATCGTTCAAAGCGCTGGAAGATTGATTTGACTCTAACTTGCGATCTGTGTAAAAACAGAATCCAAGACGAAATTATGCATATAATATTTGGATGCTCTTGCTTAGAGAAACAGAGGAAAGAAATTTTGGGTGACTTACCCTGGTCTCAACCTGACTGCCAACAAATTTGCAGCTGGATGAACACACTGATAGTTGATCAGGGTCTCTCCCTCAGTTTATATAAATTCTACAAGGCCGCAGTCAATGTCCGTTGGAGAATAATGGATTCGCCGAATGTCGTGGTTTGCTTGGAGGAAGAAGGCGAAGATTGAACGCGGCTGATTCCACACTAGCCCTCTCAATGATATCCTAACCTTGACATATCCTAAACATTGGTACTTTAATTTAAATATTTAATCATGTATGGTTCCTTTTGCTCTGTATGTTTATTTTTTGTATATATGGTTATATTTCTTTTTGTTTGTTTTTTCTTTCTTCTCTCTTTTCTTTTTCCTTATTACCTCTTGTATTCTAGTTTTTACTTTTGAAACATCTTCCCTTGCTAAATCCTGTAGAGGGGAATAATGTATAGGGCTGGATGCCCCAATAAAAAGGCTTGTGTGTGTGTGTGTAATTGGCCAATTCTGGAATAATTAAAAAAAATCGACGATTAGTTTATATTCATTCCGGCAGATGGCGCAAGCCGTCAGCAACTTTTATTTACACGATAAGATGATACCTTTTTCCTTAATTTATCCCCAGAAATCTGATATGTTCACCTTAGGAAGTAATTCTATAAGTGAACCTAGATATGTTAGCGATATACACGGCGCTTCATTCTGACTGACTGGACTTTAGAAAAGTTTGTACCAACGGAATGAGGGAAATTGTGTTCACAGGGAGAGTGACTTCTGAGTCGTCTAACGAAGTAGGTTGGTGATGTCACCTTGTGATAACGACAAATATAGGACTGTCCCAGCGTCTACTTACGTCAACTGGTGTCTTCTTGACCCCTGTTCAACCCTTCCTGCCAACCTTCTCTAATGACGTCATCGCTCAGAATGGTGATTGGGTTTCGAAATCAATCCCTGAACGTTCTACAGCTGAAAAACTATTCTCGAATGGTGACATTTGTTCATCTTTTCATTCTTTCTTATCTCCACTCAATTATATCGGGATATCAAGTCTGTAAAGCCTGTTGATGGTGTCTGTTGGGGATGTGTCTTCTTCTTCTTATCTCCACTCAATCATATCATACTCGCGGTCTATTACGAAGAAGAAACGGAGCACCTCCTCGGACTACTCAGGCCTGAAGACAAGATTCTTCTCGACAAATTCTTTGAAATTATCATCAAACATGTTCCGAACATGAACTCCCCAAATGGCAGGGATCTGTCTAGATTCAAGGCGGCTTTAAGCTCCTGATCCGGACGTGCCCTCGGAGAGGGCTACGTCGATTGTAAATATCTCTCTTCATTCCTACCATTATTATTACCTTATAACTCCCTTTGAGTGTAAAGATTGACGAGATGTCAATAAAGTTGCTTAATTGTCAGAAAATTGTCACTCAATCATATCAGGGTATCAAGTCTGTAAAGCCTGTTGATGGTGTCTGTTGGGGATTAGTAGAGCTCATCAATGAGTCGATGCAGTCATGACTGGGTGAAGTAGAATGTCATTAAGACTGGGAGCACTACTCAGTAGCAGGCCACTGACTTAGCTCTAATATGAAATGACCGCCTCTGACATGAAAAACAGACACCATAGGTAGCCGCTTCTAACATGGAGTACATCCTGTATCCCTGGAGCCCTTACAGGTTGGTGAGCCCAGGTTTTTTTTAGCGAGCTTGTTACTGCTCCCCCTCCTCCTTTTTCATCCAGGGTTGGGACCGGCGGAGTTAAACAGTTGTTAATAATGTGTACAGATCCCCCATACCAGGTATAAATCTTTAGTTAATGTGGCTAGAATTTATAAAGTTGCATAAATGTTATTGCATACCTATTTGCACATACCGCCACCATCTGTTGGCTTAGTTAAGCTGCTGGTCTAGTTTTACATTTTGAAACGTTTGGTGATTGCGACTTTGTCTTCCTAGACTCAGAGACAAATTGACTCCAGCTTTAGCTTCATGTAATCATAGTTGAGAGCGAAGTAATAGAAAGTATGAAATTATTTTTGTAATCTTTTTTTAAAATATTGTTCGCGCCTATTACGTAAATATAGTTTAATATTTTTCTAATGTAATAATTGTTAATAGGTTGTTACAAATAGTTGTGTTAATATGTTAGATATTCAAATTTTAACTGTATAAAAACAGCTAGATGGACAAATAAAGGGTGCGTAGTCAGTCAAAGAATGGGTCTAGTTCTTTGAGTCTGTGTTCCAATCAGTTAGTGTTAGGAGATTCACCTAGTCGAAGAGAGTTGATGTTGGTCATGTAGTCAGAAGGTTTTATAAAGGACTAGACGAATGGCCCGGGCAACGCCCGGGTTTTACTCGAGTGCGTATATATTTTAAAAACGTTTTAATTCAAATACTATTCGTTACAATTATAAATTGGCGCCATGGATGTCACTCTTGTGAAACGTCCCATTCCAAACTGTGTGTTTTTAAAAGGTTTTAATTAAAATACTATTCGTTACAATTATAAATTGGCGCCGTGGATGTCTCTCTTGTGAAACGTCCCGCCCCAAACTGTGTGTGTCTTGAAAATATAAAAATAAAAATGTGAATTTTCATAAAGATTTCATCATGTCGATTTTTTTTTTTTTGCATTTCACCTACTAAATCGATAGAGATAATTACATTTGCAACATGAACTTAGGTATATTGACTAAATAGAAAACTGCATAGTAAAGTCATATATTAACTTTATGAACGGAAAAATATGTCCAGGGTAGCCTAGTGGTCATGGCATCTGCCCGGTAAGCGGAAGGTCGTGGGTTCGATTCCCATCCCTTGACACTTTTTTTATTTTATCCATTCTGATCAAAATCTATCCATGAACTTCACACAGTGAACTTCACACAGACAGAATAAAGCAATTATATAAGTAGATTGAACGGCTCTAATTCAAGGGTAATATTCAGCTGGTCTTACCTATCTAGATACAGTCTCTGCCAAACCAAACTTAAAGTACTAACCAGACTTATAGACAAAGGAAGTGGCAAGGATATATATAATTGAAAGCTATATTTTCTACACACCTTATACTACAATATACCTATGTACATTTTGTTACACGTAGAAAATTAAAAGAGACAAAACTCTAAATGACACTTCTCTTAATTCTTCAAATAAAAGATACTTCGACCAGTAAATCTTTTACTGTCTCGACGTTTCGACAAAAATATTTTGTCCTCGTCAGGAGCGAACAAAAATAATTTGGCAAGGCGTTAAAAATTATTCTTTATATTTTATATTTTTTAGCGCCTTGCAAAATGTTTTAACTTTTGTTCGCTCCTGACGAGGACAAAATATTTTTGTCGAAACGTCGAGATAATAAAAAAGATTTACTGGCTGAAGTGTCTTTAATTTGAAGAACTATGAATGCCGGCCAGGCAGCCTCTATATTTATGACGTCTCTTAATTTATTTAATGCACATATACTCTCTATTCAATGAATGAAAGGAAGAAAAAATTGCAACGAGTTTCTTTATTCTGAATGTTGGCGAGCTTTCAGGCGTTAGCCTATCTTCAGGCCGATTTCGCAAAAAATATATATAAATCGGCCTGAAGATAGGCTAACGCCTGAAAGCTCGCCAACATTCAGAATAAAGAAACTCGTTGCAATTTTTTCTTCCTTTCATTCATTGAATATCTGATTGCAATTATTTAGGATTTTATTGTATATACTCTCTATATAACCTGTAATTCGAGTATTTAAAACGAATTTATAACGTGCTAGAGGGGCAATGACATACCTTCGTGCAAGTAACGGCAAAATATGGTTGCATGATCAAGAGATCCACCTGATCTCAGTACAGTTTCAGTTTTGTGCTATTATTTCAGACATTAGTGTTATTCCTGTATCTACCACCAATAGCTGGCTTGGATTAGCTGTGAGGATTAGGATCCTCCTTAGGTGGGATGGAGATTTCCCTGAGGAGATTTTCTCAAAGATCAAAGGTCTCTTAGAAGTTTTCTGTTTCTTGACGGTTTTCTAAGATATCTCTTCACGGAATGTAAGGAACCACACTGCTGAGTTTCTCTCCGTCAACACCGTATTTTATAGATCCCTCTCAATTCTTATTGGGAACTTTACAATTATATAGATACACTCATGGACTAAATAAACTTAAGGAAGTTGTACCTTTCAGCATGTATATCGGGATTCAGACAATAACTCTGAAAGATATTACAGTGACCTTTATTGAAGACACACGAGATAACCAATATACACTCATGGACAAAACTTAAGGAAGTTGTACCTTTCAGCATGTATATCAGGATTGAGACAATAACTCTGAAATATATTGCAGTGACCTTTATTGAAGACACTCGAGATAACCAATATACACTCATGGACAAAACTTAAGGAAGTTGTACCTTTCAGCATGTATATTGGGATTGAGACAATAACTCTGAAAGATATTACAGTGAACTTTATTGAAGACATACGAGATAACCAATATACACTCATGGACAAAACTTAAGGAAGTTGTACCTTTCAGCATGTATATTGGGATTGAGACAATAACTCTGAAAGATATTACAGTGACCTTTATTAAAGACACACGAAATAACCAATATACACTCATGGACAAAACTTAAGGAAGTTGTACCTTTCAGCATGTATATCTGGATTCAGACAAATACTCTGAAAGATATTACAGTGACCTTTTTTGAAGACACACGAGATAATTAAGTGTAAACAAAATTGTCTCTATATCCGTCAAAAAAAAAAAAAAAAACAGACGACCAGCGACATCAAAAACTTTCCACTTCCTTAAGTTTTGTCCATGAGTGTACCAGTGGATGCCTGTTCTTGAGACGTGTGTACAAGTGGAACAAGATTTAAGTTCGAAAGATTGTACCGGTCTTATTAAAGTGTATCGGTTAATGCATGTTATCCTTTTATTGATCTTATTTTGATCACACATAACACATGTTTATAGTATTTTTGTCTTCCAACTTTATACTTTCTCCATATTAGAGTGTGCTCCAGTTTAAAATAATATAAATAATAACAAAATTAACAAACCAGTTCATCATATTTACAATAATGGATAATAAATTTTCTGAAATGAAGCTAAAGCTGGAGTGAATGCAGAATTTGTCCCTGAGTCTAGAAAGACAAAGTCGCAATCACCAAACGTTTCAAAATATAAAACCAGAACAGCAGCTTAACTAAGCCAACAGATGGTGGGGGTATGTGCAATTCATTCACAATTATATAAAAATCATGTTATGGTATAAATGTTTCTAGGTCTGGAATCTTGGGGCTTTGGGGATCTTGTTGTTTTAGAGGTTTTTCCTGGCTTGCTTGATATTTGAAGTTCATTTCTTCTCTTGAGAAAAAACTGACAAAAACTATAACAAGACTTAGAACAAAACACTATAAAGTAATGACAATACATCCAGATGGCACAATAACATATAGGAAATGTAACAACTGTTCTGTTGTGGAACTAACACCTACCCACATATTCTCATGTCCAACAATGGCCGCAACCTTGCAGAAAATCAACATGGACCCAGAGCAGCAGCTTTACACACCGAAGATAGAGAACATTGCAACTGCTGTGATAGAGATGTATGGAGATATCTGAGACTCTTCATTGGACACGGCAACAACAACAGAAAATTGACATGGACCCAGAACAGCAGCTTTACACACCCAAGATAGTGGACATTGCTGTGATAGAGATGTATGGAGACATCTGAGGCTCTTCATTGGACACAACAACAACAACAGAAAATTGACATGGACCCAGAACAGCAGATTTACACACCCAAGATAGAGGACATTGCTGTGATAGAGATGCATGGAGACATCTGAGGCTCTTCATTGGACACAACAACAACAACAGAAAATTGACATGGACCCAGAACAGCAGCTTTACACACCCAAGATAGAGAACATTGCTGTGATAGAGATATACGGAGACATCTGAGGCTCTTCATTGGACACAACAACAACAACAGAAAATTGACATGGACCCAGAACAGCAGATTTACACACCCAAAATAGAGGACATTGCTGTGATAGAGATGCATGGAGACATCTGAGGCTCTTCATTGGACACAACAACAACAACAGAAAATTGACATGGACCCAGAACAGCAGCTTTACACACCCAAGATAGAGAACATTGCTGTGATAGAGATGTACGGAGACATCTGAGACTCTTCATTGGACACAACAACAACAACAGAAAATTGACATGGACCCAGAACAGCAGATTTACACACCCAAGATAGAGGACATTGCTGTGATAGAGATGCATGGAGACATCTGAGGCTCTTCATTGGACACGTCAACAACAACAGAAAATTGACATGGACCCAGAACAGCAGCTTTACACACCCAAGATAGAGAACATTGCTGTGATAGAGATGTACGGAGACATCTGAGACTCTTCATTGGACACAACAACAACATTGTCACATATAATTGACATGGACCCAGAACAGAAGCTTTACACACCCAAGATAGAGGACATTGCTGTGATAGAGATGTACGGAGACATCTGAGACTCTTCATTGGACACAACAACAACATTGTCACATATAATTGACATGGACCCAGAACAGAAGCTTTACACACCCAAGATAGAGGACATTGCTGTGATAGAGATGTACGGAGACATCTGAGACTCTTCATTGGACACAACAACAACATTGTCACATATAATTGACATGGACCCAGAACAGCAGCTTTACACACCCAAGATAGAGAACATTGCTGTGATAGAGATGTACGGAGACATCTGAGACTCTTCATTGGACACAACAACAACATTGTCACATATAATTGACATGGACCCAGAACAGAAGCTTTACACACCCAAGATAGAGAACATTGCTGTGATAGAGATGTATGGAAACATCTGAGACTCTTCATTGGACACAACAACAACAGAAAATTGACATGGACCCACAACAGCAGCTTTACACACCCAAGATAGTGGACATTGCTGTGATAGAGATGTATGGAGACATCTGAGGCTCTTCATTGCACACGACAACAACAACATTTCTTCTCTTTTCCACTTTTCATCATTTTGGATTTTCAGCTAAAGTGTGTTTTCTATTGACGGATATCAATTAAAAAAAAAATAAAAATCGGTGTTTCAATAGATTATCTTTTATTAGTTTTCTCTTTGTTCCTTGCTCTCTGTCATTCCGCGGCATGGCCAAGTGGAGAGTTCCGTGCTGACAGAGCCCAGGCCGGTGGAAGAGATTCTGGTTGACTACACCATCCCATCCCTAGATCGGCCTGCCTCAGTAAACTTTATAAAATCTATGAAGATAAAGGTCACCTGTAAAACGACATTTGAAAATTATCCCGCATGTGTTTCTTTTAAACGAAAAATCGAAATTTATTTTTAAGGAGAAATAACGATTATTTCTATCCTTAGGGATGAAGTATAAAAGGATGAATTGTGAAGAGTAATGATAAACGTGAAAATAAAGTGTCCAGGGATGGGAATCGGACCCACAGTGTTCCGCTAAGGTTAGAAATAATCGTTATTTCTCTTTAAAAATAAATTTCGATTTTTCGTTCAAAAGAATCACATGCGGGATAATTTTCAAATGTCATTTTACAATCATAAACCGCATTATATTGTATTATAAAGGTCACCTCTCCCGTCAAAATAGACGTCAAAACTAGACGCTATCTATTGACCGTCTCTGCAAACTAGCGGCCTCGGGTCGGTGACAAAGCCACAACACCAGCTTTGGCAAACTGAGGTACACGCACTTAGAGACCATGGTTTCGGGCTAATGGCCCTTGTCAGTATAGGGCAGACTTTATTCCATGAGATCCATAAGGTATCTAATAGAATATTCACAATCTGCCAAAGAGGTATTTAGGGCCTGTTGTGGCTTTGTCACCGACCCGAGGCCGCTAGTATGCGGCGATGGTCAATAGATAGAGTCTAGCTTTGACGTCTATTCTGACGGGAGAGGAAATATTCGTCTTGATAGAACAACGTTTAACGAGTTTTACCGAAAATGTTTCTTTTTACAGAACGAAAACTCGTAATTTATTTTAAGAATAAATAACGATTATTTCTAACCTTAAGGATGAAGTATGAAAGGATGAATTGTGAAGAGTTCTCAACTCACAATTCATCTTTTCATACTTCATTCCCTAAGGTTAGGAATAATCGTTATTTCTCCTTAAAATAAATTACTATTTTTTTGTTCTGTAAAAAGAAGCATTTGCAGTAAAAATTGTGAAACGTAGTACAATAATCATAGCCGCATTATATTGTATTATTTATCTTTATTGATCATTATCCTCCCGGCAAAATTTCCATTTATAAAACTTGGGGTGAAGAAGTTCAGGTAGACCTTCACTGTCTGGAGAAGGACTCTGTTGATGGGAGTCTTCAGACTGAATAGGTTAAAGTAGTTTGTTTGTTAGAGTCTCAGGTGTGTGTGAGTGTAGTCACTGGACTTGCAAGAAGCTTTACATGTCCTTACTAATGTCTTTATGAATACACTCATGGACAAAACTTAAGGAAGTTGTACCTTTCAGCATGTACGAGGGGTGTCCCATAAGTCCGTGGCCCGACCATGAGAACGAAATATTAGAAACTAATAAATTTTACCATATATACCTTAAAGCCTTGTATGAAGATATGTAAATTTTTAAGCTTCTACAACTAACCGTTTTTTTTTTTTGTTATGGGTTCTGAAAGAGGACAAGATACAGGAATCATCTAAAATGGAGACAAACGAGATTCGTGCTGTAATAAAATATGTTTGTAAGAAAGGAATGTCGCCGAAGGAAATCTATAAGGATATGGTGGATACATTAAGGGAAGATGTCCCTTCCTATAGCACGGTAAAAAAATGGTTAGCTGCGTTTAAATTAGGGAGGATCAGCACCGAAGACGAACATCGACCAGGAAAACCCATTGAGTCAGTTACTCAAGAAAACATCGACAAAATACATGATTTGGTTATGTTGGACAGAAGAATGACAGTTCGTCAGATAGAAGAGACCTTGGGCATTCCAAAAACAACAGTGGATCGGATCATGAGAGAACACTTGGGCCTCAGGAAGCTTTCTGCCCGTTGGGTTCCCAAACTTTTGCCACCCGATCAAAAGGCTGTAAGGAGAAAGTTATCTTCGGACAATCTTGCGTTATTTGAAGCCAATCCAGAGGAATTTGCTAATATTTTTGTTACCATGGATGAGACTTGGGCCCATCACTTTGCACCAGAGTCCAAGCAACAATCCATGCAATGGAGACACTCCGGTTCCCCTTCCCCCAAAAAGCCAAGACAGTTCCATCAGCAGGGAAGGTTATGGTGTCTGTCTTTTGAGATTCCGAGGGTGTACTTCTTCTAGACTTTCTGAATAAGGGTCAAACCATCACTGGCAATTATTATGCAATTCTTGTGAAGCAACTACGAGAAGCTATTAAAGAAAAGAGAAGAGGAAAGTTGTCCAGGAAGATTGTTTGCCATCAAGACAATGCTCCGAGTCATCGGTCGCTGCAAGCCATGGCGGCTATTTATGATTCTGGCTTTAAACTTTTACCATATACGCCCTATTCACCAGATCTAGCTCTGTCTGACTTCCACCTATTTCCTTATTTGAAAAAATCACTTTCTGCCATTCATTTTAGGTCAGATGAAGAGGTCATTGATGCTGTAACCTCATTTTTTGAGTCACTTGAAACATCGTTCTTTTTGGAGGGCATAAAAGCACTGGAAAAAGTCTATAGACATTAAAGGGGATTATGTTGAAAAATAAATCATAATAATTTTATTAGTCATTTTCTTTATATGTCGGGCCACGGACTTATGGGACACCCCTCGTATATCGGGATTGAGACAATAACTCTGAAAGATATTACAGTGACCTTTATTGAAGATACACGATATAACCAATATACACTCATAGACAAAACTTAAGGAAGTTGTACCTTTTACCATGTATATCGGTATTGAGACAATAACTCTGAAAGATATTGCAGTGACCTTTATTGAAGATACACGAGATAACCAATATACACTCATGGACAAAACTTAAGGAAGTTTCAGCATGTATATCGGGATTCAGACAATAACTCTGAAAGATATTACAGTGGCCTTTATTGAAGACACACGAGATAACCAATATACACTCATGGACAAAACTTAAGGAAGTTGTACCTTTTAACATGTATATCGGGATTCAGACAATAACTCTGAAAGATATTACATTGATCTTTATTGAAGACACACGAGATAACCAATATACACTCATGGACAAAACTTAAGGAAGTTGTACCATTCAGCATGTATATCGGGATTGAGACAATAACTCTGAAATATATTACAGTGACCTCTATTGAAGACATACGAGATAACCAAGTGTGAACAACCTCTGTATACTTTAAAAAATAAACAGACAACCGGCGATATTAAGGACATTCTAATTGCTCAAGTTTTGTCCATGAGTATCTATTTCAATGAATTATCTTAATTCCGCCATGTTCCTTCAGTAGCCGACTTCACCGAGCAGCCCTTAATCGTCATTTCTCCATGTTCTGTCTATAACCGAGCAGGCGGCCAACAGATCTGTTCTACCATCCAGGCTGGAGGTCCCAAGGCCGGCCGGCACCTATCAGTGGACGCCGCTATCGCAAGGCCGTCTCCGCCATATAAGTCCGCCCGCCGAGCGTCCATCCAGTCCTTGCGTTCGTCATCCTGATGCGGAGAGTCCCCTGTCCCAAGTTCGCGCCCAAGACCTTCCTCGAGAACCTTACCACTTGTCGCGGCAGCCGACTCGGCAACAGCGGGAACGTCCTAGAGCTACGTGTTCTTACCCAGCTCCACCACGTACCCTGAGCTTCCGCGGTAAGTGCACAACACCCTCAACTTACACTTCTTACATCCCATAAATCTATAGAACTAAGCCACCAACCCTCAAAGAAACACCCTTCATCTTTCGATCATCTCACCAAGTCTCTCAGTAATCACAAATCCCTGTTTAAGAACGGCTGACTTGAAAGCTAGCGGCCCATTCTACCGCAACAATGATACGTATCGAAGAATAAGAAATACAAGTCGGAAAGAAGAGCTTCTTTATATGTTGAGACCTGAACGTAAAAGATGTTCTTTTTAGACAGATTTCTGTAGCAATCCTATAAATAGTATCTGAGTTTATATTAATTAAGGGTGTGTTGAAAAATCATGTATCTTATCTTTTACGAGGGAATAGGGTAAGCTAAGGTAACGTAGGTAATGTAACATCATATGGTAAAGCCGTGCTCTGGTTGAAGTTCAGATATTCCCTGCCACATTTGTGCTTTACTGCTTTCGTTTCAGATTGTTCACATTGCATGTATTAGCTCCAGAATTGCCACAGTTATCGAAGTAAATGATCTAAGGAACTGATTTAACGAGTCATTCGCTCCTTGCTAGGACGTGTCCTTAGGGAGGTTATCTTAAAGAAACGTATAAGTGCTTTAGGAACTCGTTGTACAATGGGAGATTTCTCTCTCGGTTAGCCAAATACCTCCATCACACCTATTTACATAGTGCACTAGCAAAATTTCCAATTGGAAAGTTTTACCTAACGTCTTCAAATATTCTAAACTCCAGATAACGGTAGATCTCTGAATATACCAATTTTTTTTCATATTCAATTACATAATACAATCATATAATACAATTTTGACATATTCCAGCTATAGTTTGCATAACAATTTGCATAACCTATTATGCATATTTACATAGAAATAGAAGCATTCGAAAACTCTAATATATATATATATAGATCATGTTAGTTAAGATATTTTAATGATGAAATGATAGTTGAGAGATATTTGGGAAAAAAGGTAAAGAATGGTTGTTTGGTAGATTTGGATGGTTCTCTATGTTAATCGCTCTTTAAATTATAGGTATAGTTGGTGTCTTCCCTAGGAATTCAGTGGATAACCCTGGATCTAAACAACCACCTTCCAGGCAACTGGTCTTAAACACACTTTACGAGAGAATGTGGTTTTACGGGCTGTGTATGATTTTCAAGCCCAAAAATGGATGTAACAAATATACAAGTCGCAATGCACTCTAGCAAAGTACCAAGGTGCTGCACGCCACCAGGATTGTTTAAAAAAGTTAGATTCCCCAGGCTATGGAAGATAAGGGAGAGACAGGTGTTGATTAGATATGAAGATTAGATAAAAGGGAATAATTCAACAAGTTCTGAGAAATACAGACACTTTATTTCCTTATCACAATATATACACAGTCAATTTCTACATGTGACCAGATATTGTTGGTCAAATATAGACAAAAATATACACAGAGATATTAATCCAAAGAGACAAAGGTCTCCTCTCCCGTCAAAATAGACGTCAAAACTAGACGCCATCTATTGACCGTCACCGCAAACTAGCGGTATCGGGTCGGTGACAAAGCCACAACACCAGTTATGGCAAACTGAAAAACGTCCACCTAGAGACCATGGTTTCGGGCTAATGGCCCTCGTCAGTCTAGGGCGGACTTTATTCCATGATATTAATATAATAAAGTCACACACACACACACACAAAAGCCTTTATTAAGACACACAGGTCTTACAGAGGATTCTCCTTGGGGTTACAAGACGGAGAAACCTATGAAAGTGGGAAATAAAAAATGAAGAAAGATTATATACATATGGTAAATATATACAGATTATAAGAAAAAATAATAAAAAAATAAGAAAGAAAGAAAAAAAATTGGAAATATGGATGGGAGAAGTGGAGAGCGAAAAGAGGAAAGAAAACAGGTATTTACATATGGAACAAGTCAATTTAAGCTCTTCTGCTCACACAGCACAGGGGGGCATTGTCTTTTTCAAGAAATCTTTAAGAGATTTCCAGGAAAATCCGAGTGTTCAGGGTTGTAAGGTAAACACCGTTTTATCAGTGTGGGGGGGTTAACTTAATATAATGAAGTCTCTAACAATGGGTTTATTAGAATGGTGTCGTGACATTGACAAATGTATAAGTTGTAGAGAGAAAGAGAGAATTGGAACACAAGAAACTTCGTGTCTCGGTACAGAGACCATATCTTGGACAATATGGATTATATACAGCTATGTACAATGGCGCCTCTGCCAGCGCTGCAGAGTTTGGTGGAGAATCACCAGTAGGTCTCCAGCGACACCACGTATTTAGACATCTACGAAGAATACATAGATCGCGTACTTCGCCGCTGAGGAGATGGTGATGGCGTGGTCCTCGAGACCAACTGGAAAGATCCAGGACTTTACATTTACGATTGGACAATACACAAGTGAATCTTGACATTTCGTTAGATGGTTCTGGTTCAAATCACTTTATTAGGTAACGCTCAGAAAGAGCAACCTAGTTCATGATAATTGAAACAGTGAATAAGATGTGAAGGTTATTCACATATTAAACAAAATGTTAACGTGGGATTCAATCCCGGTTCATGACTGTCGGGAATCGAGGGTGTTAACTACTCGTCCACCGACTTTTTTCTTTAGATGGTTCCTGGTTCAAATTCACATTAATAGGTACCGCTCAACTAAAGCAACCTAGTTCATGATGTGAATAATATGTGAAGGTCATTCACATATTAAAAAAATTTTAACGCGGGATTCAATCCCGGTTCATGACTGTCGGGAATCGAGGGTGTTACCCACTCGTCCACCGACTTTTTTAATTTTAGATGGTTTGGAATAAAATGAACTCATTAACACAAATTCTTAATACATGGCTGATCCTTAGAGTAAGGGAAGTAAAAATGTTGTCTTTCAAATTACATTGCAGTAAGTGCAGTAAATTGTTTTATTTCCAAAAGAAAAATTTGCGTCAAAGATTGTTTAAGTTTATTTTAATAATATTTAAGAAAAAAGCATCTTCTTATTGTGCAACTGAAAGTTGCTGATGGCTTGCGCCATCTATCGGAATAAATATCAACTATTCTCGTGAATTTTTAATTATTCCAGAATAGGCCAAATACCCATTCTTGATTAATCAAGAAAAGCTAACCACGGACGCGTTTCGGGCTGTTGGCCCTCATCATTCTTGATTAATCAATAATGGGTATTTAGCCAATTCTGGAATAATTAAAAATCAACGAGAATTGTTGATATTTAT